>VXBQ01006036.1:1592551-1625959 GCA_013400175.1 Phainopepla nitens | reverse complement strand
TTTTTTTTTTTTTTTTCATTTTCCCGGTGTAATCAGATAATTAAAAAACAAACAAACAAGGATTTCAAAACACATTGCCATCAACCAACATTATGTGCTTATGATACAGAAGATTGAGAATGACTTAATTAAGTAGATAGCAGCAGTGAAGAGAAGATGGATGCAAGGAGGAGGAGATTGTTTGCTTTTGGAGGAACTTCCTTTGGCTGGCGTCGAGTGCCTTTCTAGAGACAGGGCATTGATGGAAAAGAAAAGTCCAGGAGGAAAATGACAAGCAGATTATATCACTGCAGAGCTAAAAGCTGCTCCTTGCTGTAAGAAAAGTTTAGCTGCTTACTCAGTGTTTTGTTCCAGGATAATGTTGACATCAGCTGAAGAGATGGGGTAACGAGTTTCAAACAAGGAGGAAACCAGTACATAGCATCTGAATAAATTTAGGTGGAGCTGCACCATGCCAGACTTGAGATCTGTAAGGGTGGGGTGCCATGGAATTGATCCTATCTAGAAAACGAGAAGCCCTTGGGAGGGGAATGTGGAGTTGTGAAACTATAAGGACATCTGGGCTGAAGGGGGATAACAAAAAGACACCCAAACAGCTAAAAAAGCAATACCAAGGGCTTCTGGTATCATCAGCTGAATTTGAGGAAAGAAAACTTTTGTTTTTCTGTGCTTAATGCTTTGCATATATGAAGATGCTACAGCAGCTTAGAGATACGTATTTTTGAATCAGAGCCACATGATAAAGCATCCAAACATAATGCAAATAATTGCAAACTGATGTATCCAGCATTTTATTTTTTTTAAAGAATAAATAATTTAGCTTTACACATGGGCAATCCTTGCTAAAAATTGCAAATCAGAAGTCTTCTGTTTGAATGTATTTTATTTTGTTAATGGATTCGCTCATGTGAAAGGCATCTAATTGTATAATGTATTATTAGTCATTTTCTTTGGCATGCTATTAACTTTAAATAATTCTAATATTTAACATTTTATAACATGCACAACAAAGTTCTATCTCCAGCAGAAGAAAAAAACATGCATTAATAATAAAATTTTCATGGCTCTTTCTACTGTGTATGTTGTGATACATATTTGAGCAGAAACATGGAAAATTGAAGAGTAAAGCAACAAAGCCTGTTAGCATTTAAAGAATATACATTGTAATATGCTGTGGTCCTGTAAATACAAGAGCTGGGATATAATTCAGTACAATTAACTTATTTTAAGATTGAATCAGATATAAATTGTGATAGGATATAACTAAGTGCATCTACTCGATGTCTGCTCAGTGATGGCTGGGCTGGAGTGTATAAAATGGTGATTAATGCCTGCTAATGGAAGTGGTCTCCACCACAAGTTGTGAGCACTGGGGTTGTGGCTGGCTATGAAAACCACACACAGCAACACTGATAATCTCCAGTAAATCCCCAAGTTTTTCTGTGCTGGAAATAAGATGACAGGTCACAATAGAAATTTTCTCCTTATGGCGTTTTGGATTTTTTTTTTTTTCCCTTTTGTTTTAGTAGGTCAGATCTTTTTCCTGTGTGTTGTGGAAGTATTATGGGAATGAGCAGTGTCTAAGCTGCTTAACAAATGCACACTTTCCCCACACCAATCTGTTTTCTGGGGACAGCCAGGCTAGTGCTGTACAGCATCCTCTCGGTTGGGTGCTATTAATGTTAATAAAATGCACTTAGCACTTAACATCTCGGGATCTCAAAAGAGCTTGCAAAGCAGCATCATTATCTTTACATTATGGGTACAGAAAATGAAGGATAGGGAGAGTAAAAGATTTGCCCAAGTTTCCATGGTAAATCAGTGACAGAGCCAGGAGCAGAGCCAAAATCTGCTGATTTATAGTCGGTCTCCTATGTAGTGTGCCGTGCCATTTCACCAAACTCCATTTGCCAAGTCCCTACTGTGTTCAGAGACTGTGGATGAGGCTGCAGTCACCCTCTGAAATGTGGATTTGGGGCTCTGGATAAAGCAAAGCCAAATTAGGTCTTCAAATGCGGGTCTCCCCTGTGATGCTGCTCCAAGTGCCACCTGTGCCATAGACAGCAGGGCAAAGATGCATGAATAATTGAAATTCCTCTGTGCTGGGGCTGCAGAGTAAAGGGACTCAGTCCTTGAGGACCCCCAGGTATGTTTTACATGGGAATGAGGTCCTGGTTTGCATTCCTGTGGTTGCAGGGATGTGTTGCCACGCATCGTGTTTGGCATGACTAAGCCTCATGGAGCTGTGTGCATTTTGTGAGTATTTTGCAGTCAGTTTTGGAAATGACTCCATCCAGATAATATATGAGCAGATATGTATGTTGAGGGGCTTGTGCTAACATCTCAGTGAGATACCAAAATATTGCTAGCTATGTTTGGTAAGTAGGAAAATGAGGAGCTGAGTAACATGCCTACGGAAGTTTGTGATGATTCAGGGATACAAACCAAGTCTCCTTGTTTCAAACCTCTGCTCTAGCCTCGGGGTTACCCTATTTTTCACCTCCCTTAGGAAGTAAAATATGGATCAAAAGCTAAAAAGAACCAGCTGTCTTCCTGCCGGACTGGATCACAGGAGCAAGCAGGCAGCTGAGGGATGGGTTTGGTCATTGTGCTCGGCCCTTGTAGGTGAGAATCCTTCTCCCAGTAGTGAAACAGCCCCTCAATTGCCCCTCACACTTTTATGCCTCTGTTTCCAGTAATTGTATCAATTCTAAATTATAATGTCAGGGATTCATTTCTTTGGTGTGTTTGCCTATGTGGGCCTGTGCTTCAGGAGATCTCTCTCGAAGAGCAAATATGTGTAGTAATCAAGGCAGCAAGGAATCATTAACGTGAGGGGAAGATGAAAATGCAATGCCTCCCAGCTCTCTGATCACCTTCCTGGCACTCCTGCTGGGACAGATCCTGCCTGCTGAGAAGCTATGGCTGAGCTGGAGTCCTCTAATTTTCAGGTTAAATGTAATCCCAAGCACTGAGTTACCTACAAGTGGGTCCTTTCCCTCTGCTGAACCCCCATGCTGGCCTGCACTGGTCAGCCCCAGGAGTACAGGCAGCATTTATCCTTTACATTCCTTCTTCCTGCTGGCTAACCAGTTTTATTCACCTCTAGTCCACCTTGGACAAGTCTGAATTTACTGGGGTGCTTCCTGCAGTTACCATAGGATCATGGAATATCCTGAGTTGGGAGAGACCCACAAGAATCATCAAGTCTAACTTCTGACCCTGCAGTTCACTGCAAAGGCTGCAATTCAGGCACCTACTGACTTTCCTCCCACTACTTTACTGAGGATTTGGGGTCTTGCCTGAGTAGAGAAGGCCACATCATGCCATGATTTGATATCAACGCTAGCTGATGGCTGTTTGTTCTCCAAGAGGCATTCTGGCTGCAGGCTTGTAGAATAGGTGTGTGTGTGTGTCTGAACTCAGCTTGGCTGTTCACAGCTCCACAAATCTGTCTTGTTTCTGCACATAGCTTGCTGGGTTTGGGGTTTTTTTTCCCCACCCTGTGTGTAAATGGGCCCTAAAAAAATCTGAGTTGTTCTTTCTCTCTCATCCTGGTGAGTGATATCAAAATGCTTTCAAAGACTTCAGGTTTGCAGTGAAGCTCCTACTGCTGTGTGATTTTGTCTGTGCTGTTGAAAATGAAGAATTTAGGTTGAGCTTTGTATGAAAAAAAGCTAATGCAAGGTGAACAACTTTATTATAAATCCCTATGCATTTCAAAGCCTCAGTTGGAAGAGAAAGCAAGATAGCAAGAACCACAAACATGGGTTGGATTATTTCTTGTTAAGCAAATGTAATACTGTGAAAGATTGACAGCTCGGGAAACTGGAGTCCTCCATTTATCCACACTTCATTCCTAATATCTGGCTTCAACAGCAGATTGTAACCATAGAAAGGCTACAGACTCTGGGTGAAATGGCACTCCCTTTTGGATCCAGTTTTATAAAAGAAAACAATTATTCACAGAATGCGTGTCTTTATTCTTTATTGCACATTTCAAAGTCCCCATGAATACTCATTTGCATGTGACAGCTAATGCTGCATCTTGTATTGGCCAGTAAGAGGCATGATTGCACTAAATTGGAAGCAGCAGGCACAGGTTTTCTTTTAAGGATGGGGGTGGGGGTAGCCATCCACTCGTACTGTTCTCAAGTCTTCAGTCAAAACGGTTTTAGAACAGTTGCAAGTCTAGTTACTGGGATAATAAATCCCAAATTAACTGAATATGCAGATTTCACTTCCATTAGGTTACACTCTTTATCTTTTGTTAACAACCCCAACTTTTTAAAGCAGTGGAGAAGAGGGGAATTGAAAATACCGAACTGCTACTTCAGGAGTGAAAAATGAGGACAGTAACATGCCCCAAAACTATTGTTGTTATTGTTTATTTCCCCCCACACACCTTTCTGTTTATAAGATAAATCCAGATAAATATATTTATTCACCCTGCATAGTTTTTTTCCAAATGATCTTGTTATGTGACGGACACACAGGATAGCAGAAGCCCAGCAATGCAGAGAGGCTGCTGCCAGCGTTATTTACAACAAAATTCTAGATACACAGCAGCCACAGAAAACATTTATTTGGTAGCACATTCCTTTCTCCTTTAGAAATGCATGCAGCTTCAACTCAGGAGTACGGGGAGATAGCGAGATAAATACTCCTATGGCTCCTGTGTAATCTCTTTGAAAATTATCTGGAATATAATGGGGACAAAAGCAGCTCCTTGAAAACTGCCCGAAACTCACTCTTTTCTTAAATGTAATCTCCCAGCATAATCAGAGAGCAGAACAACTAGCTGCTGGGAGCGAGGAGATTAACGAAAACACCTTTAAAAGGTTCAGTACAGAAAACAGTATATTGTGACCATTCCTTTCTAAAAAGTTAAAATTGAAAGTTGCTGTTTTTTCTTTTTTTTCTTTTTTATTCCCCTCCCTTTTCCCGACAGCTCAAGGCTGTCACGCTTTTCATTAGAAAGCCCTAAAATGCCATAGGAATTGTAGCTAGAACATCAGAAAGTTATCATGCATGCAGTTTAACAACGAGATTACCTACAGTACGTTTTTTTTCCCAGCAAGAAAACTATGTAAAATCATTGCATTCCAAGTAACAGACAGGACTTACTTTGTAAGATGGATTTCAAAAGATCTGGAGGCTTCTGTT
Source organism: Phainopepla nitens (assembly GCA_013400175.1). NCBI lineage: Eukaryota > Metazoa > Chordata > Aves > Passeriformes > Bombycillidae > Phainopepla > Phainopepla nitens. Next base: position 1,620,793 of record VXBQ01006036.1, on the reverse strand, counting down.
CCTTATAAAACTATGCCAAAGACTATTTAAGTGGCCAGTAATATAAACATTATGCTACTAACACTGAACAGTTTATCACATAAATATAATTGTCTTCTTTTAGAAGAATAATAAAAGCCGAATCCATATGTTACACATTATTTAAAATTGTTTTCTGCAAGATGTATTAATCCCAGCGAAGAAGCAATTCTTCTGCTATGGAAGTAGAACAGCAGTTTTATTTTATTACATTGTCATTGTTTAATTTGTTTGTTCCCGGTAGTAGTTTCACAGATTTTTATGAACTGTTACTTTTATGGAAAGTCAAGTTACAAATGATGGACGCTGTTTGCTTGCAGGAACAGAAAGGTCATGAAGGTAGATAATGTATTTATTTACTTACTTACTGTACTCCACCTTTTTTTTTTTTTTTTAATCCCTAAATTCTTAGCAGAAGCTAAAATAACTTGTGGTTTTTAGACCCAGGAGGCACATATTTTGATATTGCTCCTCAGAAGCACTGTTAGCTCTGCAGTCTATTCAAATTTGGGAGTAGAATTTAAAGCTCGGATAAACAACGTTTGGTAGCAATGGCTGTGCAGAGCTTACAGTTTATCTTTAGAGAAATGTGATCTTGCAGCTAAATGTCATTTTGCCTATTTGTTTTTATGAATTTGAGCCGAACACTAGCCGAACAAAAACTTGTTTGCTAAAAAACCAGTTCCATTCAGGACTAAATTATTTTCCACAGATTAAAAAAATAACTGTTTTTTTCCCTAGGTAGGGTAAGACTTAATTTTCAATTCTTCTGTTCTAGAATTTAAAATTATTAACTGTCATGTGCAAACCTGACTTCTAGATTCTCATAGTGTAGCCTAATGGCAAGATGAGACTTTAAATAACTTTAAGACAAAAAGCAGCTCTCAAAAATTGACTGTTTAAATGCAACGCGGAAAAAGAGCTTAAGCTGCTGAAATATTTTGGGCATGTTTGCATCTGTAAATGAGGCTGAAATATCTGGCCTATTTAAAGAGGAACAAGTCTAAAAATATTTTCTTTAAAGAAATTAATTATATCAGCCTCATACCAATAAAACAGTCTTTGCAAGGCACCTAACAAAGTAAATGTAAAAGAAAATACATAATGCCAAATGTTTGGATTATTAAAATTATAATACAAATCGAAATTAAAGTTGAAGAAAAGTATTAAAAATAATTCATTTTTGTTTCATAGTTAACTCATTGTTATCAAATATGCAAAATACAAGAGAGGCTTTTTGACCTCAGAAACTTAATGATTGGTTGCACGAGCTGAAAGAAATTTCTCTGTGCTAGAAAATGCACATTATCTGCCTGCTTTTAACCAGAGTCTTCCTCAGCTGGAATACCACCAACTTCATTATTTCTTCCATATCCCAATAGGAAGTACAGTGCCACGGCTTGTTCAACTCATGGTCAGATCCTACCAACAGTTATTCTCAGAATTTTATTTTGTTTTTTTAATGGGTTGTGGTTTAAACAGTGCTTTTGACTGAAGTTAGTCACCAGCAATGCTCAATCTTATGTTTTCTCTGTGCTTCATCACTTTTAATCAGTCCAGTTTTGATTAAGATATTTTACCTATGTAAAACAAATAACCAAATTCCATTTTTTTTTCCTTTTTTCCTCTGCATCTTGGTATACTTTCTTTAAATTGCATAATATGATATGCATTAATACACATATATTTTTCTAGACAAAGAAATCTGTGTTTAAATAGATGCTAACTCTGGATATTGGAGGCTTAATGTTGTCTCTCTTCGTGGGCTCTGGTGTCAGTTCTTCTCTTTGTGCCTTTTTTTCTTGCTGCACCTTTTGTCTGCATTAACTGCTTCGATCACAAACTTTTTCCTCACTCTCACAATGTGCTTTTATAATGCCTGACACAATGGGGCATGGATCTGATGAGGGCATCTTGTCACTCCTGTGGTTATAATAATCCAGATGGTGATACCACCACCAAAAGTATAATAATAATAGTAATAATAAACTGACAACAACAACAGAAACCAATAATAATCATCATTATGTTATTTTTGCTACGAGCTTTCACAACCCTGGCTGTAAAATCTTCCCATTCTAAAGTCTATAAAAACTCAGTAAAAGTTTTAATCAAGGAAGTTTTAAGGATGTATTTATTTATTTAGATTTTTCATATTAAGGAGAAGAATTGCATTTGTCAGCTGCAGTTTTAGAACTAACAATATGAGTTTCAACATGGCCATGAAAAATCTAACTCATTGTTTCACATTATCATATATATTGGCCTAGACGTATATGTGTGAGGTTTCTTGTTTGTTTTGGGTTTTTTTTTGCTGTCAAGGAAATTACAGCAACACATTTTTATTTCCTTTGTCTTTGTGACAGAGTGGGATACACTTGGGTCAAATGTTGAACTCCATTTTATATTATAAATACATTTTAGATTAGGGCATACTTTTTGCATATGTGAGCAAGATTGTTAGGAGGTGTTCCGGTCGCTCTTCAGCCTGAGAATAGTTGTTGACACTTCATTATAGAATATCTGGGATATTTTTAACCCAGATTGGTTCAGTGACCCAGTTTCTGGCTGGTGTAGGTGCAATTCAGGGGACAGTGACGCACAGCCCGGCGAGTCAAAATGAGTGGGTCGGGCTGGGCAAGGCCTTTTCTTACAGGCACCGAGCACCATCAGCAGCAACTTGTCCATCAACTGCCTCAGAATGCTAAATGGAATTGTCTCCTTGTTAACCATCCCCTTCCCGAGCGATAAATAGACTCTGTGTGGGAACTGGGAAGGACACCACAGTGGTGGAGGAGCACAAGCACAAATAATGTGGGCTGGAGCTGGAAGGAGTCTGTGGGGAGGGACTTTCCACCAGTAGGTGTAGGAAAAACATTTTTGGAGGTGAGAAAGCAGGAAGGCGCTGCCTCGTCGGGTACTCCATGAAGCCAGGGAGGAAGAGGAGCTGAGCAGGGCACAGGAGTACCCAGGAGATTTTGTAAATAATCCCAGCTCTGCTGCTTCTGGAGAGTAAAACAGTGGGGACATTCCTCTGCTGAGCTTGTATTTCAGTCCTGTCAGCCACGTCTCCTTGGGGAAGCCACCACGGAGCCAGGGCTCGTGTCTGGGAGTGTCCCAGGAGAGGTGGGGGAGGTCGGGCTGGGGAAGAGCCAAAACTCCAGAGCAGTGCTGTGACAGGAGGAATGGGAATGGGAGGGCATCGCCGAGATCACCATTTGGAAAATGAATAAACTTGGCCCGGATTCATCTCACGTCAAGGCCCGGCCTCAGATCTCCTCCCAGCAGGCGGGTGCAGAGCAGAAGAAGCTGGGTCCTTTTACCCACTGGTAAAAAGGAGTGTGCTATATTTGAAACCTCTTCTGCCTCTGCCAGGTCCACTGGTGTGCTTTGCTTAGGAGGGAAAAAGCATATTTCACATGCACACTGTTGATTTACTCTCAGAGGGCCAGGGTTCAAATTTTATTCTAGTTAGATACCAAAACTTTGGATATTTCCCTTAATTTTGTGAACCCTTAATAGCTTTCAAAACCAGACTTAATATTTCCTAAGAACAGTTTCTCAGGATGTTCTCTGTACCTTCTTAGGCTGGCAGGGGATAGCGTGAGAACTATCATTCTCATATTAATTTGATATTTTTGCTTTAAAGCAGATTCTGTGAGTGGGAGAGGGAAGGTGGAATTTAGCTACTTCAGAATTATTTGGCTCCACAACTATTTATGCCACAAATAGATAATATTTCAGTGAAATCACTGAGATTTGACTTCTTTGAAATGCTCTTGCCTATCTTTGGCGTCTCTATTTAGAAATAACCCACTGGCTTTAAAACAGATGAGATCCTCTATGCTTTTGGATGTCACCTTAATTCTCCTGAGCTTCTCAAACTCTGTTCAAGTCCTCTCACAGAAGGCTCTGGATGTCACCAAAGCTGCTCAGCATCTGGCAGGACCAATTCTTAGTTTTTTGTGGCAGGCAACTCAACTGGCAGTGATGGTGATGGGGTCCCCTCTCTCCTGAATCATCATATCGAGGAAGGGGATGGGAAGGGCTTCCCCACAAACACCTCTCAGTTCTCACACACCTACCACATCTTCTGTCATACATGCCCTTACCTAACTCCCAGAGGCAGGATCCCCAGTCAAATAAAATTGCAGGAAAAATTTAATATGAAGGAAAAACATCAGCAATGATAGAAATGTGGAGATTTATTTTTTGTCGTTGGTTTTGATTTTTTGTTTGTTTGTTTGCTTTGGGTATTTTTTTTTAATAGCTTCATAAATATCTGTTCCCAAGGAAAATAATTCCCAAAGGCAAAATGGTAAGGAAGCTGATTCATTTGTCATGGTGTCAAGTTTGCTCCTGAACGGAAGGATTTCCCCGTGTACTTAGCAAGTGAGAGAAGTCTGATTAAGGCTAAGAATCTCCTGCTTAATTAAGCTTCTCTACACCCCTTGAGGGCAAGCACTGTCTTCATTTTACATATAGGTAAACTACACCACAGAGAGGTGCAAGAGGCAATTCCTTTTCCCTGAACAGAGCAAGCCAGCAAAGGACGAGGCATCTCAGCAGGTTCTGGAGGAAATCCTCCCTCCTTCAGCTTTGGTGCCAGTGCCTCTCAATGCATGTGTTAGACCTGCAAGTGTCCAAGCCCAGCTCAGAGCAACCTAGTCTGGTGGGAGGTGTTCCTGCCTGTGGCAGGGGTTTGGAACAAGATGATTTTTAAGGTCCTTTGAAACCTATCCCGTTCTGGGACTATGATTCTCTGGCATTCACCTTTAAATTTTGGGTGCATGGTGGCTGCAGGTGGTCGTGTCTGGGGCAGGACAGTGCATCCCAGGCAGGGAATTTGGACCCCAGCTGTTTGGTGTCCTTCTCCAGGCTGCTCCCAGAGCTTCCTGCAAGCTGCTTTGGAGGTGATTACCAGGGAGCAGTTGGGACTGCACAGACTGCCAGTGGTGGAGTGGGGTGGGTATCCCCAAATTACCTTTTTGCTCTCCAGGAGAAATCTTAATTTCTTCTAATAGAATTAACACCCCCACTTGCAATTTTCAAGGGTGTCTTTGGTGCTCTCACACTTTAAAACTCTACTGAGATGTAGGTTGTGTTTACCTACTCCCCTGCTTAGTGTAACTTTAGCTACCACAGAAATAAATTATAATAGAAAATCTACATAGTATTGTATTGAGGCAGCGATAAAATTATTGAAAGTGTTTGACATTATCTTCTTTTTTTTCTTTGCTACCAATATTTTTTGTAGGCTCTTTTTAAAGACTGCACTAATTATTTCCCCATATAATCTTGTGCCATCAAATAGACTAACACATGAGGCATTCCTCTCTCTCTCAGTCTTTTCATTCTTTCTTTTCTGTGAGTCACATCAGCAACAGCAGTTAAGTAAATCAAAGTTTTTATGACTCGGGGAAAAATTGTCATATGCAACACACAAAACCAGCTACTGTATTTCAAAGTTTTGGTTGAAGTAACAGTATCAAAGCATCTCTGTCATATGGGAATCTTTTCCTCTCGCATTCCTGCACTATATTCTATTAAAAGGCTTTAGTAAGTGAAGCAAAGTAAACCCGAAGTGCCAGTTTACTACTGGTGGAAAAAAAAAAAAAGAACACAGAGTAGCAGCAGAGACAAACCAGAACCAAATGAATCCTTCCTGTGGATATGCCTCGTGTGTGTGTGTGACTGTGCCTGTGCTTTGCTTTCTCTTCCTTTCCAACAACAGTCTTGAAAAAGCAAAAAGTATTAGAGAATTTCTGCTCTAATTATTTTGAAGTTCTCTGATCAGCTCCCTATATCAGCAAAAGAAAACATTTCAGACCTTTCTTGCCAGTGGATTTGAGCTGTTTCTTCTCTTACCATTTGCAGGGTGTGCTTTCAAGAGAAGTGTTGTAAAACTCTGTTGCTGTTTATCTTTTTGCATAAATTTCAAAGGAAGAAAGTCTTTGGCTTTGCTCTGCAGAGTTAGACACTTTAATTTGGGGGGAGCGAAGGATGAGTAATTTAAATTACTTTTTTTTTGTCCTTCATCCAGAAGAAAGTGCTCCTTCACAAATGGCCTTTGCTTTTCTCGTTTAGTCAATAAATCACAGGAGGCCCCAGCCTAGTAAACCTGCCTCAGACTGATGCTTTATAAGCACTTTAGAGTAGTAATTAATCAACGTGCCACTCTTCAGCACAAAGCATAAGTAATAGGGAGTGAGACAGGTAAGGTTTTGCACGAGCAGAGCAGTGCCCTGCAAGCCCTCCTTGCACAGAAGAACCTTCCTGGGGTTTGTTTTTCCAGCAGAAAGCACAGCTCGACAGAAGCCTGGCCCTGGTGGCCACTTCTCCTTCCACTCCCCATTGCTGTTTCAGGGGTGTTTGATAGCAGCATGCTCTGCTGTGAAGAGGATTTGCTCTGCTCCTCTTTTCTGCAGGAACACATGTGAAGCTTTGAAGAGTACATATATTGTTTTATTCCATCCCAAATACAAATTGTCTATGCTTGGCTGAGATATTCTTCCTTGGTGTTGATCTTCTACCTATATGAGAAAAAAGGAGGAGAGTTTGAGAGTAATTGCTCCCCCAAACTAAGTAAATTTAGCCTTTAATTAGATCCCTTCCCTTTGTTTATTTTATATTTTTGTGTTTATTGTCTTGGTTGTAAACAGACTACTTCAACAGCAAACTGCAGAGGGAAAAATACAAATATTCATGGAATAAGGCACTGGAAAAGGAGTATATGTTTTATGCCATCCACTGGCCTCAATCAATAGGAATATTATCACCTTTTATTATGTCTCCAGTGAAATTGCACCTTTTACCAATATCTGGTTTGATTTAGTACTGGGAGTGGAATGCAAAGCTTTTGGGTTTCAGCTATTCTTTATGGTATATTTTTTCTGATAAAACAATACAAAGAAAGTAGCTCTTGACAAGTCACATTTTTCCACACAGTGATCTCTTGTTAGAGACCTGTGAGGCTGCTATAATTTCCTCCCCACTACTTTCAATGAATTCCATGCACGTGAAAGAGAAAATGGATAGTGGAGCCCGAGCTCCTGCACTACCCCACTGTGCAGGTACCAGAGCAGGATGGAGACTTACCCTGGCATTCCTTACATTGCTCTTCTGCTATACATTAGTTTTAATCTTCCACTGAGCAAAATATAGGCTTTTGGAACAAAAATAATGAGAGTTAGCCCTTTGGAGGCTTTATGGTATGGGTCAGATTTACCTTTCAGTATCTTGATGTAAAACACCTAGATCAGAGGAGTTCTACCAATGTAAAACAGGTGTGCATATGCACAGAGAGCCAGAGATGTGTATTTCCTTTCTTTTTTTTTTTAAAAGAAAGGCATAATTCAGACCTTAACCTCTACCAAAATAAACCTTTGTTAATGTTATGTTGCTGCTTCCATCAGAGTTTTTACTTTCAGGGTCTCATCAACTAAAGGTGAAGAAGATCACTAGATAACCAACCTTAATTTTTGCCCAAAACAACTCCTTAGCCAGCCCACGCAAATATGATATCCAAGCACTGCAACTCCACAACAAACTTCTCTTCTGCTTAAAAATATCTGAGCATCCACAATACACTCATCCATTTCATGCGGATCACATGCACAGTTTTAGCTCTGACCTAGAATGAATTAGCTTCTATTCCCAAAGCTATATATACAGTGTTAAGTTATCTGGGGTTAATTTGCTGGAAAAAGGATTAGAAGCAAGTTAAGTTTGTGTGTCTCTGAGAAATGAAGATTTCGTCTCGGTTGTTTATGTGTAGGCATCGAAAGAAATCTGGAAGCAACAGGGTATGTGGAGGAAAGAGGGAAAGGGTTACAGCCTCGACTTTCCCGAGAAGCACAGCTTGCAGTTCTGCTGCGGAGAAGGTTTCTCCATCTGGCAAGCCTCCTGGGATGCCAGACTGGAGCAACCAGTTTGCAGGAGCTGCACGGGGGGACACCTTCCCCGGCCGTCCATCACCGCAGCCAGCGCCGTACTGGTGCCAGCGCTCCTGCTCCCACCCAGCAGCCTCCCACCAGTCTGCCCCGGGGTGGGAGCTGGGAGCGTGGAGGGGCGTGTGTGCAGAGGTGGTGGCTGTAAAATCTCTTGGGAAAGCAGGGATACACCCTCGGTGTGCTCCAAGTAGTGTGGGTCAGCGTGGGAACGAGCCCGAGGAAAAACATGGGAGAATTAAAGCAACTGTCACAGCAACAAAGGGAGTTCCTTGGGCTGCTTCTTACACGGGCTAAAATTAGGGTATGGCAGATAAATGAAAGAAGGCATTTTTTGTCTTTTAGTGAAACATTCCTAAACTGTGCAAAATATGGACATGGCACTTGCTGTGAATATAGAGTTGGAAGCCTTTTCCACCGCTTCCCAAACAGAATTTCCAGCGACATTTTGCAATAAAGGAATATGCTGCAAACCAGTTGTGCCTAGAGAAGGGGATTTCTGTAGAAAACTCAGCTCTCTGTTGAGGAGTTGCCTGTCATACCTGGACACAAAATTCTACCACACAGTGTAAAATAGCCTCACTTTCTCCTCAAATTGCAAAGGAACCTTAACTATAGCATTTCTGATAATGCTTCCATAACGTGTGTGTGTGTGTGTGTGTGTGTGTGTGTGTTCTCTGAGGCATTCATTTGGCTGGCACATTGGAAAATGGTTAACACAGTGAATGTGGGGTGTCATTTTTGTAGTGGAGAATGTGTGCCAGAAGAATTCAACTGTAACCACTAAATATTTGCTTAAAAATAATTTTAACCATCTGGACTCCTTTTTTTCTTATTATTCTTATTCTTCTTTTGAGGTGGGGTGAGAAGGGAGTATTTTAATAGGAATGATTTGTGGTTACAAAATGAATTTGGTTAATTTGGTTACCACCCCCATTTATATGATGACTACAAATAGTCCCTAACATCTGAAGTTTTAAAGAACCAGCAGATTTTTCTCTCTTGAGCTTCAGAAGCTGGAAACGAACTTACAAAAGACAATAAATTGTTCTTGATGGAATAAATAGTTTGTGGGGTTGCTATTGTTCCTCTTGACAATACACTAACATGTGCTAATAGAGGAAGAATTGAAGAGCTTGCGTAGTACAGGATCTTCTGCCAGGCGAAATTTTTCCACTTTGGAGCAGGAATCAGGTTCCCTAACTCACAGGGCAGGGAAAATGTGGGGCAGGGATTCCCAGGAGCCAGCACCTGCTGCTCACCCCGGCACTGGGAGAGCTTCAGGGCCCTTCCACAGCAGAACCAGCTCTGGGGGAAAATCAGAGTAACCTGAAAACCTGTCCCTAGACACGTCTGATCAGAGCTTGTTTCAGAGATGGGATATCTGGGATAATTTTTTCCCTGGCTAGAATAAGGATGCTTGCTAAAAGCAGGGTTGGAATGAGAGTTCTCATTACTTCCCATGCTTACAGGGATTTTTTGTGTGTCTTACTTCAGAACATACACCTTGTTTTTAAATAGTCAGAGTTCAGGAACAGATTTTTTGGTTCTGAATCCAGTTAAATATAGTCAAATATAGGCAGTAGCTGTACAAATTTCTATGTTCCCTGTGCCTTGCCTTAGCATATTAAATGAATGTTTTATGGAGTCTGCTATAAATACATCTGTTAAAAGATTTTTATCATACTTTGAAATGCCTGAGATTTAACTGCTACCTTTGTGCACTAATGATATACCAGTGAATGTGCACAGTAGATAAAATAAACCCAGAGAAATAGGGAAACTTGCATGTAGTGCTCTTGTTTTAGTAGCTCTCAGAGCTACTTTTCCTCTGTTTTCTCATACGCTGCAGCACTGGCTTCATCCAACTCATGGTACATTAGGAACAATTTAGTATCATTTCATTTAAAATATGCAAGCTTTATATTGAGAGTAAATGTGTAGCCACAAGGTAAAATTAAAAAAAAATATGTATTAGTCTCATCATTAAAAAAAGCCTTTAAAGTTTCCATTATCCATTATGTCAGGTAGCAAATATCTTCTCAATGTAACTCCAGACATTAAATCTGTCAAGAGGCATGCAGTAAAATAAATGTCTGGGATACCTTCATAAACAAAAATCTTATTTCCATAATTCATACAGCTGGCTGGCATTTATTGGCACGTCAGGTGCAATGGGGACATTTCAGGAACATTAACATGTACAGCATCATTTGTCAACAAAGCAACAATGTAAGCAAATCGTTCAGAACTCATACAGATTTACAGCTTTCTCTGCCAGCTGCTAATTACGGTGTGCTCTGCCTATTTGGTATGGTCTTTTTTATTGGAAAATGACAAAGGGGTTATGGTATCCCAGTTTGGAATATAGATGCGCTTTTAGTAATAATATGAGTGGTAATATGACTACACAGCCTGGAGTTTTGATCTAGTTGCACTAGTCTGATAATTGACCAGTTCTGATTGATGAAGGACAAAGAGAAATTCGCAGGGATATTTACTTACTTGTAGAAGTAACCTCTGCAAACAAAGAAATAATAAAATACCAGAGAGCATGAAAAAGTATCCTTGCTCTAATGTTGTTTTTTTCCTGCTGAACATGACAGGGAAAATTCAGTCCTCACTGAAAACCTGATTTGTTTATCGAGCAGTGCTCAGCAAGCCCTATACCTTGCAGGCTGGCAAATGCCCTTCGAATATTGCTGAGTCCACTTTGATAAATACAATTAAACTTTCAGCATTTTAAACAATGCAAAGGTTAAATAAAAGCTAACAATGCCATCGGTAAGGGCCAAAAGATGTGCTAATGATCTGTTTTCGACATCCTCTCTGTCTGTCTCTATTTCTCTCCCTTTATTTGTTGTGTGTGTTCATGAATGTGTGTGTTTTTGCAAGTTAATGACAGCAAGTCAGATCTACTTTCTATTTCCAAGCTTTTGGCCAGTTTGCATTTCAATCTCATAAAAATATAATTAGTAGGGCTTTATGCTTCAGATGTATAAATTCAATATGCTTTCAGAATTATTATACCTGTTATTCAGCCAAAGGTAAGAGGATTCTATTAGCTAAATACATATTTAGACACCTAATAAAATCCCTTATTCAGTTCTGTTTCTTAGTTTCAGTTCACGAACAGTAACCACTATTCTGAGTTAAGATCTTGACCATTTAATTTTTAAGGAAAAAGTAATTAGAGCATATTATGGATTAATCCCTTGCCAATTTTCATTTTTAAATCAAAGTAATTTTAAACTTGGGAACTACATAATTTTATGCAGAAAAAGTATGTTTTGCCAACCTTATTAAAATCTTGAAAGACCATATTTTCTATAGGCTTCCAAAAATTATCCCACAAAAATGTGTGGGTGCACCCATCTGTACAAATGAATGGGCAACTAGGAGCATAATTATCCAGTTTCGCACATGCAAATGGAGGTGTTTAAGCACAAATTATCTGACCCCCAGATTCTGCTGGTGCATTTCTCTGAGCTGGTTCATACTGTTTTGTTGAATTCCACAACATAGGTTAAAAGCCCGGAAATGTTTTTTAGGTGCAATAACTTTTCTGTAAGACATCCGAAATCGCTAAAGTCTTTTAAAAAATGTTTCTGATGCAGCAGTGAAATGAGGTGTAGCTTAGTGCCAGTACTTGGGTGTTGTTTTGGTTGTAACGACTGTATGATTCTTTCAGTAAAATAATAAAATAAACCCCATTGGCTCCAGCAGCGATTACTGCCTGCCACTGCTTCTCCAGAAGCAAAATACACATATTCCTACAGGGAAAAACTACTGCACTAGGATTATAAAAAAATTGACCATCAGTCTAAGTCTGTACGAGCAATCACAGCCGCTCTCAGAGTTATTTTGTATTAGAAGCAATTTACCCATCTGGAGGAACAAAGATATGTGCAAATGCTGGAGTGACTGACTTCCTGCAGATGCTTAAAGAAAGTTAAAATCCCAACTACTTCTGGGGTGCCTAGCCTCGATTTCTGACCTGGAAATGTTCAATATGTTGAGGACCTCTTCCAAAGGCTGGGGCAGCTGGCTACTACCTTGGTTTTGTGCTCCCTCCTTGCTGATGCTCTCCCCACCACCCCTGGCCAGGCTCCCTGCCCACACAGCTGCACAGGGAAGAGGGGAGCAGTCGTAAAGCTTCTGGAATGAGAGATGGAAATTAGAGGCTGTGCTGCCTTGGTATTGATTGTGTGATGGAGTGGGATGGGGTGAGAAATGGGGATGAGTCTCGATCAGGGCTTTGCAGGGTGAAGGGGTGAGTTGTAGGACAAGGGTATGAGTTTCTTGGATGTGGGGCTAAATTGTGGCTTTGTGCTGCTAAGTGGGTTTAGAGAAACAAACATTTACCCCAGAGCTTAGAAACCCAAAGGTTAATGACCCCTGGAATTCACATTTACCCCCAATATAGTACCCAAATGTGTCAGCACTGCTGCAAGTCCTGATGGACAAAGACCAGTAAATGGAAAACCAACTTTAAACTGTAATTCAAGATTATTTGAATTTACTTTATTTGTGAAATCTCTCCGTTTGTCTTCATGCTTTTGTACATTTGAAGAAGAAGTTTAGGCATTCCTTGATCCACAGAGATTGCTTTTCTTCCTTTTCTTTCCTTTGATTCCACTTGCCTAATAATAATGGGCATTATCTTATATCCATATTTAATTTTATTATGTCACTCGCATTGCAAGAAAAGGATGTTCTTTTCAAACATTGTAATGCATTTAGTATTTCACTAGTCATCAGTTAAATCAATTTTTCCCTTTATTGGATCTGAATTATAAATCAACTAGTCATTGTATGGGATACTGTATATGAATGTACAGTATATCATTATGATGTATCCTATAATAATGTCTCTTAGACATGAAAACTAAAGATGGTGGTTTAAAGTGCTGAGAGAGAAAAAATTGGAAACATCTGTTAGTAGGAAGTAGAGAAGACTTTTCATTAAAGTTTGTCAAGTGTATTTGATAGGAAGAACACACTGGGCTGTATTCTGCCACCCCTTGCATACACCCACCCCAGTACCCAGCCTGCTTTTTCTGTCTCGTGTAGAAAAGCCAAGATTATGGGAGACACTGAAAAACCAGCTCTCTGCTTTGGTACAGCAGCTCAAGGAATCTGAGACCTGGGGCAGAAGAAAAGTTTTAAGGGAACAGAGATTTTACAATACAGTCAGTTGTCTTTGTGCAGCAGTAATGAGAGCTGTCCTGCTCTTACATTGAGTATGTCAGCAAGATCATGGGGAAGATGTGGTGTGGGACAGTTTTGGGCAAAAGCTCTTTTATTTCCACTTATCCACTGCTTGCAGGAGGAGGAAGCCTCAAAAAAAAATACAAAATAAAAATTGAGGAATGCAAAGATGAGTTATTTGGAGGCTTCTTGTAGCAGATATCTCTCCCAGGGTTCTGTGAACAATCTGGAGAATTAAAAAAAAAAAAGCAAAATGGTTAAAAACTTTTGGGATGGTGTGTTTTATCTGAATTGTACAGGAATCCAAGTAAACAGACATGAACTATCTATTTAAGAAAACCCTACCAAGGCCATTTCACACTTACACAGGTTCCACTGTTTGTGCTGGTGCCAGCAGCAGGGATTTTGGGGGTGCCAAACCAATGGGTTACAGCTCTGTTTCTGCAAACCCAACCAGGGTGTAGCTGCTGCTGGCACCACCTCACAACCTTGTCCTGGGACTGGAAGTGTGGCACAACAGCTACATGTTCATCTCATCCGTGCATCATTTTTGCACACTGCCAAAGGCACGTTTGCACTTTAGAACTCCTTAGGCACAAGGTGAAACACCCTCTTCACCCACAGCACAGACCTCTTCTCTGGCTGGTGCAATAGTTTAAAAGCCAATATCTCACCTTGCCTTTGCAATTTTTTCCCATTTCTGCCTGCTCCCAGCGGTCTCTGAGCCCTGCCGTTTCCATGATGATATACAGAACTATAAAATCAGATACAGCAGTCGCAGGGCCCGCTGTGAATTACTCCCCCAGTCAATAGAAAACAGAATATTGCTTATTGATTTGGTCTAGCCTGTTGTGTGGTCGATGGAGAACAAACTAATACAAATAAAATGAATCAATTGGAATCTGGCTGTGGACCTCGGTGAGTCACATGAAGTAGGTTTCTGATATCCTTTATCATCACGCACAGCCAGGGAAACAAGAGTGCTACTGTCTTCTGCTGGCGCGGAGAGTTACCTCAGGCTATACTGAAAAATGCTTTTTTCTTATTTTTAGACCTGAATCAGCCCATGCCAGCAAATGTATTCTTGTGAATACAGATCCTACTTTGTTGTAATGCCCATGGGAAGGCGGTAGTGTAACCTGTTTGGATGCAGCTGCAGACCACCTGTAGAGAAAGTCAAATTAGGGAGAGACCCCACTGTTCTTTGCATTAATGCTTTTTGTGTTGTGGCCTGAATCCCCCTCCCTCCTCCTTCAATGTATCTTTCTCAACTGGGGAGATGGAGAGCATTTTAAGACCTTCTGTCCATTTAAGGCATCTCGTGATTGAAAGAAGATTTGAAAGACTGTAAAATCTCCCCAGTCACCAATGAGCGATGGTGTGCAAGGAGCTTTAATACTTTCAGGATGACTTTTCCTCCTGGTCTTGCAGGTTTGGGAGGTGGTGTCTTTGCAGAAAGGGCTTAACGGGCACATTTTTATCTCCCTCAAGTAATCTGCATGTTAGGGGAGCCTTCTAGCTTTGGAATGGAAAAGTGTTTGTCAAGAAGCAAAGCCCTAACTTGCCACACTTTTTGTCCCATTGTTTCTAAATAAAAGATGGACAAACAAAAGGAAATGGCTCAAGTCTAAATGCAGTGCCTGTGTATCCTGAGTATCCACATATAAACAGGCACAACCTCACTGATCTTACTTAATGACACTGAAAGTGCCTTTTCCTACAGATCTGTCTGGGGCACAGGCAGGGTTAAGCATGTAAACAACTGGTTTGAGATAGTATATCCTTGCTATGAGAAGTAGTTTTAGTTAGTTTAGTTAGTTCTCCTGCTATGTCAGCTGCAACTGCCAACACTGCTGGTGTCTGTAACTTCTAAGCAGATTAAGCTTTTACTCATTTACCAGGTAGCATTTTGTTGCATAGCAATGCGATATTCTACCTTATGTCACGTAAAAACTGCCTGCAATGAAAATTTCATGTAATTTCTACTTTTCACCCCATTTCTTCACAGATGAATCCCACTGTTTTACTAGTCGTTGACGTACTAGTTAACACAGGCAGAGCTTGTAGATGGAGGTAATGTCATCAAGCCTTGCCTCATTTAAAATTCCTTCCTCTCGCTGGTGATATCAATGTTCACTGAGAAGACACTGATGATACTGAATTTAATTGGTATTTATGCGTAGGGTCATGGGTACTCTCAAAGAAGTTTCTGTGTAACTTTTCCCTAATTGAAATTAGATTGAAGTGTTGCTGTGTACACTGAGACTTAATGGTGACAACGTTGAGCCAGCTTCGGAGCTCAGATGCATGGCACGCATCCCAAGAAATCTGCTATGATGCTCCCACATACATCTATGCATATTTTTATGGTACAAGAGACATAAGGTGTGGAAAAGGAGCAGTCTCTTTAAGGGGGATGTGGCAACCCTATCTGCCAGTCATCTTGCCTCTGCTGTTCTATTCCTTTTACAGCCATTCTGCCTGGCTGGTATCTATAACATCTTTACATACGTGTTTAATGGCTGCACGGTGGTTAAAACCTGGGGGAAAGGGAGATGGCATGGGAGTGGTGGGCTGGCAGCACTGGTACTATGTGAAAATGCTTTTTGGTCTGATTAGGGGATGTATTTTTCACCCCCTTATATTTTAAATGACATTTTATATGAGCAACCTGGTCTGCAAACCATTTTGGGACTCGATCTGAGGCTCACAGCTGCTATGCAATGTGAAGGGCCAGTGCCGTTATTGGCTATAAAGAAATGTCACCATTAAATCCTTATTTTGCACCTTATTTTGACTGCAGATCGGTGCACCTTCTCCCTAACGCTTATGGAGAGTACAGAAAAGTGAATTCTCACTGGTAGAAGTGTTTTGACTGGGAGTTTAATTTATAGCAGCTCATAGAATTGCAGTGTGTAATAAGCAATGTCCTTGAACATTTTTCATGTGCTTCTAAGTGACTCTTTAAAAAACATTGGTTTCCCTTGTAAGAATCATTAAACTTGTTAAGGAAGAAGCAGTAGTCTGGGTTGGTAACCATCCCAGTGCTTTAAATACTAGTGGATAATTAGTGACATGAATAAATTAAATATATTTCAGGTATAAAGTTGAAGAAAATCACCAAATATTAGCAAAGCTCCAAAAAATCAAACTACTTTGTGTCGCATGCTGTTTTAATGACTGTGGTTTATAAATGTGCATAATTCCAAAGAGATCACATGTTTCACATAATAAAAATTACTGTGACATAAAATATATATTTTCTTAAAAAGTACTTGTAATATCAAAAGGACTGTGAAGTATTAGCCATTTAATACAAATTTATCTTTTCTTGCAGATGATTACATTTTCATTTTAATTGCTCACATTTTCGGTTCTGATCTTAATGTTTTATAGTAGTGAAGACATGCCACAAAGAAAGAAAGAAAGAAAAAAAAAGATTTTATTTGTTAGTTAACAGTCTTCAGAAGTCCTAATTTGGCCAATGTGTTCTGCTGCAAAGTCTTGGAATGCTGTCTTGCAGTTTCAAAAGTGATCTTATTTGGCTTCCCAGAAACTATTATGCCTGGAGGATGCCATGAGAACAAGGGCTGCCTTGTTAACAAGTAGAAAACTCTCAAAAACAAGATAGGATCCTGATATAAATCATAATTTAGATGCACAGAGCTATGTTCACAACCACAGTAATGTAATTCATTTACATCTAGTTATTACTTATCTCCACCCGAACTCCGAAGTTCAGGAATGCAGCTGCCTTGTGCCTTGTGACTCGTGGGGGTTAGGGAAGAATGACATCACCAAATTTAAGCACATTACCACGCTGACATAGTGGCACCTTGTTTTCCCTTCCGCGGATAGAGCGGGGATTGTGTGCTACCCCCCATTCTCCCAAAGAATACCTTTCTTCCCCTTTCAAGCAGCTGCTATATGAAGGGTTGCAAATGTCACTTCAACTAATGATGAATGATGCTTGACCCTTGGACCTGTTACTATGAATTTTATGCAATGCTAAATTAATATGAAAGATCTCTTCTAGAAGACTTCAGCTATTATGCATGCAGCATAAATGATATGTTAAACAATCCAAATTTTTTTCTCATAACCATGGTAAAATGCAGAGCTGTTTCAACGTTTTTTTGATGTGTATTTCCACTTCAGATTAGTATCTTTTCTTTCTAAAAATATTTTTGGTAAGCAAATCGGTTTGCGAAAAACATTGTCAAAAGGGCAACTGGCCCACATGTCTTTGTTGTTCACGTTTGAATATAATTAATTATGTAAAGCAATAGTTAGTGGGAGCTTAACAATTAGTAGAATCTGTCAAATAGTCACACGGAAATTACTAACTAATTGAACTATTGGACTTCTGTTGTTTCAGGAAGCAGGACAGAGTGTCATTCCTTTATCTCTTAAATTCGTTATTATCGCATATCACAATTTTCCAGCAATATATGCTTCCTAATAGATTAATGCATAAATAACCCACCCAGTAATGCCACAGTGGGCAAAAGTGTTTGAAATAAAACCACCTGTTTTAATTAGTATTCAGATTCATGCTGTTAAGAAATGGTAATCCTCTTGCAGTTATATGACATTTTTAAAGCTTTGAATTTCCATCTGTATCTTATATTATGATGTTTCAGGATTGTCGTGAGTTAATTATGTTAACTTTGGAAACATTGCCTGCATTTAGAATGAAAAACTTCAGCTTGAATAGCCAGGAAAGCAGATGCTATCTTTCTTGTCAACTGCTTTGTTGTGTGATGCCTTGAAACTTTTTTATAAGATTCTGTCTCCAAAAGGAAGTATAAATCTCCATTTATTTGAAATGTTGCTCTAATCTAATCAATATTTTAATATATTTCTCACGGGAGGGACCTGAATGCGTCTCAAGGAACCAAAGACATGAAATCTCTTATTTTATGTTGAAATCCTCTTGTTATTACAAGTCCATTCACAAGACTAATTTGTAGAACAGGAAAAATCCATGTACTATAAAGTTCTAAAATTGTTTTGAAGCATACCCTTGCTCCCCTGTAATATATGCCTGTAAGCTGAGGTGGAATGAGAGGAACTGGGAGCATTACAATTAGGATACACATCCAGATAAACCCTGGAAAAGAGAAAGGGAGGCACAAATCAATGGGCAACATGGCAAATCTGCCCTGGGTTCTTCCACAGAGAAGATGAAAATGCAAAATGCAGATGTGCACGTGAGGTGGAGGGAAAGGCGTGAGGTGAGCAAGGATTTGGTGGATGCAGGAGATGCCGCTGTCTCGCCCTCACACATGAGGCTGTGTGGGGAATGGAAAACAGCAAAACATCGTGTCTGAGTCACCCGGATTTCATCGCACCCCTTCCCTGCCAAGCAGGAACCACGGGCACTGCCAGGCGTGTTCACGTGTGCCCCGGGGTGTTCATGCACCTCCTGAGGCTCAGTGGGAGGGGGTCTGGAATGGCACGTGGAATTGCACGTGGCAGGGTGGGGGGATGTGTTATTTCAAGCCCACACTGGCCCCAAAATTCCAACCTTTTGGTCAAAATGACCTGGGCAAGGTGGGAAATGTTGCTGTGTATGCAGCTCTGTGTCCCACCAGCCATGCGAGTCCCTGGATTTCATGAACACAGGTTTGATCAGACTCTTTGGGCTCCCACACCTGCCAAGGTATCCTGTTCCTCCAATGGAAGTTATTCTTGCTGTCACAAAAATGTTAATGCTTGCAAGACAGCTGTGTACAAAAGGAGCTGAAATGTGCAGGATTACCCATGCCTGGATCAGGACAGATCCACTGGTGTGACTTCAGAGTGGATGGAACCCTGAAGCTGATGAGTTTGTATGAAAAAAGTGCACTTACCGAGAATCTTCCATAATCAGGGTAACGTGATTTTCAAAACGCATAAAAATATTTGAAAATTCATGTTATTATTAGCACTATTATTATCAAAGGACATTTCGTTAACATTTGAAAGTCCTTCAGTGCACTTGAAGATATATTTGTTTTAGCAACTTATATAATCCCCTCCTGTTTAAAGTTTTGTTTTAAACACATACAATTATCATCTCATATGCCCTGATTCAGTAAGCACTTAGAAGCATTCCTATCTTTCACAGCATAGCTAGTCCCAGCTAATATCCAGGGAACAGAATTAGAGCTTCAGATATTAGCAAAATGTAATGCAAATGTGAATTAAGCAACATGGTTTTGAAGTAAGTTGACTGAGGACTTTTTATTCCTTAAACCGAACGTGAAAGTTTGGCAAAAAATTTAAAAAAAATCAAAGTGAGCATTACTGATATTAATAATTATTTTTAAAGTATATAAAGTTGAATAATTTAGTCTGGCAACTTGAAGGAATTAAGCACTGAAATAACCTTCCAGTAAGGGTAGCAAAGAAAAATGCTAATGGCTTTGAGGCAAAGCCATCAGCAAAAATATAATATATAAGCAAATTTAGATATGTCCATACATATACATATACATATATATATATATATATATATATATATATGTACACACTTATGGACATATAAAATAAGAATGGTATTTTTGTTGGGTTTGAGCATGTAAGTCACATTACAATGCAGTTACCTGCATTGTAAAACATGACTATTTCCAAGCTAATAGAATTTATAATTTAAATTTATATCCCATTTTATCAAATTTATATTCGTACCTTTGCCTTTCCTGGCGTAACTTTCCATACAGACAAAACTACACCTACCATGGTGCTTTGCTATGGAAAACTCTCACTAGCTCATGTCTGTCCATGAGGTGAAGTGACATTCTCTGCTCACTATGTGACTGATAAGAAATTGTCGTTTTAGGTAACAATCTCAGTCAAATCTTCATGAACTGAACCAGGGGAGGTGAAGCCTGAATTATTTTTGTTATCTAAATGCGGTCCTGGATCTTTGTCTTGTGTTTTTCAAGGCAACTCACTTTATTGCTCGTAAAAAAAATTAGTTCCTAAAGGCAAGGTGCAAGTATTAAAGCGCTAGTTTCAAAGTATTTAACAAAAGTGTCCTTTCTTTTTGAATAACTTGAATAAAGTGTTTCAATGACCTCTTCCTAACCAGAAGAGAATATAGAGAAGAAATTAAGCTTTATTGGTAAATTAAAGCCCAAATCCCATGGTTGATGAGAGATATGGTCTGTTTGAAATAGTTACAGTTTCAGACTTTCTCTTCTACAATCAGCGGGTGGAGACCAACATAATCCAATTAATTGTAATTCCCTTTTGTGGCACTGGTACAGTGGTGAATGATATAGTAAGTCCATTGAAGTCTTATCTTTGGTCAGATAATCCAAATGGATTCATATTATGAAACAGTCCTTTATAAAAGTTCTGGTGAACAGAAGTGTTTTTGACTTTAGCAAACCAAAAGATAAGTTCTATACAAAATAAAATGTTTTGTCCTTGACATCTACAAGGCTTGTGTGCACCTGATTTCATGTAAGAATACTTCTTTCAGATGCTCTGCTTCAAAGAGCCCATTCATTAAAAAATAAAAATGTAAAATTTGTTCTCTGGATGTCCTAAAAAAATAAGGTGTGAGAACAAAGATTTACATCTCTTTATGGGTATATAGAGAGACGTATGATTTACATCTCTCTGTATGGGTAACCTGTATCCTTGGAAAGAGTCCCATCAAAATAAGTGGGGTTACAGATATGAGGAATATGTGAACAGCATTCTGGGAATTGTTTAGATTTCTATTTTTCTAATAAAACAACAAACTAATATTTCATTGATAAGTCTCATAGCTGTAAACAAAACATATATGTTTGTTCCTTTCTAGTATTGTAGGAGGACTAGGGGAATTGCTTAATTTTTAGCTCGAGCTTTGATCTATTTACATTTGGAAGTTATTTACATAAAGGAAGTTATAATGATCTTTATTGTTAGTTAATTATTTCCTTTGATTATTGAAACTCACTCACTGAGGCACAAGCTCATTGTTACCGGGGTCAGTCACAATAATATATTTGGCTGAGTGCAACAAGTCAGGATTGGGTGGTATTCTTGTTTTTTGAATTGTTTTTGTGCAGACCCTTTCAGTTTAACAATCACTGGAGACAGGACTGATTTAATGCATCACTTGTCTGATCCAGTGCTTCATATTTTGTATTTCTCCTTTCCTTTAAAGTTGTCCATAGCAAGCCCACACTACAGCAGACTGTTTTTGCTTGTAGCATGTTGAAATCTCATATTTACTAAAGGATACTGAGATGCCATTTGTGGAAGACAACACACTAGACAATATATTGAGGTCAGATCTTTGCAGACTCTCTCAAAAATACTCTTTTCCTTTTTTTTTTCCCCTCTCCCTTAAAGTATCTGGTTGAAATTTAATACAAAGAATTTTTTACCCTTTGGGGTACATTACATATGAAATAATTTATGACCCATGAATCACAAGAAAGCAGTGAATTAGGTTTCAGATAAGTCTGCCAAATATTACAAAACATTGTGTACAGATTTTTGGACTATGAAAAGGCTTTTGACAAGAATGGAAATAGAAGCAGTGTTAGCAACAGCAAGAAAGGGAAGAACAGAACAGCTATATGACAGAATCCTAAAGCACTCTGAGTTAGTAGCACAATTAAAAAGATATGAATATGAACATATTTTTGAAGTATGAAAATGGGACAGAGAGTCATTGTCCAATTCCTCTATGTATTAGATCTTGAGAGCCTTCAATTTATTTAAAATGTAGATTTGCGGACACTGATACACATAACTCTGATAAAAGATCTGACGGTAAATGAGGAAGAAAAAAAAGATAAAACCCCTAAAATTAGATTGCAGGGAAGCTTACTGGAGAGCAATTACACAATAAAAAAAATGTTAATAACAGATTTGAAGTTGGAAGGCAGATATTTACCTTGATTAATGTATGCATGCACAATACATAGCAAAGAGAAGGGAGATCAATCAAGTCAAAAGCAGAATTCAGAATGGACTTTTCCCTTTGAACAGCAAAATGTATCCTGAAGAATAAGTTACTGGTTTAGGCAAGTATTTGGTATTTTTGTTCTGTAGTCATTAGTCCAGTTCAAAATAAAAAGGGGAGAATACATAGAAAAAAAAGCAAATAAACTGTGCTTTAACTATGAGGAAGAAGCTGAAGTTACTGTACAATAAGTCAGTAGAGAGAATTTGATAGAGGACAGAATCTCAGCGCTGTAAGACAAATGTCATTTCCCCTCAGCACAGGCATCTAATTTCTGCGAGTTGCAGAAAGTCTGCCAAGCCCCTTCCTGGTGTTCAGGCAGCCTTGGTGCTCTGTGGGAGGGCAAGAGCTGGGTGGGAATTCCTCCTTGCTCTTTTGCTGTCCCTTTTTTTAAGCTCTGGGTGGTACCTGTGTGCTTCTCTGGCCCAAAAAGAAGGAGTGATCGGGCCCTGCAGGTCTCCATGCTCGGGCTGTGTCTGCCTGCTCCTACTCTTTGTTTACCACTCACCTCCAAGCGAGTCTGGCAGAAGTATGTTGATCTGTAAACAGGTGGTCTATTTATTCTTAGGGAGCTTTCAGCTGCATTTTGAGGGGAAATATTCTCCCTTTAAAATCATTCCTCTTCCCATACGGAATAGTTGATTCAGCTAAATTTAATGAATTTTAAAAGTACTTGTAATTATAATCCCATCACAGTAATTATTGCTTCAGATCACGATGATAGAATATGCTAACTCAAAACTAATATCTGTCATTGGAGCTTGCAGCAGGTATTGGCAGTGAATAACATATGAGTATCTTGGTGATGATACCTGTTTCTGGCTGCCAAAAGTATTGTCCTTTCAGTACCACTGCACATTTTTATACTTTTAGTTCTAGACAGCAACTGATAGCGTAGAAATTTCCCTGGTGCTGTGGCATCACTGGCTGACCACTTTCCCAAACCTTTGAACTCCTCTGTATGCCTTCATCATGTACCACCCCTGAATTCCTCAAATGTGCTGGATCTTTTTCACAGAAACAATGAGACATTTCATCCCTCTCTTTTTGGACTTTGTGGAATTATATGAGGATGAATATGACCCAGTGTGCTCAAGTACAGAAACCTTGGCACAGGCTGAGGTTAAAGTTAGCAGTATTTGGTTGTTCCAGCATGCCCCCAGGTCAGAGAACTGTCATTTCAGAGGACTGGAGTAAGCAGCACTCTGGGTGCACAGAGAGATGTTCTGCATCTTTGCTAAAGTTGCTCAGTAATTTGTGCTTGGACTTCACGGGAATGGGCACTCCAATAATAAACACATGTACAGGCACTGTAACATCACAGCTCAAATTTTCTGATGAAAGGGCATGCCAGGTTCCTCCAGCAGAGGAGGGGAAAAGCACACAATCATTCTTTTGCTGACTGCATCCTTGATAACTCATCAGTGCTAGCATTGGATGGATTCAGACGAGGCTGTTTAGAAATCCATTGCAGACAAAATGTAATGATTTGCTTAGCTGACATTTTCCTTGATTTGTTTAAACACTCTTGGAGGTGAAGGGCCGTGCATTGGGTTCAGGCAGGACAATAGATCTCCCAAACCTAACAAGAGAGAGAGGAAGAACTCACAAAAATCCACCTGAATGAGGAAATTATTGCTTCGCAAGAGTTGAGGCTTTTGTTATGCTATTTCATAGAAGTTCAAGGGTGTATATAGACTGCAATATCAGGGCAGGGTTTACCTCAGGGGAGGAAGCTCAGCATCTCGTGCTGTTTCACCAAGGGATTGAGATCCTTGCACAAAGTAAGAAAGAACCTTCACCACCTCACAGCAATGCACTGCTATCATGTCTGGACATCTCTGTGCTCGATTGCTGCTCTAAATTGAATGTTTGAAAGAAGCTGTTTGCCCCAAGAATACTGCTTTGTCTGTGCACTGGTGATCAGAAAGGCTGTGGCTTGGAAAATGCAGGTACAGAAATGGAGCACACACACCTTTCAGTGTACAAATTGATGTTTGTGCTGTCGGTCATGAGAACAAAGGGATTTTGTGGTGAAGAAGTGTGCTGGTGCACATGGAGAACTTCTGCCGGAGTCTGTTCTTTCACTTTTTTCCTGTTGAAGACCATGAATGATCAGAAAAATATTTTTGATGAATATAACTATTAAAAAAAAAGGAAAAAGAAGTGTCTTCAAATTTCATACAAGGTTCTTCAGGTTGGAAAAAAAAGCATAACGACACTGGTCAGTTGGTCTTTTCTTAGTGTTTGCATGAGGAATTTTCTGTTCCTCTTTCAACCACAGGGCTCTGTTTTGGATCTCTCAGTAGTAAAATGCCTATTGGGATGAGCGAGTCCAAAAAATTTCCCAGGATTTAAGCCAACTGGGAATTCTTTGTGCACACCCAGCTCTTCCGCAATGATTTTGTTGTGAGGGAGATTGTAAGGATTATTTAACAGTGTCATGGAGGACTTTCTCCAGGGGAGATCTCCCTCAGCTTATGCACTGGTCACTGGGATAAAAACCCAGTGCTCTGAGGTTTCCCACACTGGAGCTGGGGGCCGACATACCCCAAAATGCCAAATTTTCATCCCAGTGCTGCTGTGTGCAGCCACCAGCAGGGAAATGATAGAAAAGGCAGCAGTGACAACAAATGGATCACAGTGTGAGACCCAAAACAACCCCATCTCACCAAAGGCTTTAGAAAGTTTTTTGAAGGCACAACCTCCACAGCAGACCAGGCGTTGCCAGCTGGGTTTGCAGGGCTTGCTTCCCACATGATTTGGGGTCATCCATGAGCTGCAGGAATGTGGAGTGCTCAAAGAGGGCAAAACCCTCTGAAGGTGGTGCTCTGGCATGTGATGGCAGCATGGGCAAGAGACAGCTTAGAGCTGGGAAAATACAAGCTATGAATTATCTGAAAAGACAAGTGAAGGAGCAGGGTTCTCAAATGCCTGCATTTTGCTCCTAGAGATTAGTCTACATACCAGGCAGGGCATGTGGTTGGAGGAACCACAGCCATTTTCTTTCAAAACTCAACTCTCTCTACAGCTTTGGTTGATTTTCATATTTTTTATTTTTTTTCCTCCTGTCTTTAGCTGATCTTTCCATAGATTACCTTCTTCCTTTCTGAACCTCAGAATGGCACCCTTAAACCAAAGCTGATCTCCTGTTTGGTTCTACTGCAGACATTACAAGTGCCATTAAAAATGTGAATTGTTGAAAAGGCTGAATAATAACACTGTAAAACACACGTTCCCTTCACAAATGTATTGTATATCGATTTTTTTTAAACTAATAACCTTGACAGTGCCCACACTATTTTTTTCCCCTTAATGTGGTCTTTATATTTTCAGCCTGAGTATTAGCATAAATTTTATGGGATTTTCTGGGCATATTTGTGTCTGTATCTAAGATATATGATATCAACTGGCAGTGATGGTTGAACTAATCAAATACTACTGACAAGTTAAAGCAAATTTTTAGGACTGTGAGATTTTGAGCATCTTCCCAGATACAGTATCTCCTGACTGAAAGCAGTCCTTGACTGTCAAGTCTAAATACCAGATTTGGGACTTAATCTATATGTAAGCAAAACACCCCAATAAGAAATATGTCTGAGGAAAGCCGAAAAGCCAGGTCCTCCCCTTAAAGCCAGCCTGAAATGTGTGTGTGTGTTTGTTTATGGCCCTTTTACCATGGCATGTGAGAGATTCCAACTAGTGGGAACCAAACGAGAGTCTTACACTGAATGGACTTCTATTTTCTTTTCCTTTTTTTTTTCTTTTTTTTTTTTTTTTTCCCTTTTTTTTTTTTTTTTTTTTTTTTTTGACTTGGCATTTGTTCCTTCTAGCAAACATTTTTAAAAACTCTCTTATTGCTAGAGGGAAAATTGACACCCTTTGCTTTCATGATGATACATTCCTAACACGTTTCCTTGAAGAGCTGGAAATGGTGCAAAAATCTGGTAAGATAAGTCTCTATAAAGCCTTAGAAGTCAAGCATTCCACTTTAGACATTTAAGACAAATGCATGGCAAAAACAAGTTGTGTTTCTTTTTTTTTTTTTAAGGTTTCTACTTAAAGTTCTGTGCCAAAGCTACAGTACTTATACATTTTCTAAATGTGTTTTAAGCAATAAGTTGTACAACATTTTTAGAACATGTGTTAAGCTATTTCTCTAAGAATGAAGCTCTTAACAAAACATAAGCACTCTGCATGAGATCTTAGCAGCAAAGTGCTTAAAAGATAAAGTAAGAATTGGTACCATGGGAAGAACACCAGCTGTAGAGCACACAGGTCCATTATGAGAAGTATGGTAGTGGGTAGGGAGAAAATGATTTAATCAGGAGTAAAACCAATTTTATTATAAGGGCACGCAGGGGGTGTGGCACCATAGTGAGAGGGACATTTCAAAATATCTGACAGATTTCAACAATGTGAAAACCCACCCTGTTCTTTAAAGTGACAGTAAACCCCATCAGGTCTCTCTTTTTGATGCTATTGTTAACAGTTGACTGTTTAAAGCTGGCCTGCTAAGATGCTGTCGATCTAGTTCAATAGTGTGTGGCAAAATAAAAGGCTAATTGTTGAAATACGATCAATCAAATATGATCTCAGAGTCTAAAGAAGATCCCCTCTGGTAACTCATTTGAGATCAAATCATTACTTTTATGATTGAGGTAATTGAATGGGAAAAAAAGGAAGAAAGGGGGGGAAAAAAAAAGAGGCTTGAAACCAAAAAAGCAAGCAAGACGTCTAAATGAAATGCACAAGTCTGCCTTTGTTCCAGCTTTGTCTCACGTTACTCCAAGTTAAGGAACTGGGTCCATTCTTTATTTGTATACATCTCCCGAATCCAGAAATTTTGAAAGCATTTAATAACATTTATTAAATAAAAGTCTCAAGATGACTCCATTTTGAATAAGATTTTCTGCCCCAGAGTAGAGAAAACCGTTGCAGTATGGGGATCCGGTGTTGTGGGTGCCCATGTGTCTCCAACGATTTTACCATTTTGTTTAGCAACAGCTCAGTGAAGAGGCTGCTCTCAAAGCCCACTGAATTGCTACACATGAAATTTCAGGGATATTTAGTGAAACATTTCAGGACTATGTTGCTTCAAATTAAATTTGTTCAGCAGTTTCCATGGTTGGCCCCCGATTTGCATTCAGACTGAAATTTTCTAAAAGAGAAAATCATAGCACATGGGGGGAAAAAAGCAAACTCCATTTTTGGAGTAGCAGAGCTTGGAGAAAGTGTGTGTCATTTTGTGTCATTTTAATTTGGACTAATAAGGATTTGCTCTTTCCTCAAGTTTTATATGGATTATGATCTCACTGTTTATTATGTTCTCACAGTATCACTCTCCTAGAATTAAAAAGTAAAAAACCCACAAAAACAAACTCAAAGAAAAACTGAATAATCACCCAATCTTGTTTTATTTTTTATTAGAAACTCTATTTTAGCATTTAGTTTCTTTTATATTTAAATTCCTAAGCTCAGTCAGGCTTCAAAAGAAAACATTTTTTTTTTGTTTGCAAAACAGTTTTGGAGGCACTTGTGGTTTGTCTTTAGTGTGTTATCATTTTTGACAGCTTTGCATAGCCTAGGTAGGCCAACAGGGGTCTGTCTAATATTGTTGCTGGGCAAATCTTCCTCCCAGAGATGAAAACCAAACAAAATATTTTTGAAGCAGTAAGAAGGAATTAATATCCTTTCTCTCACAGTCCTCTATTCCTTACTGACATTACGTTCAGGAAAAAAAAAAAAAAAAAAAAAATGAGAAAAGCGTTCCCCATTATTCCCTTGTACATAGCAAGGCTAACACATGTAAAGCAATAACTCATTTTCTATTGCCATGTTTAGCATATGTCTCCTGTTGGCTCAGCAAGGCCTTTAGGCCGGTCCCTTGAGCCGTCCATCGTTGGCAACTCTTAGCCCCTCGGCCTCAAAACCAAATAGCTTTGAATCATGTTGAGCTGTGATGCTAATTTTCATACTGATGCATTATGGGAATAAATGTATCTGACATACTGTGTCAATGGTACTGTCTCTTTGTGTCTCTTGTTTTTTTGTTAGCTGCATTCCTACAGATGGTATTCCATTGAAAATGTTCTCTTCCTACAAAAA
>VXBQ01006036.1:1566531-1592518 GCA_013400175.1 Phainopepla nitens | reverse complement strand
AAAAAAGGAAAAAAAAAACATGCACAGCACCAAACCTCTAGGTGCAGAAGGCTGTTAACGGTTGCTGATGATAGTAGGCAAACATTAACATAATAATTAGTGTCTTGTAATTGTTTCATTAAAACCAGTTGTTCCATTTCTCCTCGTGTTTTCCCAGAAGAGAAGCTGAATTTGGACGACAGCCAGTGGGAGGACATCCACGTTGTCACCGGAGCACTCAAGATGTTTTTCAGAGAGCTGCCTGAGCCGCTGTTCCCATACTGCTTCTTTGAACAGTTTGTGGAGGCGATCAGTAAGTACATCACATACAGTAGCAGCTAGTGAAATAGCCTGTTACATAAAAATAATAATAAACTTAAAAATAGAAGAGCAGGGGCATATCAAATCTGACTTACCTTCCATTATCCGTGATCCTGTCTTTTTTATTGTTTTTGAGACTGCCTTTTATCTCTTACAGCATTTAGGTATTTAACTGGAGAGAAGGAAAAAAAAATATTGAATTATTGATCTATAAATTTTGTCTCTGCAATTTGACTGTAGTGCCTAAAATGGTTTAGGAAAGGAATTAAAATGTGTGTGTATTCAAAATATGCTAGGCTGATAATCCATATATCCCCAAACACAAGAGAGAGACTAATAATTGTGAATCATGTTAGAAGGGGCTGTCTTTATGTTAATCAGAATGAAATGCGTGTGTTTTGTTCCACAAGGTTGCAGACTCTTGTCTTGCAGTGATCACAAAAAGAATGCAAAAACATTCATGTTCTCATTTTCATATCTACCTTTGCTTGATTATTATTTTTTGTTTAAAGTTGGCAGGCAGCAAAACTATTTTCAAAGTCCCAGGCATTTATTCTGTTCCACGTCTCTGTGGTTTATGTGCTGCAAACCCTCCTTGTATTTAATATATGCAGGTGCATTTTGTAAGACTGTATCGGCTTGGAAAAACTTGACAAAAAAACCCAGTGATTTGGAGGTTTGCTCCTGTTGGAAAAGGAGGGGAGGGAGAGGGATAGCTTAAAGGGAAAAAGCCGAGCAGGAGATTAATTAAAGTTCCAATAGAGAAAATCTCTAGGAAAAAAACAAACCCAACAAAGTACTCAGAGGTCTGATTTCTGAGTGATGGGCACACATATTTGCCATTGCTGTTAATGAGAGCTGGGTGTGCACATGCGCAGCTGTCGGGGAATACGAAACCCTTAATGTACAGCTCACTTTGATTTTATATTCATAAGTCTTTAGTTGAACTAAAGCTTTTCAAGACCCAGCATCAGATATAATGAGGTTAAATGCATCTCACAAGATCCTTCCCTGCTCAGTTATTTGGAGGTGTGGGGCAGTTAAACATGCAACATAAAGAATTGCGTTACCTGAAATTTACTCCTGGCAGCTCAATTTCTTCTTCCAAAGGAAACCAGGTGGGGAATATCATCTTTCAAGTTTAAGTTCCTGTTGCACAGCGTCTGTAGTGCTAAAAGGGAAAAACAATAAAGAATTTCTTATTGTTCAGCTTCTGTGATGCCTTGGGATAAGATGCTCATTTGAAGCACCAGCACCTGGACATGCCTTTCAGGTGGTTTTGCATCCATCTGCTCTGCCCGCTTGGAAGGGAGGAGATGAGGTGGCTGCTCATGGGCCACAGCCTGGCAGGTCATCCACACCTCCTATGCAGCTAATTCTGCAGTCTAATATTTAATATTGAGGAAGAAATTCTTTACAGCAAGGGTGGCAGAGCACTGGAACAGCTGCTCAAGGAGTTCATGGAGTTTCCCTGTCTGGAAACTCCTGTGTCACCTGTTCCAGGTGCCTTGGCAGCAGGGGAAGGGCTGGAGGATCTCCAGACATCCCTTTCACCCCCAACTATCCTGTAGCTCTGTGGTCTATCTTCTGCCATTACAATCCACCATCACAGTGGTCTTCTGGGGCTAAACATATTCATCCTCCTCCCTTTTTTTATTGTCTGTCAAGGCAATGTTTTGGCGGTGCAAACACTATTGTACTCTGAAGAAAGATATCAGGACTCCATGATCTCACTCCTGTTTTCTTCTGCCCTCATCCTCTCTGCAAATGTCCAAGTCGGGGTGATTTGACATCTTTTGGTGGCCCAATGGGGATGCTTTTGTAGAGAAAGTAGCAGGTAACCGGTTGTAGACTTGCGAATTAAGTTTGAAAGCATGTCGGGAAGAGACTGTCTACTAAAGCATTAATATTCATGAATGAGAAATTAATGTCCCTTTCTGCTATTTGAACTATTATTAATTCTTATTATGATTTTGAGAGCCATTATACACATTGATAGGCTAATGAACAGTCATTTATAGAGGGATTTTAAGACAGTTTATTCCAAGGAAGGAAATGCTAGCACTCTAAGACGTGCTTCGCACTATTTCAAACCTCTAATTCTTGTTGCTTGCTTTACTGCACATCACGGTGATTTCTACCTAATCCAACTGTCTAAAGAAAGCTACGATTTCTAATCAATCTTCTCTTTATTTGGTCTTTACTGCCATAGGATCTGCAAATCCGTATTCTTACCAACTCTACTTAAAAAACGTCTATAAACAACAATTAGGTGTTTTCAGTGTTTTTGGAGCTCTTCTGTATGCTAATAGTCCTGAGGCAAAGTAAAAAAATCTCTTTTCTTCAGTATCATTTCAATTGCAGATGATTCTTTGACTACTTGTGCTAATTAATTTGCCTGGTCAGTACTGAGCTGCTAGAAAATTTCCTCTCCAGTTTGTCGTGAAAAAGAGACTGTAGTATCTGTTCTTCAAAAAATTAGAATTATTAGCATGCCGTGATGGGTGTGCACTACAGTTAGAGTAACGCCAGAAAGAAAACAACTTGATTCCCAGCTTGCCATGCTGATTATATCTCTGGTCCAGCGCTGAAGACTCCTCAGTCACAGCCTTGCAATGGTTAAGTAAGATTAAGGGATCTAAAAACCTACATGGAGTAGGCAGTGACAAGTTCCCAATAATATTTATGGGGGCTTAGTCCTTTAGCTGGCGGTTTCAGGAGGAATTAGAACCTGAGAGGTGCAGTGGACTCCTTATTCTGACAATATTGTAAAGACTATGTGGAAAAAATTCCATAGCAAACTTAGTATCAATTTTCCTGGATGCTGCTGCCATTTTAATTATGTGCATGGGAACAAAACTTTAAAGTAATGTGCATTATGCAAAGCTTGCTCTCTACTTTCAGTTTCCCCTAGAAACAACTTTAGATTTGGCCATCCTGTTAGAACAATTTAGATATGACCAGAATATTAGAAGGTAATTCAGGGTGTTACAGAATTTTGGAATTCTGCTTGCCAGGCTGAAGTTGGAAAATAACTGTCCACACAGCTTATATCAGAGAACTTATAAACCATAAATGGAAGGCCACAAGATCTCTGGCCCAATATTAATTTTGTTTCCTAGGATTTGGAAAGTAGGATGTTTTGTATTTTTTTTATCCAACGACTTTGTCTGGTATTACTGGCAAGCAATTCTGTGTTATTTTGGATGAAATATGCACTTCTAAAATGTGCCCAAATGCTGCTGTGAAGTCAGGTTCAGCCACACTTAAATTACTCAGTACCACAAATAGTTCAATTGATTTTCTGGAAGATCAACAGACATAGTTCAACAGATTGTCTGAAAGTAAAATTGTGCTTCATGTGAGTAAGGTGGTAGAAGTGACAATAACTGAAACACTCAATCACCTTATTTACAGAATTCAATCTTCATAGCCATACAAACTTTTGCCAGGACTTCAGCCACTGAAATCTACCCCTAAAATCTGTTTAGAAATGTTGACAGGTAAATGTGTTAGCTGATTCCAAAGCTTTATTTTGATTGAACTAGTCTTCTTGAAATATCTCAAGCAAAGGCATGGAGAAAAAAAATTTCTCCTACAGTCTCTGTGCAGTGAGGGCTGATATATGCAGCACAGGAAATATTTAAATATCCACTAGTCCTTCCAGATCCTTTCAGCTGGAGCAAGCTGTATAGACTGTGCATCTGTACAGACAGTGCATCTGTCCAACTGCACTTACGAAAAAACCTCACTGATATTCCACAAAGGAAAATTCCACCCAGTTCCCAAAGCTGCAACATCTGTCTCTGGTTTGGGAGGCTTGGGTTCAGGTCTTTGATTTTCTCTGCAACAGGTTGGAAAGATTACTACACTGGGAAGATTTTTTCAATGAGGTCTAGTGATTATGCCTTCATTTCAGTTCCTTATCTCTAATATGAATTTAATAGGTGCCACATAAGCACTGTAGATAAACAGGAGATTTATTGTTTAAAATGCACACACAGAGGCAGATGTGCATATATTTATATATATATGTACTCTAAATAGTAATCCTTCTGCCAGAATTATGATTCTCCTGCACACAGTTTTCTGAATGAACGTATCAGTTACTGCAGTGGGTTTCCCACTAGAGACAGATGAACAGAGGAATGAGATTAATTAAAAAAAGCATAAAGTGTTGAAAATCTGACTTGCAGGTTTTCAAGTGGAATCCCTAGCCTGATATGCCTCAGGTCTCAGTGTGGGGAACAGAAAATGTGGAGTCCACACCCACCACCAGATCTCTGGAGAAAGGACATATTCCTGAAGGGAGACCACAAGAAAGGCAGAGAGAGACTTTTTACAAGAGACTTTTTACAGGACAGTGGGGAATGGATCCAAACTGAGAGTAGGTTTATTTTAGACATTAGGGAGAAAGTCCTCCTTGTGAGGGTGAGGCCCTGGCACAGGTTGCCAGAAAAATTCTGGATGTCCCATCCCCAGAGGTATCCAAGGCCAGGTTGAGGGGCTTGGAGCAACCTTGTCTAGTGGAAAGTGTCCCTGCCCATGGCAGGGGATGGAACAAAGTGATCTTTAAGGTCCCTTCCAACCCAAATCACTCTAGGATTCTGTGGTTTCCTGGGCACCAGATCTAGTCAGCATATGTGGCTTCAGTTTTGTCAATCCCTCCAAGAACCCCCTCAGACACTTAGACAAAACAATCCCTATCTCTGGAGCTCAGGATTCTCAGCCGTGACAGGAAAGGAAGCATTTCTTTGCACGGGGAAAAGCAGAGCCATAGGCACCTAAAGATCCTCAAAGGTCACAATTGTAGTACCTAATTAGCCTAGGTACCTTCAGGGATAAATGGCAGCTGAATAAAGTTTTTCAGAATTTAAGTATCGAGACACCACCTAAGGTCCACATTAGATACTCATTTAATTTTTGTTTTTTCAAGATCTGGATTTTTTTTTCTTTGATTACTCTGATAGACCATTAACACTTTTTTCAAATGATTTCACACATATCCTTTCGATATATCAATTAAGGTCTCCTGGTGCATGCTAAGCAGAATTCTCAATGTCATTCCTATCAATCCTACAATGTTATGTGTTACCCTACTATACAGAAACTGAAGATGATTATTTAGCATCTTACACACACGATAGAGTGTTGTGATTTTTTGGTTGGCAGAAGTTGTTAGATAAAAATTTTTTACAGTTTTGCTGGTCTGTGACACTGGTCTTTACTGGTCTGGTCTGACAAAATCTATGACGGCAACAAAGCACAGCAATTAATTTTTCTTCCATGGGAATCATAGACTTTTTTTTAACCCTCAAAAGCTGCAGGTGCTATCAGCAGTTGTCAGTCCTCTCCATGGTGGTCAGTTGTCTTCATCTCCAGCATTTCTGGTATCAGTAAAAAGGTTTTCTCTGAGTTTTGGCTCTTGTTCTGCTTCACTAAGAGCCCCCAAGAACCTCCAAGAGCTGCCTGTGTGGCTCGAGACAACATGTTGCAGGAACTCACATCTATCTGGGCAATGATCACACTTCGGTCTTCAGCAGACCAGAGCAAATTTTGCACTGAATAATGTAACTTCTGAGGAGTTTGCACAGAAGCTGTCTGCACCAAAATCAAGCAAAAATGTAAAGAAAAAAACAAAAACAAAACCTGTGTCAGGAGGCAATAAACAAGTAATCGATACATAATCATGACCAAAGAACTGAGCTGCATTGGTTGAAAATATAATGCAGGAAGGACCTGCACTGAACTACTATGCAGTGTTATGAAAATAGTAGCTGGGAAACAGAAAGGAAGTAAATACATTCATTTATTCTGACAGTCATAACATCCTTGTATCATCTCGGTGGAAAGTTACAAAAGATGTCTAAAGAGATTTTCAAAAGACATCTAAAGAAACCTCACTCGAGGCTTACAAAGAACAAGGCTCAAGGCCAACTCGTCTTGGAAAGACAAGTCAGCATATTGCACTGTAAGAAATCCATGACAGTCTCTTAACATCATCACGTAATAGGTTCCTGAGAAACCAAATCTTATCAGTCTCTGGCATTATGCAAATTTCTGTCATAATCTCAATCTGTGGGCTTCGAGTCCTAATCAAACTGCCTTCAGATTCACAGTTGGCGAGCCTCCTATTGAAATTGTTTCTCTATCCTCCATTTACTTGTCCAAGGAAGTTTTGGGGCTTGGCATGGCATCAGAAAGCCTCAATTTCATGTGAACATGGTGATTTATAAACAAATCCAAGGTCACCACAATATATTTCACATGATACATCATAATTAATACACTTTCTTGGCCAAATTTAAATATCAGAAGACAGTAGAGATCCATAAACTAATGTGAAAAGAAAAAAACCCAACTGTGTAGAAACAAGAAGTAATCAAAAGTTAAGGTGCACATTTTTAAAAAATGTCTTTAAAAAAAAAGGAATAATTTTATGAGTAGCATAATCTCAGGGATTCCCAACCATGCAAATATACGAATATGTGTGTGGTAGATACATTCTCCGAAACACAATAACACTAAAAAGTAGCTCATCCACAGTGTGGTACTGGGTATTTTCAGTGGGGTTTGAATAGTATTAAATCCATTTTTGAAATATCCTTGAAACCTTATCTGGAAAGTTATGTGAATATCTGATTCAAGAATCATTAACTGATATTGACAGAGAAAGAAAAAGCACTCACATTTTAGAAGAGATGCTAAGATGATGCAGGAGACAGAGAGATTACAAGAGAAAGCTTCTAATCTATGGATGCCAACAAAAAACAGATTAAAAGTGTATATGACCATCCTAAGTGAAACAAATAAGTAAAAGAAAATATGAGTAAAAAATACTTAAATATATTTAGGCTGTAACATTCCCAGCATTATAGACATCATATTCTAACACAGTCTCCACTTAAATTCAAGCCAATAATAAAGAATATCTGCACTGAAGATCTAAATGGAGGCTGTTGTATTTGCAATAGCAACAAACTGGTAACCAAAGAGGTTCACTCCAGGCTTTTGTTCCCAGGAGGTGTCAAGGAACAATATGTCCTGGTAACCTCCTAGTTCTTTCACAATGACCTTTTCTTCGCAGTTGCAAACTGTTTCTGCTCAACTGCATTTTTAAATAGATCTTTCAGGTCTGGAAGCAACTCATTTAGGAAAAAAAATAAAAAATAAAAATTGGAGGTCATGTCTTTGAATAGATTTTTTCTTTTGCTGTGTAAAGTAGCCCAACCTAAGAAATTAAGAAATGTTAAGAAATAAAGGAAAGAAATTAATAGGTAAGACATATTTTCCTTTTTTTTTTTTAATTGAAAAATTTTAATTAAGATGTTGGAAAAGAAATGAAAATAGAATCTACACATGAAAATTTACCTCCTCTGCAGGGCTTTTCCCTGTGAAGGATGCTCAGGTAACACCTGTCCATAGGCAACCTGATTCTAGATTGATTTGGGGTTTTATTTTTCTAAAAATGAGCCTCTGGGTTTAAAACAAGATAAGTTGTGATATTTACCAATTCTTTTCTTTGGATAGCACCCAATTCTGCTAAAAATGTACACTTCATAAAACTCTTAAATATGCACTGAACATTTTAACAGGCTTTTCCCCTTTGTAAACTTTACCTAACGCAGTGATCCCATCAAATGAAAGAATATTTAAATTATATTTAATGAATAAAATTTACCTTTTGAGAAAAAGAGGACATCCTGCAGAACCTCACTCAAAGGGCTACACCTGTGATGAAAATAGACCTAATATTACAGAGACAGAAAAACAGTTTAATTTGCTCTGATAAATATGGTGGAGGCTTTCCAATTATCATCAAAGGAAATGAGAAACTTTTAAAAGAATCTGTACTTGGATTTTTCTATCATGCAAAAGTTTGCGTAGGAGGGACATATTCTCCCCCAGCTTAGTCTTTTTTGTTATTACAGTTATAATTTTTTTTAGCATAGCAGAAATTTTATTGCGGATGCCTGGCCTGTCTCTTAACTCATGCTAATTATATTCATAATTAAATGTTAAACAAGAATTGACTAGGCCAACTGGCTTGCACAGGTGTTTGTGATATGAATGGTTTAATGCTCCCACAATAAATTATTGGATACAAATCTGCAGTAATCTACATAGAGAGAACCCTTTTCAAGAACTTTGATGTACGTGGTGGGTCCAGCACCGTGCTTTGAAGCCAGGGCTTGCAAGCAGCACTTACCAGAGAGCTTTTTGTCTAAACTCTGACTTGTCCTTGATTGCATGAGCACTAACACGGCTGAAAGTATTTTTCTGGGTTCTTACCTGCCATGGAATGCAGATCCTCAGAGCATTTATGGGAAGGTGGAGTAGTCACTGGGTGCTCGGTGGAAATGTTATCTGCCTCACTTCAACTTGCAGAGCAGTGGTTTATGTTTGTGACTAATGACCAGATTAAGCACGGGGGCTCCAGAAACTCTCTGCTAGCTTCACACCAATTGCTGGTTCTCAAAGGATGGAATCAAACACTGGCAAGATGGAGAAAGACTGGGGTTTCAGTCTGCTCCTCTTCCACTTAATTTTGGGGCATGGAAAATAGTCTATTAGTCTAATTTAAATTTCATCTGTGGTTAAGAGACTCTTTTTGTAGGGACAAAGAGCTGGCATGGCTGCCCAGGGCAGTGATGGAGTCCCCATCCCTGGAGGGATTTAAAAATGGTGCAGTGGTGTGGCACCTGGGGACATGGGTTAGTGCTGAGGAAATGGGACTGATGATCTTAAAGGTCTTTTCCACCTAAATGATCCTGTGATTCTATGAAAGAAAGGGCAGAAGGAAGAATAAAGCCAATTTGATAGTCTGTATCTGGGTTAACATAAGGGAAACCCATGGAGAAAATCAAGCAGGAGAGAATGGTGAAAGAGAAACTGAGAAATCCAAGCAACAACACTGGGCAGGAAAGGGTTGGGAAAAACAGAGAGGAGGAGCTCTTTAGTGACTGTGACAAGATCCCTGTGACCTGGAGTGTTTGGGGGAGGCAGGGGGAGAGGAACTTCTCCTGAGGGTTATCTGGAGCTCTTGACAAAGTGAGAATTGGCACGCTGGGTTTGAGGGGAAAAATGTTTCATCAGGCTTGTGAGTGAAGCTTCCACTTGGGGAAAGTAATAACAGGAGGAGAAGCAGCCTATAATGCCCCAGTTACACAATTTCAGAGGTGCAAAAATGGAAGAAATGAGGCGGGGAAAGTGGGAATAGAAGACCAGGAAGGGAGGGAGAAGGAGAACCTCCAAGAGCAAGAGAAGGGGATGCTGAAAGTCATCACCCACTGTGCTGTGCTGTCTCCCTCCCTGCCTACACCTTCCTACAATCCAGAACTTTCCACCTTTCCAAATAAGAGTAGCACCACACCTCTGTGTCGTGGCACATTGGATCTGAAGCAGCAAAGATTAGCACGGTAATGTCTAAGACGAAAAAAAGTAACAACAGATTTGCCCTCTGGTCATCATCACCAGATGTAGATGTTTGAGGACCTGGTACACTGTTTGAAGACGTAGACTACTACAGCTGTGGTGTTCAGAGTAGGTACTAACTTCATGGAGTATTTCTGTGCATTCTGAATGTTTCAAGCAACATTAGGGGAAAGTGAATAAACTTAGCCTTCACACTTAGGACTATGAAAAACCTCTGGGTGAGAATCTGATAGATGAAAAATTAAGTCACATAAACCATATTTTTTCTGTACCTTTATCACTGAGCAGTAATCAATCAGAAAGGAGTTACAGCAGCTCGTTTTTTTCTGGAAATGTTCTAGAAATTGTTTGGCATGGAGAAAGAAGGGAGAAATTAAGAGTTCTCAAAATTCCACAAAGTAGGCAGATGCAGAATCAAGTCACTAATGGTCAAAAAAACAACCTCACAGTTTACCACAATAGCAGAAATATACTAAAGGGCTTAAAAAATATATCAATTCAACGAGAATAGGAACAGTAGCACTGTTCACAGAATGCTCACTGAATTTCATAGAATGTCAGAGAAAAGCTAAGACCCAAGTTCAAGTCAGATTTGCCAGCGTGGAAGTCCAAACTCCCCTTCCCTGGAAGCATCACCCTGTGGCATTGCTTGACACAAGAATTTCACAAAAAATTTCCCTGTTTTGAATGTCCCTGCTCCCCACAGGAAATGCAATTGCAAGCTGAAATTCTTTGGGAAAGTATTGATGTCTCAATGTGAGGGTAGGCTGGTGTTCTTACCAAGGCTGGGCCAGAGTTCAAAGTTAATAGGATTTATAATGTCTCTTGAGGGACACAAATTGTGAAAAAGTAGTGCTGGAAAACTGGGTAATGTGGATGCAGAAAAGCATCCTCGGCAGCTGAACTCCACCAGCTGTACCAGATAACAGCTAAAAGGGAAGTCAAGAAAAGTAAGAAATAGTGTGGGAATGGGAACACTGAGTAGTGCTGCACATCCTCCTCCTAAATGGGTGTCAGCGAGTGTGTGGCCCTGAGGCCACAGGAACTCATCAGACATTACATTTACTTTCAGGGATGCTTCTTTGGATGCAAGAATATTTGCTCAGTCCTCCCTTTTGCTGATAGTACAGGTATGGAATTTGAATTGCCCACAATTTTAAAATAAAATGCAATTTGTCTTGATTCCTGGGGGATCAAACTGCTCCCTTGGACTCCCTTCCACATAAAATTCATGACCCTGTTAACCCTTGTGGCTGCTGGTACATTTTGGCCCCAGCACTGATGCTTTCATTGCCTGGGAAGGCAGTACATCACAGAGTTAATCTCGTTGAGATCAGGAGCACCATCTCACTCACCAACAGCTCAGGGTCTGACTCAGTCACTGTTAAATGCTTTTGAGTGATAGTGTTAACACTGGGAACAAAAAACCTGCAACCCAGGCACAAACTCTCTTCACTGAGGTGTGCTTCGATGGCCAGAAAATCAGACTGTGTGTTGTTCACTCACACCAAACAGAAGAACTGGAGCAACCAGAAAGGACTTGCAAAGGTTTTAGAACCCCAAAATGTGAGTGAGAGCTGCTGCAGAGCTGTGGAAGCTCATGCAAAACACCTGGTGTTTGTAGCTCTTTATCAGGAGAGCCCTGGGAGCACGCGAAATATTTTCCAGGCTGGCACTACTACTGTGTCTTGTAAAGGGAAAGAGCTGCACACACAGAGGAGTGAGGTGGCCAGGACTAAACTCCAATGTGATTTTCAGAGTTTATCTTCTCCCAAAACTCCTGCAGGTGCCACTGAAAGTAGAGGGATAGAGAGGAAATTGGCCTGATACATCCACAGGCTGCCTGCTCACAAAGAGAGCAAATGAAGTGAGTGGACAAGCTAAAACTTCTTCCTTTTTCTCCTCTTCATTTTTATTCTTCATTTTTATTTTCTTTTTATCTTTTTCTTTTTGTGTCCATTTTCTTCTTTCTGATCCTTTGTCTTTTCTGTTCTTTTGAGGTTTTTTCTTTTTTTTTCTGTCTCTGTCTCCTCCTTCTCACTTTCCTTTTTCCTTTTTCCTTCTCTCTTTCCCTTTTCCATTTCTTTTTTCTCCTTTCTCTCTATTTCCTTTCCTTTCCTTTCTTCTTCTCTTTTCCTCCTCCTTTTCTCTTTTTTTTTCCTTTTCTGCTTCCTTTTTATTTTCTTTTCTCTTTTTTCTTCTTTTCCCTCTCCTTCTCCTGTTTTCCTTTTTCCTTTTCAGTTTCCTTTTATATTTTTTTTTCTCTTTCCATCTTCTGTTTTGAATTTCCCTTCCAAACAAGACCAGACTGGGAGAAGCAGGAAGGCTGCCTGGCAGGCAGGTTTGTACACGCTTCTGCAGCTCCAGCTCTGGGCTATCAAGTGCCACTTCTAGAACAGCCTTTTCCCTGGCTTCTGTTCCATTTGCATCTGGATGTTCACATGCAGCCAGAGCTAACCTACACTCCCTGCAGCTGAGGCTGTTGCTTGGTTTTCTTTGTACCACAGATCAGGGCACCTGATGAGGCCACATTTCTGCTGCAAGCTTAAGTGTATAATTTTTTTTTTTTTACAAAAAAATTAGCCCACTGTGGAGAGAGAAATCCTCCACAGAGAAATATTAAACCGTGATGAGAGTAACCACTTTAGGAGATGTTAGAGTTTGATCCAGGATCTGTGTTTTTGCTTTGAAGTAGTAGTTGTCCTTTAGTTCAGATGGTATTTATGAATCTCTGCCTCAAAAAAATAAAAAAGGGGTCTTTTGGCACATTCTTTAGGCTGATGACAGGCAAAATGAAGTAGATTCTGTCTCAGAAATCTCCAAAAATAATCTTAGGTTTGACATAACACACCATGTCATGGAGTGATATAAGCCACATAAGCACAAAGCAGGCTTTAAATTTAAAGGAGAATAATCCTATTTTCAGATAGGATACTTTCCATCAATTTGGATAACAAATATCTGATGCAGAATATAGCCATGTTAATGTTGAGATCCCTTAAAACCTGCAGTTCCTGGTAGTAGGTGGCTGTGGCAGCCTGCTTTCTACCTGTGCTCTCTGAAAATTGCTCAGACCCTCGACACAGTCACATGCATTAAAAATTGCTATCTGGAAGTCAGGATCTGCACCTTTTTTTTTTTTTTTAATGTCTTTAACCCCTCAGCACCTGTGATCCAGAGCTCCCAGGGCTAAAGAGTGATGCAAAATGCATTAATGCTTAGCACTGGGAAATCCCAACTCCTGGTGCCAAGAGGTTCATAAATATAGTAATGAAACCTCTTGACTCAAAAGTGAGCACTATTTAACAGAACAAGCATGAACAGCCTTTAGGAGATTTTGCAGCTGGATTTGTTCCACTGTGTCAAAGCTGAACCTCCATGATAGTAGTTTTAAAAAACTGTGCGTGGTTAAAAGAGAGAGTGTAAGGAAGCCAGGCAGCTAAAAATTAAAACTAAATAAATCCATGGAAAGGAAAAGTAAATATACTGCTGCATCCCTACCAGAAAAAGAGGCATCAAGATTCCTCAGTGTGACTCCAGTGACAGATGTCAAGGTCTTTTGGAAGTGTCCACTAAGCTTTATTTTGCACATGTTCCTGAACAACTAAAACTACTATTTTGTGTGATAATTTACAGCAAATCAGTATCAATAAATCAGAATCATGTAAGCAGTCATGTTTATTATATCCTTGTTGCTTAATATTCATTATAGTAATTTATTTTTATAGTACAGTTTCACTGTTATCTCCTCCTTTGCTGTAACTTTGAGACAAGCAAGCTGCAAAAGTAGAAGGTCAGGTAACCCTTTGAAGACAGTAAAAGTTCATTCACTTGGAATTTGCCTGCTTTGTTGTTTTTTTTTCCTAATGCTTTAGTGGCTCCTTAAAATATTTATACTATCATTCCTAACCTAGCATTATTTATTTAACAAATATCTCTGCAAAACGAGAGTTGCAGAGCAGTGTATGGATACCAACTCTACAAATGAAGAATCCAAAATTTCTAGAACTGCTCAATTGAAAATGATCATGAAGTCTGGTATCAAGATCTGTATTTTAACAGAACTCTTTTCCTTCAAAAAATTAAAAACTCACAATTATTTAAGGTTTCCTGAAATTTTTCAGTGGCAAGACT
This sequence comes from Phainopepla nitens, assembly GCA_013400175.1. Classification (NCBI taxonomy): domain Eukaryota; kingdom Metazoa; phylum Chordata; class Aves; order Passeriformes; family Bombycillidae; genus Phainopepla; species Phainopepla nitens. Next base: position 1,578,649 of record VXBQ01006036.1, on the reverse strand, counting down.
TGTTAATCAGGATGGCAGTGATAGTATCAGGAGGTTTTATCCATGAAACATGCAGAGTACAAACAACTAAAATTTCTATCTGCCACTCCTACTGAAACACCTCATTATTGGCTTAGGCCTTAGTAACTTCAGATCTGCTCCCTAATAGAGCATTCAGATTTAACTGAGTGGCTCTTTTTTCTTTTCCACATGTACTTTTTGGTAAAAAAAAATGTATTTCAGCTGTGCCACTTGGGTACAAGGACCTCCAATGTTCCTTTAGTGCAGTCATAAAGCCCGATTAAGTTTAATGAGAAAGCCCAAATTCAAGGATGTAGATGTCAAGATGTTCTCTATTTTCGATAAATCAGAAATCAACAGAATTCTTGATTTCTTTTGCATTCTTTTTCAAAACTATTTTTCTGTCCTGCTGATCTGCTTTGCTGTTTCACCTCAGACTGAGTTTGTGCAGCAGAAGGATCATTCATTATGTAAAACTTTTCTGCTTAAAGACAGCCTGTAATTATGCAGTGGCTCATTGGTATGTCCCCTTGTCTTTCAATTAAGGATGAGCTTTTGATGAAGTTGTATTGGTTACTGCACATAATCAATTGTTTCTCATCCAGGAACATATTTTTCATTAGACAGGAGGTGGAGGCCACACAAAAAAATATTGCTGATCAGATGAATGAAGTCTAAACCTACCTCATCACAAAGATAGCATCTAAAAATGCTTCAGGTTTATTTATGGCAAACAAAAAATATGACTAGGCTTCAAGAAATGACAAAGATAAGCAGACATAAAAGACATTTTTATTCTAAGTGTAAACTATCATTAAATGTATTTAGATTTATACCCTATAATTATTATGATTGTAGCAATTAATCAATCAACTGATTAACATGTAGGGTCAGCAGGACACAGTGATCCTATCTTGAAGCTTGAATTAATTAATTATTCCTTACTCTACATTATTATTTTCTACTTGTGTGTGTTTTCTCAGTGTCCCTATTGAAAAAATGTATCTTTTTTTTTTTTACTGTGATGTATTGAGTCGAGCAGGGGAAGACACTGACGTACATTTACTAATTTGCCATCAGAAATTCAAATTAATTAAAACATTTTTAAAACATTGCATAATTTTTAACTACTTGTTATATTCTAATTAGCAAGGTTCAATTAAATTGTTTTCAACGTAGCAACTTAAGAGCTCTCATCTCTTCAAGTGGAGTCAAATTCAGCGGGTGTATATTGTAGCAATGATATAATTCCATGTTCATTATCCCACAAGCCAGTGAAGTCTTTCTGAGAAGAGCATTTGTTTACTGTCTGTGGCAGTGTGAGGATTCTCCAGTTCCACAGGCAATCCTGCTGTCAGGAGCTCTTCCTGAAATTCGGCTACGATTCAATTTGCTTTGTGCAAAATTATTTTATGCCCCTGCCCATGGCAGGGGGTCGGAATCAGATGATCTCTCAGGGCTCTTCCAACCCAAACCATTCTAGGAATCCATGAAAGGCATCCCTTCCAATAACCCCTTCCTTGTGCTGAACATTTTCTCTATCTCTTTGCTAAAATATTATTTGTATCACCTACTAGAACTCCTGCTGGCCCCAGAGGAGTCCCTGTTGTGCCACCACTGTGCCCAATTTCCTCCCGGTTATCAGCCCCAAGTTTGTTAGACATTCCTGGTTCTTAAAAGCTCGGGTTAGGGGTTCTGATTTTTTTTTTTTTTTTCTATCTTAGGTTGTCTTATTTTTTTGTCCTATTCCATAGTTGCTAGCAAGCCTAGGAAGCCCTGGTGGTGTTGAAGAAAGACTTAAGCGCTCTGTCAGACAGCACCTATTTCAGTGGCTTTTTAGTCCCAAAAAACATTCAAATGCTCTGCGCTTGCAAAGCCACCTTTTTATGCTACTATCACCTCACTTTGCTTGTGCTGTGATGAACAAGGACAAAACAGATTTTATAAGCATCTCCCTCTCCTCTTGTGCTCCTCTTTGGCCATGGGAGGGCCAGTGAGGAGTGGGCATGGTGTGTCTGGGGCTGTTTTTGCCAAGCAGACTGAGTTTCCACAGCCCCCATGCAGGCACCCAGTGCAGTTCTCCTCTCCACGCCTGCTTTTCTCCCCTTTTTTCAGTCTGCGACACCCTACCGCAGCAAGCCCGTGTCCTGATTAGGCTCTACTATTATCTATACAATCAAAAATAAAAGAGATGCTAAAAATCCAGCTGCTGGCTCTCTCACTGAGCTCTCAGGAAAGTTCATATCCCAGCGCCTGGTGGTTTTATTTTTCCAATTTTAGTGCAGGAGATAGCAGTAATAGAAGTAGGTTTGGGGGCCTTAAATAGAAAGGGTAGGAGAAGCAGTTATCATCAGGCTTTAGCTTTGAAGTGTAAACTTAGCAAAGACTTCCCTGATGAAGTATACATATGGAACTACAAAATGCCACTTTTTATCCATTTGTTTTCCTGACCATAACCACGTTTTCACACTGTCAGCATTTTCATTAGAAGCTCTTTTTGTCAGAGGTTTATAACGAGAATGTAAAGATTTGCTATGGGCTAAATCTCAATCCAAGAGCAAATGTTTATACCAATTCTGAAAACAATCAGCTTGCCCATTTGTAGTTATGCATGTGTTCATCATCTGTTACTGCTTGTCCAATGCTCTGCAACTTCTGGAAGGAAAAAGAGACATCTGGAGGGGAAAAAAAAGCTATCCTGCAGATAGTACACTGTATGTTCTCCTGAGTTATTGAATAAGGTACTACAGAAATGCAGCTTTTCAGTCAGTCAATACAAATATTTTTTTTGCTTAAGCCTGTCAAATTTACTGTAGGAATATTGAAATATATGGTTTAGCCTGGTCTCCTTTTGTGCATTACTTACATGGAATTTGCTTTAAAAATTCACTGGAAATTATTAATCTAATGAACTGAGCCATTTTTGTGATGCCAGGACGACGAATTCTTTGAAAATGTCTTAGTTTATCTTCTAGACCTGAGGGTTGACAGAGTTTTCCTGTCTGTCCCTTCCACTGTGTATCAGTCATGAAGTCCTACGGTGTTCTGGGGATGAGTTAAATGTAAAAATAATTTACAGTCTTTATCCTTCTCTGGCTGTGTTAGTTTGAACAAAAAGGTACATAGAGTAGGCATGGATATAACGACATAAAGAAAAAGTTTAACACAAAATAAACAGAAAAAATATTTGTGCATGTAAGTGTTACCTGCATACAACATGACTCAAAATGAAATTTTGCTGGGTAAAATTCAGAAATCATAGAACCATAGAATGGTTTGATTTGGAAAGAACATTAAAGATCTTGTTCCTACCCCTCTGCTATGAGGAGGAACAAATTCCAGTAGAAGAAATAAAGATAAACCAGGTGCTAATCTGAAAGTTGCCTCCGTTTTTACACAGAAGATGCCTGAGGTGGTAGAGCACTTCAGCAAGCTCTGTAGTACTTGGTATTTATGTACAATGCTCAGTGTTACAAGTATTTACTTTAAGATAGCATTACAGTCATACTTACAAGTCTCTTTACCCAGTAAACCTCAGGGAAAAAAAAAATTGCCGCCCTCATTAGTGTTTCTCCATAAACCACAGTAAAAATAAATTGATTCACCCCATCCCAAACACAGATATATCTCCAAACTTAGCACCAATGTGGCGGCATTCACTTCTAAGTATGATTAAAACACTTGGAAAAGTGTGTATAGACCATCCTGTAAAGCCATCAGGGAATTTATTTTTCCTTTAGCAAATAATTCATGAGCAGTTATAACTCGTTGACAAATCATTGTGCAGACAATGAAAAGAGTTTTTTCAGGATGGGTCATGAGCACACATCTGGTATGAATGTTCTCAGAAATACTTTTCCACCCTTCCATGCACAGCCCTTTTTTTGGGGAGATTTCGAGGGAATAAAAAGGCTCACCTGAATATCTGTGAACAGGCTGGCACGTCAGTAGATCTATCTGGAAAAGAACAAAATAATTAAAAGTCAAAGAATTCTTTCTTTTTTTAGCTTGACTCACCCAGTTGTGCTTTCAACCAGGAAGCTTTAAGAAGCTAATTAATTATGAGCTAATTAAACTTTGCAAAGTCATTGTGAGAGGGATAGAATTAATATAAATATTTCAGAGCAAGAAAATGGAGGCACATAGATTGTTTTTTAAAATCAGGTACCAAAGCAAGCAGTGATAGCAGCAGCCCTCTCTGTCCCCCAAACTACAAACATTTCCGATCTTTCCAAGCTTCACATTTATCTAGTAAGGGTTAAAGCAAGATTTTAAATCCTATACAAAATCTGTGGAAATATGTGTTCTGCATAAATCTGGGCCACAAAATTAATATACTTGTATACATTTTCCCCATCTGCTGTATTGCTGACACATCCAGCTTGTAGCCCAGAATGTTTTAGAGAAGAAAGGGCCATCTCTATGTTTAGTGCAAGAGTTCAAGTGGAGTTAGAGACTTAGTGGTGCACTCAGGCTTCTCCACTAAACATAGAAAGCAGCTTGGGGTACTTGGGAAGTTTTCTTCCAAAATGCCAAACTGCTGGTTATTGGTGGGGGGAGGGAGGAGTGGGGGTTTTTTTTGTTTTTTTTATGGGTGGTTTGGGTTTTTTTGGGTTTTTTTTTTTTTTTTGGTTTGGTTTTTTTTTTTGTGTGTACATGAGGACTTAAACTGCATATTTAGTGGAGGAAAAACTTTCCTTTTGTACTCTTTCAGTCTTGTCAGCTGTCATAATATATGTGAATGTGTATACATAACACCTATAAATTTTCCAGGAAAAAATATAAAAAACATTTAGGCAAGGGTAACGTCATCTCAAACCTCCAAATACTTCAAATATCCTGGGAGTAGTTTTAGGGACTGTGACTTGGGAAGATGTTTTCTGGTTTGTGACTGACTGCAGGCTCCCTCACCCAGGCTGGGTGCCTGTGATGAGATTTCCTGCCTCAGGAGGTAAAGGAGTGTCCCCTCAAAGACTTTCTGTGGCAAGAATGGAGCTGGAAAGCTTTGTCCAGGGGATCAGAGGCAGCACTCAGCCCTCCATCGCGTGTTAGGAGGAGCTGCAGCCTGTCCAGAGCCAGCCCCTGCCCCACACTCCCCTGGTGCCCCAGCCTGCCTCTGCTCCAGATGCAATCAAAGTGTGTTTTCCAGCAGGTTGATTATATATCCTTGGGAGGGAGGTTGGCCTTTTTTTTACTCTTTAATTCATTCACCATACCAGATTTTGAATTTGTGCACATTATTTTGCCATAGATGTCCAGTGCACTGTGCAATTTTGAACATCCTACCATTTCCTGTTCCCAATTAAAAATATGGGTGTATATTCACTTGTTTTTTTTTTTTTTTAATGGCTTTTATTAACACTCTAATGCATGTTTGTGGGTATTGTGGCAGATCCATCTTGTGGGTTTATGGATAAAAAACTGAGGTCCACTAGCTGACTCCAAGTCATAAATTCAGAGAATCAGTGTGACAACTTTAAGTCACCAAAAAGCTCCTCTTGATGCAGGGGTCCACTTGTGGCTTTAAGGTCATGTTTGACTTGTAGAGCCATGTACCTTTATTGTGACTTCTGTAATCTCAATTTCTGTTTCAATAATATAAAGCTAAACTATACCAATCAACTTTCTTTTTGCAGATTAGGCTTGTTTAGTTGCATTTATAATCTCATATATTTTCCAACAGCCCGATCTTGAGCTCTATCAGAAGTCACCTAGAAACTGGAACCCTTGAAAAAATGTCATGGAAGTTGCCTGTATCTTGATTATATATATATATAACTATAAATGTAATTCATTGTGTACTATGTACTATGTAATATATATATAACTATATATGTAATTCATTGTGTACTATGTACTATGTAATATATCATATTATGATTTTTTGATGCATAGCCAAATAATGCCATCATTATTATAGGGTGGCTGGGTAGGATTACACATCCTATTTTTAAAATGCCCATTTATTTTTTCACCTTCAACACATCAGAAATCACCAAAATTACCCTGTGAAGTGTAATTCCTGGGTCAGGTCCACTTTTCAGTAACTCACTCATCTCCATTGATACAGCAATGCTGTCTTCCACCAGACAGAGACCTCAATATTTGTCTTCCCTACACATTAGGCTTTCCCACATAGAAGCAATGCATCATATGTTTATTTGACTTCTGCGGCTTTTGCTGGTGACTCACACTGACTGCTTGGTGGTGCTTTTGCAGCCAGCAGGAGAATTATTTTATCACCATGTATAGCAATTCCCATGTCCAGTAAAACATGAAAAAAATTGAGATTATCTACCTTACCTATATGCCAGGTAATATAATTAATAAGTACTTAGTAAGTCCTTCCCTCTGTGAATTACTTGGGGTTTTGGGGGATTTTTGTTTGTTTGGATTTTTTTTTGCTTTGGAGCATAAGATATATTTAAGGGAAAGATAAATGCTGACAGGCAAAGGAAAAAGGGAGACAAGGAAGATGGGTGGAAAGGGAATTGGGAGGATCAGAGAGAGCCTTGTGCAAAGACAACCAAGATATTTGGGTGCAAAAAGTGATTTGCTCTCTTTTGCATTTTGAGACTTGAGGGTTGTGTAAATAAATCCTTGGTGGATTTCTGCAGGCCTTTTGTGAAGCACCACAGGCAGGTTTCTTCTGAAAGGATCCCTCTAGGAGAGGACAGTGCCCAGCCTATGAAGCCCAGGAGATGATTTATTAATGTCCATCACCAGGACTTCATGTTGAATGACCACATCAAACCTCATTTTCAGCAGACACCATTCTGGACCAGAGATATCTTATAAGCACACACTCCAAAATGTTCAGAAACCTCCCAGCCACACTGCCAGGAAGCCAGTTTGCTGTTATTATTTGCTGGATTATTATATAATCCAGGTGCACAACTGCCAGTCCCACAGTTTGCTGTTATTGCTGCCCTTCCCACTGATGTTAATTTATTCATTTCTTTTTGTGTGAGCAGATCTCAGTCCCTTTGATAAACGGGGACTTTTTGCAGATGTACAAGAGGTCCATGTTGCTCTTAAACTTCCAGTGCATTGTGCTTGAAATGGTGGCTATCAAATTAGAGAAATAATGGTTTCTCTTTCTTTTCCTCCTTCTGCTGTGCCTTAATCTACTTGTAACAAAATGCACTGAACAGAAATGAGAAACTCCTGTATAGAGATTGCTGTTATTCCACTCCGGCAGAAATCAGTGGGGGATGCTCCTGTTCCACCTGTTCATTCTTTTTTCCACAGCCCAGACCAAGGTCAGCTCAGCTCTACTCCATGTTCTCTTCTCCCCGGTTCAGTCCCATTTCCAACTGTTCAAGCTATGCCCCTTAAAATGCAAACAAGTAACATGGGGAAATTGCCACTAAGTGTTTTATTTCTTTAAAGGGAGGAGCATGCAGAGCAGGGCCTTCATTAGCTCTGTGAAATACTCTGGCTACACCACCATCAATATTTTATTACTTCATTGTGAAGACCAGGGCAGAAACAGGCATTTACAGACTCACTTCATCCTTCCTTGTGCCCCTTTTGTCTGTCTCCTCCTCACACACTGCTTGCAAGAGGGTGCCACAGAAGTAGAGGCACATGGGAAGTGGGATTTCACTCCAGGGAGAAGACCAGAGTGAGCATTTCCAATGAGGACACAGCACATCTTTTGCTGTGCTCCCATTTAAAGCATCCATGATGCAAAACCAGGTTAGATAAGCATCCAGTGATATGGCTTTTTCCTTTTTCTGTTTGTCCTTTACACTTGCAGCTTGTAATTGGAAAGGTGTGAAGATGAGGTACCAAAAATAGAGGGAGAAATCCAGGTGCACAAGTTCATGCGCCTTCTCCGAGAAAGAGGGAGCTTAAATTGCAGCCAACTGAGAAATTTAGGTGCACAAAGTTAAAACTAATAGTGAACTATCCACAAACCATTTTTTTGGCAGAGCCAAGACCCCCTCCATTTGTCCAGAGTCACAGAGTGAGTGAATGGCTTTGCACTGGAAATGATTCCGAACTTTGCAAATAGCTTTTATTATAGCTCCTCTGTGACACTGCTAGAAAACAGATTAGATCATAGCTCATTTCTCTTTTATTATTCTGACAGTGATTTCATTTGTTCAGAACTTCCATTTTGCCTTTAATATCTCATATGCGGTCACATTTTGGGAGCTTTAGGATGTGCTGGTTCTGCGTGCATGTCTCTCACCTTCGCCAACTCATTACAGAGAAGCATCCTCCCTAAATAACAAATATTAACAAACATGTATGAACTTCAGATGATACAATTCCCAGTTCATTTCCTGGGCTATAACACTGCCAGAAAGGGATCAAATAAAGAGCCTGCCTGATCCCTAAAATAAGGCATGCTGGTGTGGGAAAAGTCCTTTGTTTTATACCTATAAGGGGAAAATATATTAAACCCTGCCCATGCAAAGACTAGAGCAGAGAGCCCTCAGCTAGGACTGCAAAAATAAGAGTTTGATAGCCCAAAACAAGCATTTCGGTCAATCATTCTTTCCTGCAATGCATTCCATTTCTGCCCTTTAAAGTCAACTGATTCAGATGCTCTCAAAATGAACGTGGCTGGCCCCAAATGAGCCCCTTTTAAGACTTGTTTGGGGATTTTTTAGCAACATAAAGTCACTGTCCCATAGTTCTTTTCCTCCCACCTATGTGATGCTGCCAGAGAGGCCTGACCTGGGATTAGGTCCTTCCCACTGGTGTCCAAACATTACAGCAACCCTTTTGTACCATCGGTCGTTGGGATTGCCTGGAACAGCCTTCAGCCTGCTCTGAAGTTATGTTGGGCAAACATCCAGCCGAAAGCTGTTCATTATAAAAGCTGAAAGGTCACTTTTGCACATATAATATCTTTCTTTCCCAGTCCATGGGCAGTAATTAATGATTTAAGCCTAAAAAAAACCCAGTGAAAACTGAACACAGTAGAAATAAATACCAATAGCCTGCAACAAAAAATCTCCAACATTGTGCATGTCTAGCAAGGATTATTACAATTAGCTAATTTTTGGAAGTAGTATCGTAGCAAAAAAGCCCTATAATTTTATTTAATATATATTTGGCTGTGACATTACAATGCTTTTGTCCCCATCTTACTCCCAGATCCTTTACCTACAAAAGCCAGATGAGGGTTTGATTTTTTTGGTGGGATTTTTTTTTGGTGGTTTTTTTGTTTTTTGCCCTTGGATCAGAGAAAGATTTATTTCTCTGACTGCAGATATTTTAAAATATATTTTAAATGTTTTCTATTATTCCCTCCTTCTGCTCTCCACACATGTTAAAATCCGCTCAGAGCAAGGGTCTGCGAAAGGAGCTGGAAAGGCCTCTGTCCTTTTCCTGGGGTTGTTTTCTTTGTGAGCCTACAAGTACATTGCATTTGAGTGTGAGTGTGTATGTGTGTGTGTGTGTGTGTGTGTGTGTGTGTGTGTGTGTGAGTGTGTGTGTGTGAGTGTGTGTGTGTACATGCACAGGCTTAGTCCTCAGGTGGAACTGTGGTTCCTGTGCTTTCGTTCTCGAAGCTGTTATTCTGGAAGGGAATGGAGGCAGCTGTGTTTACAGCTCAAGTCTTGGCATACATTTACCAGAATCTATTATTCATATCGTTCAGTATCAGGGAGAGATCTCAGGCCACCTGTCTATCTGACAAATTCACCCTTTTGTGAGCTTTCTGTTCATAGCAAATTATGTTCACATTGATGAATTGAGTTTTTATGAGCATTGCTAACTAACATTCTCACAGAAGGCCAGGGGCAATAGACTGCAAGTGTTTCTGGTCCACAAGTAAATGTTAAAAAGAAAAAAACTGCTAGTATTTAAAGACAATTTGCCATGGAGGGATAGTTAAAATATTTGGCAAAGCCTTGATATTTATAAATTCAAGAATGTCCATAAATTATTACAGATAGTATATTTATCACAAATAAAAAATAATAATAATAATTCTGCACTGCTCCCTGTGAACGTGGAGGGCTCTTTAGTATTCTGTGTGTTAACAGGTAGACAGTGATCAAAGCTTCTAACAAATCCTTATCTGGGCTTAACACAAGGTGGGAACCATTTAGTTTTGCAGAGGGGATCTTCCTTTGAAAATCGTGCAGTGAAATCGCTGAGACAGAGTGAAGTGAGCACATAATGATGATTTACCTGGGCTTTTTAGCATTGCACTGGGTCCCATCCAAGGAGCCACCAGTCATGGGAACAGCTGCACCCTATAGATTGAAAGATCTGTAGCTGTAGATCAAAATATTACCATAACAGGAGATTATTGTCTGGATGTGCTGGGACAATATTGCTTCTGAGCACCCAAATTCCTCCTGCCCCTTACCCCACAGATAATGCCAGGGACGGAGCGTGACCCACCCTGTGAGCAAAAGGAGGTGAGGTGGGCTGCAAGCCTGCAGATACAATCTCCAAATAAATAAACACTCGGCTGCATCAGGTAGATCTATTTACTGAACTCTGATGCATCTAATGTGCCATTTAATATGCCTTAGAGCACCTGAGACTCTGCACAAAGTGTCCCAGAAGGTCCTCACGTCTTGGCGCGGTTGGAGGATAACGTGGATACATCAGGGTAACTCCCTGCCGTGGTGAGCTGCCAGCATCTAAGTGGCTGAATCCCACCACAACTGCCATAAGGATGCTCTTAGGAGCCCACAAAAAAATAGGAGTGAGTGACATTTCAGAGAGAGACCTGGCACTAATAGCCGCATCACGAGATAAAATTTCCAAAGGGGAAAAATAAAGCTAAGAAGGGAAAGAAAAAAAAATAAAAAAAGCAGCACCTTTCAAAGGGAAAGAAACCCCACAGTTTCAAAGGAAAAAATGATGCTTAAGGATGCTTAAGGAGTCCCTCCTTAAGGCACAGAGGAGAAAAACAGGTTGGAGGCAAGGAGCCACCTGGCCGAGAGCACTGGAGCACCTTGGCCCCATCCCGGCGGCGAAGGCTCCCGTCGCTTCACACCCGCGCCGGGGCCGCCTCTCGCCCGCGCGGCTCCTCGCGCTGAAAGCGTGGCAGCCCTGCCTGTTGTTTTGATAGGTGCGAATGGAGCGGCTGCCCCTCGCGAGTGAGCTCTGCCGCTTCCAAATCTGTACCGCCGGGGAAACAGGTTGCGCAGCGTGGCCTGCTGATCCGCGCCTGCCTGGCCAGTAGCGTGGACAGAAGGAGCACTGCTGTCGCCGTCTTCCCGAAGTTTCGAGCCGAGGCAGAGGGTGATAAATGCGGTGGGTTGCCTTTCAGTGTATCAGTCAAACCGCCAGTTTGGGAGACCTTTCCCGTTAGGGGCCTTTGGAATTTAATTTCACATGTGCCAATCAGGTTGTCAAGCGCTTGGGTAGACCCCACCACCATTTTGTCAACTGGAAGCGTGGCGCGAGTTTAAGGAGCGCTGAAATAGCTGAGAGCCTGTTCCAGCTGGCCATTCCTTAATGGGAGAACATTGTTCTGCCTTCCTCGTTTTAACCCGTGCGTGTGCCTAGGTATCTTCATCGGTGTCAAACAAATTTGTAGGACTGGTGATTAGTTGCCCAAAGAGCATAATATATGCATTATTAATTATAGAAGGTAAGTTTGGCTAATTGTCATTTCTATACAGTAGCACTGCACGACGATACATTTTAACAATCTATAAATAATTGATAATTTTTTTTCTTTCATCTTCCTCCCTAGTTTGCATAAAACTAATGACTTGGTAAATGTTACTCACTTCAAAATATTCCACTGCTCCTATGAAAATTAAACCAACACTGTAACCTTAGCAAATAAGGAGATTTTTCATCTTATTGTAGGTTAAAAAAAAAATGAAGAGGAAATATAGTCCTTCCTCCTATCAAAAATCTGACTCTGTGAGAGCCAAGCAAAAATCATGCACAATATTAAAAAAAAAAAAAGTGAGTAATAAGGAGACTACTAAAATAAATAAATTTGACTTTTAAAGGATCAAAAAAAAAAATCAGGAAAGTTGTGATTTTACTTTATTCTGTAAGTCTTTAGAACGGTCAGAAGCGGTATTTTTTAAGCTTTAAACAGGATAAGACTATGACACAGACACAAAAAGATAGATCAAGGAAGGCTTCAGTGTGAAGTGGTAGTATTTTCAATACTTAT
>VXBQ01006036.1:1546734-1557589 GCA_013400175.1 Phainopepla nitens | reverse complement strand
AAAAAAAAAAAAAAACAGAATTAAAAATTAAATTACTTGAGAATCTTTATTTGTGAAGTTGCAGGAGAGGCAAGGCAGCCTCAATATAAATATAACTAATCTAGTGAGATCCTAGCATGTTTTGTTATGTCACAGCATATCCAGAGAAGGGCAATGGAGCTGGGGAAGGGCTGAAGTCTGATGAGGAGCAGCTGAGGAGCTGGATGTGTTTAGCCTGGAGAAGACTCAAGAGGGACCTTAGTCCCTCTCTGCAGCGAGCTGACAGAAGGCTGTAGCAAGGGAGAGGTCAGTCTTTTCTCCCAGGTAACAAGTCACAGATTGAGAGGAAATTGCCTCAGGTAGTGCCAGGAGAGGTCTGGGTTGAGGATTAGGAAAAATTCTTCATTGAAGGGATTGCTAAGCATTGGAACAGGCTGCCCAGAGCGGTGGGTGGGTCCCCCATCCATGGAGGGATGTAAAAGCCATGTGGATGTGGCACTGGAGGACGGGGTTTGGTGGTGGATTTGGCAGTGCTGTGGTAAAGGTTGGACTCGATGATCTTGGAGGACTTTTCGAAACTAAACAATTCTGTAATTTTATTTACACACACCAAGCAGCACAAATAAACAGCCCAGAGAATTTTTACCCCCTTCCTACAATAAATTAACTTCTGCAAATTTCATATCATTTTCACTTGTAGCTCCAGACCTATTTCCACTGGGCAGTTCACCCAATGAACAAAACTGAACAGTGGTAATGGCTTGTGGCAGAAAACATCAAGGGATGACTGCACTGCAAGACTGGGGAAAATTGTGCTGTTCAGAAGTTAAGGTTTTTGTAGGTCAAACCAAAACAAGAAAGAAATTCAGGGAAAGTGTGCTCTTCGTTTGTGTTTAACTCCATTATCACTATTGTCAATTACTTGACTTCCTATAAAGTAAGTCCATAAGAAAGTTTGTTGGTTTGTTTGTTTGTTTTTACTAAAAACTAATACCTATGCACTGCCTATTCTTAGATCTCTGTCTTCCATGTCTATTTGATTGTTAAAATTAAAAACTATTTCAATATAAACATCTATATCTGTGGCTATGAAGTACTAATCTCAACAGGAATTAGCAACACATGCTGAGGAAGGAATATTATCCTAGTAATTTTAATTTTTAAATTAAGCTTGATTGCAGGAAAATTTTAGCTTGAAACTTTTTTTTGGTGAAATCTTTAAATCAAGTCACTAATCACCACGTATGCTTATGCAGCACCTACTGCAACTGGGATTTAATCCTGATTGAGATCTCTGAGTGCTAGGATAATATGAATATTAAAGAGGAACATATACAAAGAATGATAGGTGATAATTAAATCATAGATGATAAGATCAGAAAAGTGTTCTCAGGTTATCTAGGGCATGTAACATGCAAGATGTTTTCCCTACGTCAGACCTACTGGTACCTTATCTAATCTGCTCCTAAATGAAAGCACAGTTGTACAAGACTTTGCTTTAGTTGCAACATCTTAGACAAATTGATGAAAATATCAGCCAAACCTTTCCCACAAAACTCTGAATCATGTTAAAACAGGAAGATACACCTTAACAGAAATGGCAGAACTGTTCTTATCACCCCAAGCCTTTAAAGTCCTTAGTGCAATATTCTTTATTACTAATTTTACGTTTGAAACATAATTTTTTTTTTCCTGCAGAAATTCCACTTGTGGGATGTAATAGGTAAGAGAAAATAGCTACAGTAGAATAGTTTTTCAAAGTAATTTTTCACAAGGATGAACTACTAAAAACAATAACAAATTTTATATTTCCAAATATAATGGAATGTTAGAGACAGAGATTCATAAATATACTGGATTAAATTATGAGGAATAAAAAAGAACAAGGATTACCTAGAAAGGGAACTTATCACAGAAGCTGCACCACTGGACAAATGTAATTCCAAAGGATAATTTCATATAAGATGTGGATCTCTTACTTCTTGGAGGTATTTTATCTAAGGAAGATGGTCTATCAGTCTAACAAAATAATTTAAAAGTAAAAAAATATTTTTCAGTGAACCAGAAAATGCTTTTTTAAGATTAACAGAGAATTTTTAATCTTTGTAAACTACTTTTGTTCTATGTTAAGGTGAAAGAAGGTATGAAATATTCTGGTTTTAACCACATGTTCTTGATGACTTTTCTTGGAAGGTATCAGCTATAGCACTGTGCAAAGCAACGTCCTAATGTGGCACTCAAGTGGTTATTTTCTTTTCTTTTTTTAGAAATCCAGGATAATGCCAGTCGCATTAAATCAATAAGGAGCCTGGTAAAGAAGCTCCCTAGACCCAACTATGACACCATGAAAATCCTTTTTGAACACCTGCAGAAGTAAGTAGAACTGTGGTACTGACAGATCAATAATTTTTTAAAAAGGAATTGGCCTGTGGTGTCCTAATCCTATTGGAAGTGTCATCCAAAATACCAAAGATAATGACATTCTTTGGGAAAACTAAGCATGACTTATGGTAACTATGTATATCCTATTCCTGAACAAGAAATCAGGATGTCCAAAGCAAAATCCCAAATTTTAACTCAGGTAGAAAGCAGGACAATTCTGTTTCCTTCAATGCAGTCAAAAACATTGAGATTACCATTGTAAAAAACAGGACAACCATGTTACAGGTGCTTTGAATTGGGCAAATGCAACATGTTCCTGGTTGCCTTCACCCAGTTTGATTGAATTTCTCCAGGAATGGCCTTTTGGATGATCACGTTTTCAACACTGAGGTCCCTGCTATTCAATCACCTGTTCTGTTCTTGTGCTGTGTTGAGGTCAGAAACAACCTCACTCAAGAGAACACAGCGAGTGCCCTTGTCCCTCACAAGGAGCTTGTGACAGCAAGAACACCTAAGAAACACTGAGGAGATATTTGGAAGTGCATCTTTGCTCTCCTAACATTGCTGAGATCCCACAGAGGTGGAAAAACAACCCTGTGAGGTTGCCCCTCATCATTCCCCTGTGGTTTCCACACTCACTGAGCTGCACTTGCAAGGGATATTGACCCAATAAATCAACCCAGGGTGTCACGTTCACCTCAGGTTTTCTTCTTGTGCTTCATGGCACTAACAGCAGAAGTGTACACAGCTCACATGGCTCACTCAGACACCCACTACAGCTGTTTGACCTGCAGGATGACCAGGGAGGCCTCAGGGTAGGATCATGTGAAGGGCAGGGTCCTGTGACCCTAATTCCTCCTTGCTGTTGGCACCACCCGTGCTATTTTCTACTGTCACTTTTCAGCCAAACTACCCCTAAAATTGAAGGGGCATCAGGATGTGGGCACCATCAAGGCACAGAGGCATATTTCATCACCAGGAATGATATACTGACCCCAGTGAGGGAGTGATAGAGGCTCCAAATCAAAGCCCACTCTGAGCTTATAATGAATGATGCCTTTATAGTGATCATTTCTTGGCGCGTGCATGTAAGAGATGTAGATCCTTTATCTTGTTTTGCAGCTTTCAGCTGAAATGGCAAAATGAAGTCCATAGAGTTGTGGGAATGTCCCCATTTCATTAAGCATGGAAGGATTTTAAGCAGTCCATAAAATGACTGAGTTTGGCCTTGCAGAAAAACAGTTTTCTGTGTGTTCATTTGATGCACTGTGTGCACACATTCTCTCCTTCAGCAGGTTATCTAGAGAAGGATGATAATTTATTACTGGCAATGGAAGAATAATAAGGGAAATTATTTCCTGGGAAGAACACGAGTGCAAGGAGTGGGTACACGCTGTCAGCACAGATATGCCATATACAGAATTTACTGCACTCTGTCTGGCATTGATCTTAACCTGAAAAAGTTTTGTTGCCATGTCTTAGGGGAGAGATATCAGGTATACACAATAAGTCTTTGATCTCATAGTTAAATCACTTGATTGAGACTCAGGAGACGTGGGTTCAGTTCTTGGCTTTGACCGGATGTTCTGGGTGACCTTGGGTAAATCATTTAATCTCCCTGTGCCTTGGTTCCTTGTTTACAAAATGATGATAATACTTCCTTTGTCTGCCTTGGCTTTTTAGAATATAATCTATTTGGGACAGCAATTGTTTCCTGCTGTGGATGTGTAGAGTAACTGGCAAAACTGGACAGACACTGGTGGCTTTTTGGAGAAAATAAAAGGAAAAATAAAACTGCTAAAATAGAGGAGAAAAAAAATACTAATAGTTCATAATGCAGAGGTACACCGAGGCGACACAGTGGCACAGAATGATGGAAGGCAGGAAGATGTGACAGCGGAGCCATTTGGGGGTTTAAGCATTAGGGAAGTAATTGTCTGAGTCTCTCTGAAGAAGGTCAATCTTCTTCTCTGCCTCAAACACATCCTCAGGAAAAGACAGGGTTGTTCCATAAGCTTTGCTCCATTGATATGGAAGCAGCTGTAGAATAGATATTGAAAGCACAAAAAATCCCCCAAACAAATAAAACATATGTGTTCTCTTGAACTTGCTGATGCTGAAGACAAGGGTCAGTCTGGATGATCTCATGGCTCCATAAATAAGAATGAAGTAGTGTAGTCACATTTTCAGTAATGATGTGATGCTTGTATTATGCATATATAGACAATGTGTGTTTGTTTGAATCAGTCTAGGAAACATGACTAGTTTGCAGAGGTTACAAAATGCAGAGTTATATTAATTTTGGGGACACTTCAGAAGAGGAGTGTCAATGTTCCTCAGCACCAGCTTGCACCACCCTCTTTGATCACAAGCCTTTCTCAGGACAAATCACAGGAGTTTCAAAAGCTTCTGGTTAGTTGGAAAAATAACTAAACTGGCTTTATTTGAGGCACATTACTGAAGTTTCTGTATTTGCTAGTTGAGATGGCTGTTCTTGCCCAGTATTGGGCTGGTCTTGAGAGGATTCTGATGGGGAGAAGATAAGGAATTACAGTTATGCTGTTTCCATGGCATTCCCTTTTCTCCTACTCCTCTCCTATTCCCCTCTTCCCTGTCAGACAGACAGAACAGAGCTGTACAGACCTGGACCATGGCACTGTTTAAGCCTGGGACTTCCATGCAGCACATGAGAGCATCTGTCTCACTGACACTCAGCATGAGAATCCAACCTTTGCCTTATCCTGAGCCCTTGTGCAGCAATCTAGTCTGCAGGAGCAGGTCCAGATGAAGAAGAAATAACAATGAGAAATGCACTTCAGAAGGGTCCTTCTTGGAAACCCAGACAAAGCAGGTGATGAGAGAGTCTGTGAGAAAGGCCTGGCAGCAGGGATTAACACCCGTGCCATATATCTCTCTTAAACCAAGCTCTCTGAAGCTGCAAGAAGTCGCAGTGCAGAGTATGCAGCCCACAGGAGGTGGATTAAAAGCAAAGCTTGGGGCTCCAGTACCTGTTCTTTCAAGTTTTTTTTGGTGTTTGATGGGAAAAACCACAACCAACTGACGTCTCTGTTCATCTTTCCGTGAAATCTCTTCCACTTAAAAGCAAAATAGACAAAATATGAGGCTGAACAGACATACCACATAGCTCTTGTCAGTCTAATTCCATAAGGAATCGTTCTGTTATGACTCATGCTGGAAATAATTGAGCACAACTACTATTAGGCTATTCATGCTTCTTCACAAAGATGAGCAAACCAAACAAGGAGGCTTTACACAGGAAAGAAACAACAAAAACCCAACCTGAGTAGAGATTTTCCTGAATAAAGGGCTACAGAAAACAGCCTGTTCTACTCAAACATTTTCAGAGTATATTTGCTTGCTCTGTACAGCCCATATATTTCTCCCCCAATCACCAGTTCCACAGGTCTCCTCTCTTTCCTCCTCCTTACTCACATGTGACTTTTACTCCCAAACAAAGCGAGCTAATCACAGGTACCAGATAAAACTGATGCACCTTTCTGGTCCCATTTTTTGAATGCATACAGGACATCAAATCATGTAGAAACCTTGACTTTGCACAAATATGAACTGAGCACAACAAATCGCTATCTGAAAAACAATTATATGGGCCAAATAATTTACTCATAGAATTGTAATACAAGCTAGGCAGAAGGAGCATCTCACTCTATACAGTATTTTATGACCTGTTTTCACCAGAACACCTTGAGGTAGCTGTTACACACCCATTGGGAAACCGAGGCACGAGAAGTTTAAATTACTTAAAGTCTCAGCATAAGCCAGCAACACAATCTAAAAACCTGGAGGGGATTTTTTATTTGCACAGAAGCTTCTCCTGTGACCACAAAACTTCTCTTTTCTCCTTCATGCAAAATGCAGAAGGGAAGAGGAACACCCTGGCTGGATCCTCAGCTCCAAGCTGGCGAGGGCGGACGCCGCTCTCCTCCAGAAGCTGTGTGCCTGCGTTATACAGCACTGTGCCTGAGCTCATAAGCTGTGCTTATTAATGTTAAATTAATGAATCTCAGCCTGCTCTGCTTATTAGGCTGAGCTCCGTGCCACCACAAGGCAGCTCTGTGCCTCCCAGACCCGAGCTGTGTCACATCTGACCAGGCTGGAGCACAGGGCAGCCAAGCTCTGGTCTGGCCGTGCCCATCCGCGGGGACACCCCTGCAAGGGACGTGTTAGACACAAAAACCTCTCTCCTTGCTCCTGATTTCCCTGCACGAAGGCAGGATAATGTGTGTTATTTGCAAAACTATAAAGGGGATGTTGAAATAATTAAACAGGAAGGCAGGGGCCAGCTCCCATCCCTCTCCCTTACGTGGAAAGCGCGGAACCCAGATGCCCAACTGTGGAAGATATTCTTCCAGCAGCAGCATCTGCCTCCTTGGCAGGCACTTCAGGCAAGTTGTCTGGGGAGCTCTGCAGTTGCCTCTTGGTTTATCACGTGGATCTGTTAATGTGCCCTATCTGGCTGGCTTGTCCAGGCAGGAGCTGATTTGTTTTAATTCACCTTTGAATCCAAGAAATTCCATTTATTTTGCTCTATTTTTCCCATACTCTACATAGCATGGCAAGTAATTTTCAGATACCATCCAGGCTTTCTGCCCTTTGAGAGGGAGAATGATGATTTTCTTCCTGATCTTCTTCCCCCTCTGCCCAAATTCTTCATTCTTACTACTGTTTGCATTGATTTCACTGGAAATATGCTCCTCCTCAAGGGTAGAACTGTATATCCAAGACAAACCCACTGATATTAATACATTATCTAACAAAAGTCATAGGTGGTAATCTTCAACTGTTTTGACAAAAAACCCCAAACTTCCCCCATGTTCATAGGTCTGTGAACAGGAAAAAAAATCCAACCCTGACAAACAGTGGGGAGGAACAGTCCCCCCACCTCAAACCTCACAACCTTTGGCATCAACACTCTGAAAAAACAAGGTGTTTTCCAAACTATATACAACTAATCAGACCAGTTTCTACCTATTTAGAACTAAGGAAGAAAAGAAAACAAGCAGAGCCATGCCTAGCCAGCAGCCCACAGTAGCCTGCACACCAGGACACAATGACAACGTGATGACAAATCCAGCTGTAGTACCCAGAATTCTGAGGGAAAACAAG
Source organism: Phainopepla nitens (assembly GCA_013400175.1). Taxonomy (NCBI): domain Eukaryota; kingdom Metazoa; phylum Chordata; class Aves; order Passeriformes; family Bombycillidae; genus Phainopepla; species Phainopepla nitens. The sequence continues at coordinate 1,550,083 of VXBQ01006036.1, read as the reverse complement.
AAAATGAAGTTAAAGTACAGCATATAGTAATCCTAAGCAGGGGATATCTGCAAATTTTTTTTCTTTTTTTTTTCTTCCAAAGTTGGTGGAGGAAAGATGTAGCAAACATATGTGATTTTCACTTGCTAAACTACGTGTCATATCAGCAGTTTTCAGGCAGGCTCATGTAATAAATGTAGGCTCAGGAGAGCCCTTTTTTCGCACAGCAAAAGAAAAGATTACACTAAGAACCGTGCAGGTTTTTTATTAAGAAAAATAATAATAATAAAGGTAAAAGCCACTGAAAACTAGAAACCATCCCCAGAATGGAAGGACTATACAAAAAAAATCTATTTCGGAAATCTCAGTGAACCTGTGGAAGACCTACAACCCAAAATGTGGAATGGGCACTTAAGCTTTCCCTCAGGAAAAATGCCCAAATTTAGAAAGGGGCAGAAGCCCTTAAATGAAGGCACAAGAAAGATTTTTTGTTGAAATTATTTCCTGAGTCAAGACCTGTCCTTATAATCAGGCAACTCATGAGCAGATTTTGGTTTTCAGCCATGAGGCAGCAGCAGGGAGAAAAGTTTAACTGTGCTCCTACAAGCTTTGGGGCAGCAGCTACTGGAAATGTGAGGAGGAGAAACATCCTCCTGCATCAGGGTAAGCAGGTGGACTGACCAGTTACATAAAAGACTCAGGTACACCTGACTGGCATTCTAGGATTTATATGAAATTATTTAATCATCTTTTTACTTGAGAAGGGCAAATGTATATGTTGACATGTGCTTTTGTGCGCATGCTTTTCTCAGTTTCAGCTATGGAAGAATTTTACAAAGGAGTTGGAGCAATGTCAACACTCATCCCATTTACCACAGCTTCCCCTGGCTCATTTTGGGGGAAGGAGGAGAATTAAACCCTCTTCCTCTCTATTAAGCACACGTCAGTTACTAAACTCATCCTTTGGAAGTAAGTGGACACAAGAAAATGTGCACCAGGCACAAGTGTGCACAGGACAGGAGTAATAGTAGATTTTGGGTTAAAGGAAAAAAAAAAAAAAAATCCAGTCTCTCAGAAGCATCTTTTTGCATTTTGATTTTGTACTTTTTGGGGCTGGGGTGACCTGCTACCAAGGGTTTTGCAGTCATGCCAAATCCTGCTTTTCGAGGAATAAGAAAGTTCACAAAGTTTTCACAAAGAAAAGAATACCTTACCGCTTAGTGCTTTTTAACAAGAAGCATGATAAGTAATTAAAGCCACATTTTCACCCCTTGCCTCCATCTACTTCCTATTTCCACAACTGTATTTAAAAATATAAACCCTGATTTTCATAACAGTCAGGCAAATAATTGCACTCGGTACTCTTCAATGCTACCAAGTACCAAACTGGTGTATCAGCAAATAACAGAATGATAAAAATAATTAACATAGTTTTAATTTAAATATTTATGACACAGTTGACTCTGTGGCTGCACGGCACCATTGTGCTGAGTGCAGTACACAAATCCTGATAGATAGAGCCCCTGTTTCTGAGAGCTCCTATTGTTCATCCCACATTACTCAATATCAAACGATCTCAAAAAAGCTTTTCAAACATTAATTAAATCTCCTAACTTCCTTTTCAGGTCAGTAAGTTTTATTATCCAAGTTGTGTAGATAAAGAAAGTGAGGAATGGAGAGGGTGAGGCACTTTCCCACCCCGACACAGCCAACACTTCTGATTTCCACCCTTTGCTTGCCCCCCAATCCCCCAGCTGAGCCCCCCAAGCCTTTGAAGGCTCATCCATGTGCTGTGGGTGTATGTGTGCATCTGGCCAGCACATCCCAGGGAGGACTGCTTACTGCTAAGGACTCTTCAGTTAATCAGGACCACGTGAGGATGCTGCTTCTGGTTTGCACTCACATCAGCTTTAGCAAAATATCACCGGCAGAGTTAATTTATGTGATTTTGTAACCTCTTAATATTGCTTGGGGTTGGTGTTCTTTCCAGCTCAAATCCTTTTTTGTTGGCCAAAATTAGGAATGCTCGATTTATTACAATGGCTCTCTCTCCCTTTTTTTCTTTTCCTATTTGAGGAGATTGGGCCCTAACACTAAAGTCCACAACCAGGTCATCAAAGGGTAAATCACAATGCTTTTCATTTTTGTGCCTAAAGATATGTGATTTTTCTCAGAATTAAGGTTGTGAAATAAATAATTTGCTTGAAGTTTCTCAGATATTCATTGGAATTTAAAAAAAACCAAACCAAAACAAAAAAGGCTTTAAGGCCAAAATGTCAGCATTCTGTGCAAAATAATTAATATAATAGTATAGGATCTATTCCACTATTGATTGAAAGGGAATTTATGCAGGTAATTCATTAAGGCCAGTGAGAGTTTGGCATGTAAGTCCCCCAGCACTTTGATGGGAAAACAGACCCTGATTTTTTTTAAAAAAAATAAGCTATAAATACATTATTTTCAGTGGCAAATATATAAAAAGCAAGAGCAAATACCTGAAAAACTAGGGTCTGCTCTGTGAATGACATTAGATCAAATCCTTTTTCACACACTGAAAAAGATGCAACAATCATTTCAATCACCATGTTAAGAGAATCAATACAATTTTTCCTTCCAGAGAATGGTACTTTACATTCCAATATTTACAGGCTATCACCTTCATACATCTCTTTTTGTGGTCAAGTGCATGATTACTACTTCTGACAGGGTATTGGCCACTTTCTTATGAAGATCTACAAATTCTTTTGTAAATAAAAACCAATCTGAAAAAAAAAAAAGAGGAGCAAATCTGTGGACTGGAATGCACCCTACTTGTAATGGGAACAAAAAGCTGGCAATGAAATATAAACCTAAATCACAGCAGAATGACCTACTTTAAGGCATTTGCCAAAGAGACAGTGTTTTAGACAGCTCCTCTGAAGTAGCGTCTTTATGTCTATGCCATCTGCAGATTTATTATTGTGCTTTAGAAAAAAAAAAAAAAGAAAGAATAAAATAAAAAAGCGAAGAAAAATCTACAGTATGCTTGAACAAAACTCAGCTTCATCTATAGAAAGATTCCAGTACTGTGGGCACCACACCCACACCTACTGATGTGGTCCAAGTTTTTTCTTTGGAGGCACCTAATTAAGAAACCCTGACTCATTTACATGGATACGTTTGATCTAAATTACACTCCAAACCACACCAAATTAAGAGCATCTGTGAATGCGAAGTGTTTGTTCCCAGTGCCTGGTAGAACAGGGCCAGTTCTGGACGGCACATGTTCAAGTGACGAAAAATATTTCAGATGTAACATACTTCTGAGACCCACTTTTCCACTAATAATTCATAATGAGTTAAACCAGTATCTCTGCTTCAGCAATTATTT
>VXBQ01006036.1:1529732-1546676 GCA_013400175.1 Phainopepla nitens | reverse complement strand
GGTGGGTGGGGGGGGAAGTGGGAGTGGGCAACCACCTAGTTTGGTGGGGCATTAACACAACCATTAGCTGCAGTTTAAATCTGTGCATTTGTTTTCAGATGTACTTTACACCTAAATCCTGGACTGAACGAAATTATAAGTCAATGATTGGTTGTTTTTCACAAACAAGACCTTCTGCCTTGCTGAATGGTCTTCCCTCATTAATAAGTTTTCCAGAGGAGTCCGGGCGGAGGGCAGGGTCTCAGCCCAAAGAGGAGCACCCTACATAACTTAACATGAAAAATTCAAGACCACCAGATTTGAAAGTGATGCCTTCCTTTCCAGGCTGCATTGCTGGTGGCTGACTGTGCCTGCTTGCAGCCCAGAAAGCCACTCTGTACAAAAACAGGTCCTGTGGCAATTAGGAAACTTTTATCCCTCTTTCCCATCTCCCACTAAGAGCAAGCAGGGGGGCTGCTTTGCCCCCTTACTGACAAACTGAATAAAAAATAGCCTTAATCTCACTCTAAGCAGCCCAAGAACCGAGGAGTGCAAATCCGAATTCCACGCTGGGTTTGCAATTCCCAGCCCACTGGCGCAATTTGGCACGACCTTTCGATTTGGCCCATAGTGTTTGGCAGCCACCTTTTATTCTTCCCATCTTTTATACTTTGTGAATAGTCCAAGTTACATAATGCCAGTGACAATTTGTTTATGGCGAGCGTTGGAGTCACTGTTTTATGATTACATTCAAACTTTAAGCCACATTTTGACATCTAAGGATCATCTTGCATTCTCGTGTACTCTATACAATGAAGGTTTGTGTTCCAGTAAGGAGAGAGGGGGAGGAACTTTATAAATAACATGACTCCTTTTGTCTGAAGAGATTTTAATACATTTGTCTGATCTACTGTTTTTGCAGTAGCTAGAATATAATTTGAATATATTAATATTTTCAGCAACTGTGCTGAGAGAGCCCAGTTAATAACTTATGCATGGGTGTATAGATACACTTCAGACAGAGGTAGTTTTTAGCCCTTATGTTGGTAATACTTAGAAACACACAATGAAAGAGCCTGTTCTTTCCTCCTCTTTGTTGTGGGCATGCATTGTGGTGGTATGGAGCCAGTGTTCTTTCTGTTGTCTACACAGCCTGGATTCAATAAGCAGTTATATATGCATATTATGACAATGTGGTCAAAGAAACCAGATTTTTTTTTACTATACCTTCATGTGCCTGTACAGTATAAAATCTGGTATTTATTTTTCTTGTCCTCATTCAATATGTTAACAAAATCATAATTTGATACAGGTTATGTTCACTTTATAATTAAAATTATAGAGTTAGATGAAAATACAGCAAGATGTTGCTGAATGGAAAATATTTATCTTTTCATACATTACGCATTATGGTGCTATATAAAATCATAAATCTGTGAAGCAGCTCTCTCCAGCCAATTTGCCTCCTCCTCTGGTCCACAAGATGCAACCAGTTACCTCCTCTAAGCTGAAGATTCTACACCCACCACAGTCCTGACATTAGATAGCACTGCCACAACCTCTCCAGAGCCTTGCTGTGGTCTTCCAAAAGAAGACCCCTTGCCGTGGAGATAAGCCAAGAAAAAGGAGTTCAGAAAAGTTCTGAATTTTAAAATAATTTTTACGGCTCCTCCTGCAGCTCTCCTAGCACCTCCATGGAAAAAACACAAACTCTTTTCACCATGTTCTCGGTGTCAGCACTAGACTCAGGCTCCCCAGACCACTTCAGGATAGCACTTCATCCATCTGGAAACTGTTCTCACCTCCCAGATCATTGCCATCCACGCTGCCAAGCACAGGCCTTCACCAAACCCCTTCAGCAGCCACCATACAATCAGCCCAGGGCATATGGGACAGCCCTGGAGCATATGGAAGCTTTCCAGTAAGTGAAGTTTACTGGGAACATCAGTTTGCCTTGTTCAAACTCTCAGTCCAGAGGGGATTTCCACAGGGCTGTGGCAGCAGTAGTAGGAGGCAACTTTAACCACCTCAGACAACCCAGACTGTTTCCATGTCTGGATAAGGGCCTCATAAAAGTGTCATCAGAATAAGGAGTTTTCATTCCTTCAGAACATCTACCCCATGGAAGTCATTGCAGCTGCTCTGGACTCAGAGCCAACCCTGAGACTTCTATCACAGGGTAAATTTCAAGTCTTGTTGAACACAGTTTGGATCTCACCTGGCCTCTATGGTAAGGAGGTACTTAACTTTTCCAGATTATATAGTAAGAGCTTTCCATTACTCCTCAAATTATGTTTATCCAGCTCTGCATCCTGCAACTACAATATGTGCCTGCTAAAGAGGCACTTTCTAGGCTTGTAAATCCATTTACACTCACTTCAGGCTAGACATTTTCTGCAGGAGAGGCAGCACCTACGGAGAGGTTTTCTGGAAGCCTCCTACTATGTGAGTTGTCCAAAGACTGCTGACTGATATCAGGGCCTTGATATCAACACCAAGATTGTCCCTGTTGTTCCTAAATCCTTCAATCTCTGTCAAACACGGTTTGGGTTAGGAGGTCTAAGAGACTCATGTATGGTTTTTCACAGGTTTTTTAACTGTGGATTTTGCTCAGGGTCAGACAGAAGCAGATATTGACAAATCTGGTCACTTGAAGCTTCAAAGATGAAAGAAATACAGCTACTGAGAGAGGTAGGGCTGACTGTGTAGAGAATAAAGACTTTGTAAAGTATCTAAGGAAGTTAGACCAGAGTCATCTGAGACCAGTACATGTGTGAATGGGTATTTGACTTTAAATGAACTAATAACAAAATCCAAAGCTAGTTTAAAGCCAGGAAATATTGCAGAACTTGCAGTACTACAAAGGGTGCTTCTTAGAAAGACACAATATATGGAAAATCCTCCACTCCAGGCAGTCCGTGCATTTAGTGCAGTGGACTAAACTCGTGCACAAAAAAATAAACATCAAGCTAAGGTGAGGGGACAAGACAGACAAAGTTTAAGTAGAAAAGACAATGCTGACATAGTAAATTCATTGCTCAAGGGCGAGTAAAATGCAAATAAGTTTAAAGAAATCAAAGACTCGTGGCACTTACTCACTAGTGCATTTAAGAGCTGTGTTCATCCTACTCGTGCTCAGTATCAGGGCTGAAACAATCACGGTGCTGGGAGGCATGTTAAAGCATCTTTCAAATCTGATACAAATGCAGTGCATATATATTGCAATTGCGGCTTGTGGAGAGCTCAGAACTGAACCTGGAAGAGGAAGAATCCTGGTTGAGGTCAGGTCCCACAGAAAATCATCTCTGTTGGGTAGATCACTGCAAAAAGATTTTCATTTTTAACAAAATGATGGTGATAATACAGGATAAAAAATATGGAGATTTTCTATTTGGGACAGTTAGTAGGCCAACATTTGAATTTTTTTCATTATTTGAAAATGACTTGAAACAAAATAATTTATGAAGTAATTGCAATGCTTTGATTTGATATTTTTAAAGGCCTTTTACAAACCAAATGATTCTATGATATAAAAATTCACAGAAGAAGAAAACTTTGGTGAGAGTTTGTTCCCTGACCTTCATGGAATTCTTTACCACATTCTCTGATTTCAACTTCAAAAATCACTGGGTTTCTCACAGAACTGAATAATTAATTTATGAGACGCTGGACAAAACCAATGTGTTGTCAGTGAAACTGTGCTTTTCATGGGCTGCTCTAGACTCACAAGCAAAGATGAATTTCTGGGCATGATGTCTACAGCTCAACATCCCAGACTGAAATTCCACTCAATTGCCCCTTCTGGGCTCTAAGTCAGAAAGTAAACCTGTCATATCCAGGGCTGAGTTATTTACTATCAACTGGATTATAGCACAAAAAGGCTGGAATTGAAGGCTGCAAGAGGTTATAGATTGAACATAGTCAAAAGCAGTAACTCCACTTAGTAAAAGTAGATATCACCCAAAATGAGAAAAGTTAAGCTCATATAAGGTGAAATTCTGACTCCGTTGTGGCTTCCAGACACTGGGATTTTTGTCAGCGACTTTCAGAGTAATCAAAATTTCACTCGCTGCCCAGAGAGAGATGCTGCAAAGGGTGTGATGAAATGAAAGTTAAAATAACTCTTAACCTGAGGCTTCCAAAATACATTTTCTGAGCAAAGACTGCTGCCTAACTCAGTGTTTTCATGATGTAGCAATGCAGACAGACTTTGAGGGGAGCACAGTGATAAAAGTGTGCTCCTGGAGTACAGCTGGGATGTGCAACCAGAGCCACCCTGCTGCAAACACTGCAGCTCCCATGGTTCAGCACCCTGTGGGACATGGGGAACTGGACTACTCTGGCATAGCGAGGTACAGTTTGTGAGGAGCGATTCAGAAAGCTGTAACATCACTCAATATCTGTGGCAGTGCTGACACACACACCTGAGACCCTCCTTTGGAAGGCAGAGATTACGGAAAGAGAGCACAGAAGTGTCTGACAGATGCACTCATTTTACTGGGAGCAGGGGGATTAAATTATAATACAGTCTCATCATCTTTCTACCTTTCCAACCAGTAAATCTGAACCAAAGAATGCAGCTGATGTGCCTCTGGGAAGAAGGGACATAGGGTCTCCTGTGTGCTTTCCACATCCCCTCTGCTTTGGGTGTGCTGCTCAGAGTGCCTTCTCTCACTGAGTTACAATCCAGACCTGGTGGCTCTGCATTTTTTGCCACGTACTTTCTGTTTGTCCATCATTAGGCACATCAAAGCCTCGGTGTCCCCATCAGGAAACAATGCTGTTAATAACATTAATCCACCTTTATTAAGAGTCTTTTGCTCTATGGAGGAGCACCAAATATTATTAAGACAAAGACAAGAGGATAATAAGGAAACGTGTTTTTTCCCTTGCTGACCTAGTTTCTAACCTCACTTTAAAATCTTCCCTTGATTTTAATTATGCTTAATCTAAAGCTAAGCTCACAAATCTAGCAAACTTAAGGCTGCTTTTAAGTGAATTTTCTCGCCTGTCAGAGTTCCTCAAGCTTTCTGTGCTACAGGCAGGAGTTTATTTCCAGCCCAGGCACAGAGTTGGGGCATTTCTCTGCCAGCACGGTGACTGTTGGGCTCCTGAGCTCAGACACCACCTTGCTCCACTCGAGCCTGGGCATCACAACAGTCTTCAGAGAACAATTGCAGTCCTTTTCTCATCAGCCATAGCCAGAGGCAGCAATAAGGGTGAAGGATATCTATCATGAAAAGTCCAGTGTCAATGTGTTCCCCCAATTTATTTACTGACCTTCAATGCAACAGCCATACTCCTGACCCTCATGAGATGAAGCCTAAGGGGAAATGGCACTGAGCACCAATTCCATATCCTGTTGTTCTGTGGTCTAAATTAAGTGCTAATTAATTACCACTGGCATCTTTGGCATTGCCTGTCAAATTGGATTTAGGATATCCTTTCGCTGTTTAAACAAATAGCCCAACATCTAAAGCTAAAACCTCAAGTGTCAGCATTTTCTTTACTTTTAAATTTTTATTTTAAAATCCAGTGGGTATGTTCATGGATTTTGCAGGTAGAATTCAAATAAAAGAAACAGGAATTGATATTGTCAATTTTGATTAATAGTCCCTCATTAATAAACATCCTGTTATTCAGTTTCCACCTGCAGTTGCTGATGTTGCCTGGAATCAATTAACTCATATAATTTGATTTATTTTACAAAGACATTTTTGGATGTGCTGTGCTGATGATAAAGGTTCTATATTTACAATTCGTGATTTAAGCAAGATTGTTACTAACTGCTTTTTATTTTTAATGTTACAAGAAAATGTAGCTTCGGGCATTCTTGAACAAAAATATTTAAGCCATTTAAAAAGTTAAAGCTTTATTTATTTAAAACTATCTGTTGCCTTCTGAACCACACAGGCCACAAAGGCATACAAATCCAGGACTTATGACAGGTTGGTCTTTACAATAAGGTAGTTGTTCTGGAGAAAAAAAAATATATCAGAAGTAGAATTAAAAATAAATTTTAAAAATAAAATAAAATCAAGCACAACAGAAGTTACACCACCAGCCAAAAATTCATTTCAGGCATTAAGGTGGTACACTTCTGTCTGAACACATATTATCTATGTAGTCTCACACTGCCTTTATCTCTCTACTATCCAAACACCTCTAAGAAGTGCATCAGCATCTGCCCGACGTCTGTCACGGGGGGGTTTGCTCCCTCCCATTCCCTCCCCAAAGAGAGGTTCAGGCTCACAGCCTGTGTGGCTTTTGAGCAGGGATTTGCCCCTTTTTGAGTTAAATTTGCTGCTACAGGGCTACTAAGGAAGGCAAAAATGAATGCCTTGTGCACAGAGCTGCAGCCAGAGGAGCCCAGGATGCTCCTTGGGGAAGTTCATGGCCTTCAGCTGACTCCTCCCAAAAGGCTGTGCCCAAACAGGCAAACTGCAGGCACAACAGCAACACGGACTAGCCAGATCTGTCCCCCTAAGAGCACCAGTCAGAACCAGTTTGCATTCACACACAAAAAATTAAAACCCAAGCTAAACTGGGAGGACAGTGCTGGCTGTCAGTAAATGGAAGAACCTAGCAGGTCACCCAGTTGCATCAGTTTTCCAAAAGGGAGACCTGGAATTTTACTAATAGGGAAGATTTTGTGGAAAGATACTGAATCCATCTCCTTGATACAATTTGGTTTGAGAGAGTGGGACCTGATCCTTTGCCCACTCCAAAGGATCTTTGGTGGAGCTACAGTGTGGTGATAGGTTCCTGCCCTTGCTGTCTGTGCACCAGTGTGCCACTCCTGCCTTTGGAGGTTCAGTGACTCAGAAGATGTCCAGAAAAGCAAACAATCCCAAGGCTGAGGTGCAGGTAAACTCTTAGCCTCCCTCACAGCCCCTCAGTGGGGCAGGAACACCACCCCTTGTGCAGGAGAACAAGCAGGACTTCTCCAAAACACTTTCCTGAATGAAGCCCCCTCAGAGGTTGCAGTACCTTTAGATACCTAAATGTGTTTTTACATGCTGTCCTTAGCCACCCAGAAGACAAAGTCTTTCTCCACAAAACAGGCATTCTGTGAGGTGTGTGCGAAGGCAAGAGCCCCCATGCTCTTCTGAAGGGTCGCCGCATGGGAAGCAAAGTTTACCCGGTGCTGAGGAGACTTTTTTTTTAACTGTTCCCTTATTAAACCAGGGTAAGCCAGAATAAATGCCTTTCTTCAGCTTTTCACAGCCTATTCAGCCAACTGTGAAGCAATGTTCAGAGTTAGTTTAGTTATTATTCTCATTTAGGGCCAGGCTCCAAGGCAGTTCATCCAGGGAAGGGCTCGTGCTGGGAGATATGCAGGGGATCCCCTGAGGAAGCCCATTCTCCACCGAGTCCCTGTCAGCTGTCCAGGCACTATATATAGCCACCCAATGGTCACATTTAAAGCCTGGTCTGTGGAGGAAGACAGCATCAAGTGCTTGTTCTTGTATCCCAGAGCAACTGAAGAGAAGGGATTTTTCCTAAAGAGCTGTAACACGAACCCACAGCTGCAGAGCACAGGAAGCCTATGGAGTTTCTGTAGGCCAGGAGCCATCGAGGCTATTTTCAGCAAAAGCAAGCTCTTAAGTATGTCTGAACTATTTCTGACCCCTCTTGTAACATATCCTACGCCATGACCTGGTTTCTCTATTACCAGCCTAGCTATTGTTTAAAATTCTACCTATGGAACAAACAGGGACTTAAAATGCCTTCATGTTTTACACAGCTAGATGCAAGCAGCTTAAAACTGTATTAGTGCACTGTGACCCCTGAATTGTGCCTATTTGTTGCAGAGGAAACCACATGGCACATTTGGAAAAGGACAGACATTGTGGTGTTTTGGAGCTCCTCTATAAGCAGAAGCCTCAGGTCTCAGTTCCATACACACCAGTCTGCCTGTTCCCATCACAGTGTTCAGATCTCACAAGCTGAGGACTCCACTGATGATGTCTGCATCTGCTCAGCTTCATCAGCTGGTGAATGCCACTGTAATGCACCAGAGCAAATCACCCATACAGCCAGGATCCAGATAAAAATGGGGTTTAGTCTGCATACATGAAATATCAAAAATTTGAATTTAATGCTAATATTTGAAATTTATCTATGCAGTAGTGCAAGGAATTGAACAGTTTACACAAATAGACTTTGTGGCATTAGGGGCTCCCTTACCACCAGTTACCTCCATAAGCTTCCCAAGATGGAGTTAAGAAATGCACAGGGCCTGCACTCTCCCTCCAAGATGTGTGTATTTTGGTTTCTCTCCTTAGTTGGTGTATCCAGCTGGGTATGGATATGTCTGCAAGATTTTGATCTGTTATAGGATCCCTATTGTTGTTGGTACTTTAAGAGGACTCTCAAAGCTGCAGTTCACTTGTCTTTTTAGTACCAAAATCCGCTCAAGTTCTTCCCAAAAAACAACGACTGCAGCTGAACTGAAATAAATTGATGACAGAAAATGACGTGGCTGTGATATGCTGTATCTCAAGGAAGTGTGTAACAGGCCTTAAATGAAAAGGAAACATGTTGAGAAAAAACCTGATAGTTTAGGTTATCTGTGCATCACATTGTAGCTGTGGTTCCTTCCTAACACTGAAAAACCCAGCTGCAAAAGCCCTGCAAAAATGTGCTTATACGCACACAGACATTATCACTTCCTAGGACGGTACGTTTTATTATCAGGTTATTTTCCAGTACATTTGGCACAGTTAAGGTAAGTATATTAACTTTACTTCGAAATAAGGAAAACAAAGTTGTGCTGAATGTCTCAGCCACTGTCAATGAGTTAAGAACTGACAGGAGGTCCAAGTAATCAACCCTGTCTACAGCACTGAGCTTTCCCCTGGGACACCTCCTCTGATCATACAATGTATCTGACTGGCATGGATGTAGAATTGCTTTCAATAAAGATTTTATTTCAAGGTTGGATGATTCCTTCCCAAATGTCTTGTCACTAAAGCAAAGTATGTAATACCTGTTATTTTTTAACTCCTGTGAACCAGCATTTGGGAAGGAGATGAGAGTAAAATGTTGGGCTGGAAACTGTTCATCATAAGAGACAAATTTTAACAAATTGATTGGGAGCTCTGCAATACCAGAAGTCAGAAAGCTGCTGCATAAAACCTGGTCTGTACCAGTGCAGAGAGGAGGCCTGTTAACAGAATTATTGCTGGGGAGAGCTGAAGGCAGCTGAGCCCTTTCCAGGGCCAAGTCCTTAAGCTACAACATTCCATTTGCATATGCCTGAGAATAGATAGGAAAGAGATATTGGCTAATTTGAGGATAATTATTGGCAAAGTGAATCAATGGGAGGCACACACTTTGACCTATTAAGGCAGTTCACAGGAACTTACATTTCAAATCAGTCCTCCCATCCATCAGGATGAGCAACTTTGGCTATGACAGTGGTTGCCAGCACAGTCCAGCAAAGGTACAAAACCCACCCAAATGGAATATCCCACTCAGAGAGGAGCTGGGTCCCAGTTCCATAAGGTTGGTTCCTATACCAAGAGGAGACATGACACAAATACAGCATTTTTAATCCTTTTAGTGGAGTTTCATCTATTCCTGTTTATCTTTAATCTCTGTTGGCCCTCTGTGTTGGTCTTGGTTTCTGTCTCTAGTGGCAGAGAGTTCCCTAGGGAACACAAATATTGTTCATAACTGGAGGACAGGATTCTGATAAGATCAAAACTTACTTTTATCCCTTGGTCCTCCACTGAATTCAGGGGCTGGCATTTCCTACACCTGCCATTCTGGCCCATAACCTCATACCAAGTGACCCCTTTTTACTCTTCTGACCCTCTCATTTTGTAATGTCTTGTCCTTTAGTCACAGTCTATGTTATCAGTTCATGGAAGAATAACAGGATTGTCCTGTTGAAAAGCTACCCTTAAATATAATTTAAAACACTGCAAGAATACCAGGCATGGGTAAAACCATTCTGCTAAGGGTAGAAACGCCCCTGATACTGAGCAAAATTAAATCCTCGTAGGCTGAGAAAGGATAAGAAAGCAAAAGTGAGCAGTTCTCAAAACAGCTGACTCTACCCTCCAACACTCTCCAGCCTACAGTAAAACAGTGTCCTTTCCAATGGGATTTTCCCTAAGTTCACTGAATTCCCCATTTTTTTTTGTGCAATGGGAATATTAATATGTTGAGGAGTCAGAAAACTGTGGAAACCCTTTCTCCTCCTCAGCAGTTACTACGAAATAAAAATGGATGAAGAACATTTCCTAACACCTACTGTGTTTGGAGCAATAATCCAGTATGCTTTCCAAATGTCAAAGTTAATAATAATTTTATTTAGAGAGTTTGAAAAGTGTAGGTTTAATGGAACTAGAGAGCCAACTCACCATACAATGACCTTCTTAGCTGTAGATTTGCCCTGCTCTCCGTCACACGTTTTCCAGCTTGCAGTTGCCTTGGCAACAGCCAAAGCATAAATTCCAAGTATTTTTCCTTATATATCTGCCATTGACACTACAGCCCTCCTATTAGACACTTCTTCTGTTTTAATTCATCATTAATTACATTACTATTAATAATGAGCACTATATTTTCTGCATTTCTCCTGCCTTGTGATTTTAAGGACTGAAGACATTCTTGAAATTCAGTTATTTTAGAGAAAAAAAAATAATCTTGTGCAGCATAGCACCCAACAACTTCTTGATATGGTTCCAGCATCTGTGGCACTGGATTATGGATTGTTTCTAAAGTAACCTTAAATTGATGGATCATTGCTCCTTTCATTTGGGCTTGACAAAAAGTACCTCTGGCATTTCCTTTCACTCTTTATGTTGAAAATGGTGTGGGACTCTTTTTGCTCTTTTTCTTGCCAAAAAAAGAATTCTTGTCCATTTCTTCAATATTTTGTCTTTTAACAACTCAATTTCACCTAGTAGCTATAGTAATAGCATTAAGTGTGCATATTTTGATTTGCTTTGACTTCTTATTTTGTGGAGAGATGATAAAAATATCGGTTATAGAATTTCTTTGGTAAATGTTTGTAATCCAAAGAGACATAAAGTCCAAAACTTATAATTATTCTATTCAGGGTGGATTGAATTCCTTCCTTCTACTTTTCAGTAGCTGTGTCTTACCACATATAGTTCAACTATTCAGACTTTCCATGTTTCCAAGTTCGCTTGGTTTATGTTTTTTTGTTATTATGGTGAAAACAAGTAAAACTACATGAATGTATCAAGGATTTTCAAGATACTTTCTCAATACAGTACTGCTTATTCTAGCATTTAAGCTCAGGAAACCCAAATTTGCACAAATGTTCTTAATGCCACGTTACATATTGATGAACCCCAGTCAGTTCCTCTCCATCACCAGCACACACCACACCCAGCCTCCACTGCCTCATGCCATACCCCCATCTCCTGATTGCTGGGAAATGTTATCACGCCTGGACTTGGTCAGGATGTCAGGAGAAGGATGGAATCTCCAGGATAAACCAGGGAAATTACTCTCCTCCAGAAAGATGGCAAGCAAATGCAGAGGGGTTGGCTATGGGTGTCCCCATCTGTAACACGGGATCTCAACATCTTGCTCCACATTTTACAGACAAAGGAAGGCAGTGCCCCCCATCCTTTCAGTAAACTGAGCTCTGTTGCCACATTTCCTCACCCTGATTCTGCTCATCCATTGCCTCCTTCTCCCTGCAAGGGTCTTCTCCTCCAGCTTCATCACTGCTGTCCATTATCAACACCTTCTTGTCTCAGAGGCATGGCTGATGCTGCTAGATTGATTATTTCTAAAGTTACCCAAGAAAATGCTGCTAAATTCCACCCCCCCCACCCAGTGAACATGCATGTCTACTCCTGCTGATGTCATCTCCAAATACTTTATGAAGTTTCCAACTTTCACCAACTCAACAAAAACCAAGTCTCTCTCCTAAAGAGGTCCCCAAGCTTGTTGTACATGCTTCTGCATAAGTGGCACTAAGCAAAACAATCTCGTCACCTCTGTAACATTTTTAATTGTGATAAAGATGTGTGACATCCATCAGAAGCCCACGCAGTCGCTTGGCAACAAAACTTCTAACTTTTGAGACTTTCTGAACTCCTAAGAGAAGAGATGATATATTAATATTACCACAGAGGAAAGATAATTAATTTTTTAAAAAATTAATGAAGATGCTATATTTTAAGAAACTAATAGTTAAGCCAATCTGATTAGTGCCATATGGAGAGTGTTTTGTGCAATGGACACCACGGTTACTAGCATGAGGCAGAACGAAGTAATTCTTCCTATTTATATATGGGGAAAAAACCACGAGTGTTGATGCTCCAGGAATGTGGTAAACGACAAGATTGGCACAAATCCACAAGAGAGGTTTTTTGCTGTGTGACCCAGCCACTAACATGAAAGAAACACTTTTCTTAGTGCCTGGAGCCATTAGGTCTCACAAAGTTTCTTTCCCTTATAGTGTGGCTTGCTGTAAGCTCAGCAACAGGTATGGGAAAACAGACACAGCTGTGATGGCTTTTAAGTGGCTGTCTGGATTTTAGAAAAGTAAATAAGTGACAATGGCAAAGGAGGGGGGAAAAGCAGAACTTGGCTTCAACAATTCACTTGGAATACTTAAGTTAAAACTAGCAGGTTAAGGAGGCATCCATAAATTCAAACATTTACATAATAAAGCTGCATTTAGTTTGCATTCCTTGGTGGAGCTGTGCAATTTATTTATAAAATATATATCTTCATTTACTAGTCTTTCCAACCCTAGGATACATAATATATTCTGGAGGGTTGAGGGAAATGGATTTCTACTTAGTCTGTACTCACCACCACAGAGATTTATGCCAAACTTCCTACCTAAACTCCATCCATTAAACCTGTACTGTTCTTAGTCCAGACTTCTCCATCCTTAATGCCCGTTCCACAGGAATATTAAGTCTTAATACAGAAACAAGATCAGCTTTTAGTAATAACAGTTCTTCTCTTGTAATTTTGTGGGTAATAAAGATATCAAAGGTTATAATCCTTACCATTATTTTCTAAGTCATCTCATTAAGGTATGTGGTCTCTGTGTCTTTCAAGAAACTTTGTGTCAGGATAAGGCATGCAAAAGTCTTTAGTTACATAAATTTCACAATCCATTTCAGGCCATACTCACTTTATTGGATTTAAATTAGCAGAAGGAATGTGTTTCATATGAGCTCTATATTAAGGGTCTTTTTTTTGGTCTTCACAACTCTTTCAGTGCTGGAGACCATGTTAAGGGAACCAGGGAATCTTCTCCCTGGCGCTACAAAAACTCTCCTCTCCTTACTTGTCACACTGGCAGAAATTTCTCTTGCCTCCCTGTTTTCTTTCTTTTGGATAAGTGAACCAAACAAACACCCCTATCAGGAGAAACAGTTAAAAAGTGCCTCTATGTGCTTCAAGAGCAACAGTGACTCCTCTGTCACCCTTCTTTTTTAACCAGTTCTTTCCTTTTGTCAACAGGATAGCAGCCAAGGAATCCGTGAATCTTATGTCAACACAAAGCTTGGGAATTGTGTTTGGACCAACACTCCTTAGACCTGAAAAGGAGACAGGGAACATGGCAGTCCACATGCTGTACCAAAATCAGATAGTTGAACTTATGCTGAGTGAGTACAGCAAGATCTTCGGCTCGGAGGAAGACTGACAGACAGGGCCTGTTATTGAAAACGTTCACATCTGCCTTGATGTCTAATATTTTTACATTTCTGTAAACATATTTCTGAAATATTTCTTTTTCTTTCAAGTGACAGATGCCTCATTTTGTGCAAACTTAATGATGATTTTGTGTCTAATTTTCAAACATTGGAATAAAAAATATTGTCAACATTTGCCTATATGTATTCTGCATTAACCCTTTGAGAGTTTCATTATGCTAGCACTCCAAGTGTCACTTTTTCTGCAAGCTGAGCATACAGCATATGGCCCTAGACCATAGAAAATGCTGTTTACCAACATATGCAATGGCACAGAAAGACAGATAATAATTGAGGAGGTTTGTGGAAAACAGATTAAAGTATGTATATTAAAAGCAATGAATTAAAGCAGCGATACGAGATCTTTCTTAGCTAATCTGAGTATAATTTACCTTTCTCTTTGATATACATTGAAAATTAGAGACATGATGAATAATCGTTTGTCTACACCAAGTGCTGGGAAAAAAAAATTGTATTTAATGCTTTTAAACAAATAAAATAAACAAACACAAACAAAATGAGAATGTCACTATTTGCATAACAGTGCCTAAAAGAAATTAAAAACTGAATTGGAACTTTGGCATTTTTACTTAAACGCAGTACATGAAATGAAGACATTGCATGACTGCTCATTTTAATGTAACATCCATTTTGATTCTTCATCACACTGTACATCTGCCCGCTTCCCCTAGCTATCTCATGTTCTGTAGAATTTGTATTGTGCTCCTGAGGATGCTTTATTGGTGAACTACATTAAATTCATCTAGAAAGAACTTTAAAAAAAAGCCTTTTCATATGCCCTTAGGATTACTTGGCTAGACTTGAATCAATTTATGCATTTGATGGTTAGTTTCAGTTGTCATGGATAAACAAAAGGGTAACTGTCTAGAATATATCAAATATTGTTTCATTTTGAAATGTATGTTTCCAGCTATACACATCTCCTACCCTGTTTTGTAAAAGTATTCTGCTGATAAAATGTAGACTTATGTTTGACAGCTTTTTAATCAAGTTCAAAGAGAATAAATAAAACTAATCCAGTGTGGTAAAGAGTCTGTCTGGTTATCGATTTGTTCATAAAATGAAAAATAAACCATGTAAATAAGATGTGTGAAACACAGATCCAGAAGCAAATATTTAAAGCAATTAAAGACCCCAAAACATAGGATTAATACATAGGTCTGCTGTGCATGAGAGATATGTCTTCAATATCACCTCAGCAGATCATGGGCTGCTTTGGTTTTTATTTAGCATTGTTGAGCAAAATTCCATGTTATTCAGCAAAGGTCACTCCTTGGAGTGGTCATTTATGGGAACAAATATATAATGAGGCCTGATCGTTAGCTAAGACCAGGCTCTTTCATCAGATACAAACACAGGCAGAAAATAACACCAAGAAAACATAAAAACCGGCCCTGAGATGTTTTTTTCTGACTTCTCACAAGTCTGAAAAATCAAGCAAAAAAGAGAGGTAGTGACTAATAATTAAAATGAAAAACACAAAACCAAAATCTCCCTCGCGTCACAAATATCCAGCTCAGTAACTTCTGAACAAAACGATAATGTACTGGAGAACCCAAATTCACTTTATGTTCAAGAAAATATTTTTCATGTTAATGTCAAGCCATGAGTACTTAAACAGTGATGCTTTTCAGCATCATCATCTATAGACTCTTTTAATAGCAACAAACCAGGCGCTGTTTATAGCCTGTGGAAATGACTGGAAGAAAGATAGTCAGAAGTTCAGTCTATTCCTTAATAAAGACCATTCACATTATGGCCCCACGGGTGCTCACAATCATGCTATTGAAGTAATTTCTGCTATTACTGGAAATGAAAAGTTCACTTGTTACTTGGAGCCTGTTGCACTCAGAAGAAAGATTCTTAATTAATTAATTAATCAATCTTCTTTCAGGCTTTCTTCGGAGCATGGCGATTCCTCTTGTCTTGTTTTTATAAGACAAGGCTTATGAAATGCACCATATCTCTCTTAAGATCAACTGGTTTGAAGGGGTAAAAAAGAAACAAAACCAAGGAAACTTCTGGACACATGAGCCTTTCTTTGGGTTTGAAGGGTTCCTTACATGAACACTGTACAGAAGTGCTGGCTGCTCTGCTAAATGCTCTGTTAAATTGTAGCCTGGAAGTGGGCAGACAATCTGGGGGGACACAAGTGGCTCTCACCAGAAGGGTGTATAAATCCAGGGCCCGTGGCAGATGCCTTTCCTTTCTCCTCCTGACAACACAAAGGAATGGCCATGCCTTGCTACCAAGCTGCTTCCTTCCCCAAGAGACCAATTCTTTCTGTCTCTCTTAATACATACATTAATTTAATGGGAAAAATTACTGACTCAACCATTAGTCAAAGAGCCAGCCCTTCAGCCCCTGCCATCAGCAGAAACCAGAAGGATAAAAGAGGGTTAGAGTGAGAAAAAAATAAAAATAAAAATAAATTTTAAGCCTTAAATGCAGCAGGGTTTCTTTCTCCTCCTGCTCGACAGTTTGCTCTTTATTAACCAAGCTCATAGCCCAGGACTTTGACAGACTCTTGTTGCTGGACATAAACATTTCTAAATCCCAAAAGTGTCCAAGTTTTACAATTCACCAAGCCTGTATCGTCACCACATTTCTCTTCCAATTGTTGCTGATTAGAATATTCACTATCAATTGGTAGGAGTTTTGCTCAAACTCTGTTAAATTTTTAGCAAGTCAAAATTAAACTTGCAGAAGACCTTTCTTTTTCAGGAGCCAGCATCAGTTTGAGAAGGGCTGCAGATATTTTGAGCAAGGAGCTATTAATGGTAAATGATCAGAAAAATGAAGGCTGAGAATGCAGCACAGACAAATATGTCCAAGGATCACTGTTAATCTGCATCTTCCCCCTGTGAAGAGCATCTTCTACTCAAACTCGTCTGAGAAGCATGAGCACAAAACTGGAATTGATTCAGTAAAAGGAGATATAAGAAATCTAATGGAACCCAAAAAAGGCATTTCCAGCTGCAAAGTTTTATCATTAAAATAAAGCATCAATGTATATTGAAATGTAAGCTTCAGTGAGAAACACCATCATTTTTTAACTCAAGAAATTCCACTGCAAAGCAGGATTTCTGAACAAATGATGAGACCCACTGGCTTGCTGAGCTACAGCTAAAAAAGGAGACATAAATTCCCCTGACCAAATCTTTATTCCTCTTTTTATTTCCATACTTTTGGTTGGTTGGTTGGTTGGTTGGGGTTGTTTTTTTGGGTTTTTTTT
>VXBQ01006036.1:1518856-1529687 GCA_013400175.1 Phainopepla nitens | reverse complement strand
TTTTTTTTTTTTTTTTTTTTTTGCAAGCAGCATTCATTTTAACAGTTCTTTAATTCTCTGCCAGAGCAGTGCAGGTAACACTCAGCCTTTATTTTTGTTGCAAGCACCCCATGCTGCAACAGAGCCGTAGGCTGCCATTCAGCTCAAGGCACTGAGGAAGTTGAGCTAATCAATTTCCGCATAGGATACAGACCATGGGCAGAGTTGGGAAGAAAGCTGGGAAGTAAGTTGGGCCCACAATCACCGGTGTAATCAGGCAGTGTGTAGATTTTACATGGCTAATTCTCAGAAGAGGCTGACAGAAGAGCCTGGGGGAATGCACAAATTATCAGGGCACAGCAGGTTCCCCTGCATGGCGTTCCTGCTTCAGAAAGGAAACATGGAACACAGGGAAGCTGAGCATAATCACAGGCACGGGTCTCAATCACAAGTCCTGGGGTTTGTAGGATGCAAAAATGGAGCCCAGGGCAATTGCTGTTTTGCAGAACATTGAGCCTTTTCTAGCATCCACTTTGGATTAAAAAACAACCTTTCCCTAAAGATCAAGGGACAGACAAGTGGCCATGGAGGTCAGGCCATACCCAAACCCTTCTCCTCAAGAAATGCTTCAGGGAGCTACTAAAGCAATAATCTCATCTAAAGCAACAATCCTAAATCTCATCCTAAAGCAACAATCTCATCCTTGTGCCAGCTCACCACGAGTGATCACAGCAAACGAATGTCCTCTGCCATCACTCCAGGCTATTTTTATACTCATACTTTCAAACATACCTGAAATATTGTGGGAAATAATGTCCATTTTTACTTAGAGAGCCTTGTGGCAAAGATTTACTTCATGTTGGATAGAGAACATGAGCTCTCACTACCGTTTTTCACACAAAACATATATTGATGTTTAAAATCAAAATGAATTCAAGATTCAGGACATGACAGTTGGGGATGCAATGACACTGCACATAAATGTGTGAGAAACTGAGACACAGAGACACATGTGTGAACTTTCTATTTTAGTGCTCACTTTATTCAGACTCTTTTTTTCTTGTTTTTTTTTCAATAGAATCATAAAATGGTTTGGGTTGGAAGGGACCTTAAAAATCACTTCGTTCCAACCTCCTACCAGGGGCAGGGACACTTTCCACCATCCCAGGTTGTCCCATCCAACCTGGCCTTGAACACTTCCAGGAATGTGGAGTCCACAGACGCTCTGGGCAAACTATGCCAGCAGCTCACCACCCTCACAGACACTTTATTTTCTACACCCTGAATTCATCTATAACAAACAGGTATTTGGGGTTTTGCAGGCACCAAGCCCTGCAACCCAGGGGCAGGGTAACCTCGGAGGAAACTGAACAGAAAGAAATTTGTCTTCCAAACCCTTGACCATGGTGAAGTTTTCTGACTTCTATAATTTGCCCTTAAACCCTCAGAAATACTTCAGAAGTGCTGGGAATCCTCCATTTCCCAGCAAAGCAGGTTGTCAACACCTCCAAAATACCTGAAGCGACCCCTTACACCTTTGTTTCACAAGTTTAAGGGGGTCCATAAAACACTGCAAATTCAGATTGAGTGCCAGTAAGTTATCCACAAAACACCACCATTTTAGAGCACATTCCAGTTAATAAATTCCACACAGTTCTTCTCTCCTCCACCTCTGTCAAAATGTAATTTCTGTGCTCAGCTCTTATCCATAAGTTTTTCTGTCTGCATTTCTGGTGGACAAAGGGAACAACTACCTCTCCACCAAAGAGAGAGCTTTGTCTCAAAGCTCAGAAGCTTTCAAAGAAGCAGCTCAGAAGCTTTTTGAACATTTTTTGGTTGCAGTTTTGGGTAGGTGGTGTTGTGGCCTCTGCTCTGGAAAATTAAGTGACCATATTGAAAGTGGTTTGACCAGTCCATTGCTCAGGCTCCAGCCTGCCCATTGCAGTAAAAAAGGTAAAAAAAGTCCAATGCTATGTCAAACTTTCCCACAGGGGATGTTTCTTTGCAGCCCCAGGCAGTAAATGGTTTTAAATAAATGGCTGAACACCCTGTATACATTTCTATCTTTATGTAGTTTCTGTCACTTATTATCCATTTTTAATCCTGCTAGGCTCTTTGTCTTAATGGTATCTGATGAATTTCCCAGGTTAATTATGCACCATGTAAGAAAATATTTTACTTGTATCACTTTTAAATTCATTAGCTTTTAGTACCATTGTATAGCACTCTGCTTGCTCTTGATTTATGGGAAAGGCTAAATAGGATCATCTGACTGACCTCTCCTGGCAATTCACTCTCCTATATACCACTAACACATCACCTCTCATTTGTCTCTTAATCAATTTAACCTTCCCTCAAATGGAAGATCTGCCACACCTCTTATAACTTGCTCTGTCTTTCACTGGATGCTCTGTGTATCTATTCTGCCTTTTAGAACAAAGCTCTTAAGCATTCAAGGGGGAAGGATCCTTGATATTTTCATTATTGAACTCTTTACAGCTCTTAAAAGAATCAAGCTGCTTGTTTGTATCTGATTTCTGCTCTGCACTGCAGAAGTGAACTGTCCTTATAGCCAAGACCAGGTTCACAGGGGAATTTGGGGAATTAAATGCTATTTTTGTCTACACAGAGAACATGCCAGTGCTGCTGGTTTCTCCCTTGTGGCTACTTCACCTTGCAGCTCTCCAAATTTCCATCAGCAGCTTCAGCCACATAACTCTGGCTATCTGGTACCTGCCTGAACCACTCCTTTCTTGGCTCCTGGGCCCCTTGCAGTCCTCTACCCACAGGACAGGAGCTTCTGCACTTCATTGCCACAAATTTAAAACGTCAGCTCAGGGACATGGACTTGGAATCTACTACCGGGCAGACCAGGATCCTGCCCAGTTAATCAGCTCCCTCAGCACAGCTGCAGAGTGAGGCTGCATCCTCACACACTGAGGGTGAAGCACACGGGTGATGCTGTGCAGATTCTTGTTTTTCAGTTGGAGAGCCCCATCTTCACATAATCACAGATTCCACACCCCCCAGACTACCCAGTGCTGCAGGAACGTGGAGCTGGTGATCACCTTGCTCCATAAGACACCGAGTTCAGACAAAGCAGCACGGTAACATCGGTTATTCCAGATTTACGGAGCGCCGTTGGTTGGAAAACAAAACAAATTCCCTGTTGTGTTTATGATGTGCTTTACCTCAAATATGAGAACTGAAAAAGAAGGTAACTACCTTAAACAAACACACCCCAAGATGCAAAATACGAGCACCTTCCTGAGACCTCTAGTACTATTCTTTTTCACATCATGTCTCTTTGAAGTGCACATAGTCAAAAACATTGGCAGTGCTCTCCCTCTGATGCTGCAGTTTTTGAGAGTATTATGCATATTGCAGATGCGGTTTTCTTGCACTTGATTGAAAAAAAGAAATAATCTTATTAAAAATGTAAAAGGATTTCAGGGTTCTGTGCATACTCAGAGAAAAGAGAGATGTCAACAATAAACATGCCATCTGAACAATACGGAAGGACCTCTGTCCCATGGGCATAATAGATGTTTTATTAATAACTTGCTTTTATATATTTTTCTCATTTCCCAAAACAAAGGGAGGAAGGGGGGAAAAAGAGAAAAAAAGAAGGAATGGATTTGAAAATCAAAACATTTCCTTGACTGGACAATTCAACACCCTCCCTGAAACACAATGGGATGAATTGAGACCAGGTGCATTTCCTGGGTCTGTGCTCTCCTGTCCTGGGTGTATTTCTTACATCAGGACACTGATGGCATGGGGAAAAAGCCCCCCTGGTTCTCCAGAGTTTATCATGGAGTGCATCAGCTCCACACTGAAAAGGTGGGTCTTTTAAGTGGCTTCAGCAGACTCAGTACAAGCTGAAAAAGATGTTCCTCATTTTCTGAGACTGCTGGACACGGTGTAAGAAAGGGAGGATAGGGGCCACTTTTTTCACGTTCTGGAAGAAACAGAGCAACTCTGACAGAGCAAATTTATATTTTTCCTGATTTAAGTCAGCCTTGTTTCGTCAAGTAGATGCCTCAGGAATGGATAAAAAAGACAAATGAGTCTTTGCTCCTCTAGGTACCTTCAACATGAGTGTGTGTCCAGATCCTCAGGTTTGGCCCATATCAAGTGATTAGGTCCAGGGAATGGTCACCCTCCAGAGGCACTCTTTACCCTCTTTATTTACTCTCTTTACCATGATATATTTTTTCCCTCACACAGAGCCTGTGTTTCAGATAATTGAGACCTCTTTGGAAATGCTGTTGCTACAGTACAGGCCCTCAGTAAACTAGTATTTAATCCCAAATGGCTTTCATAAAGCTAGGCAAATATGGCAGGGGGAAAGAGGGACATGGGATGAATTAAGGCATGGGGTGCTGGAACAATATGATCTTTAAGATCCCTTCCAACCCAAACCACCCTATGATTCTATTCTGTGAAGGGAAACAGTGCCTAAAGTAATTTTCCTCTTCCATTTTCTGCCAATGTACATGACCTGGCCTATTACAGAAAAACACTTATATTTTGTTTTTTAGATAGCCTACCTGTACAAATAGATGGAAAATATTATGGAAACAGATGCTGCTGGAGAAATCTGTGATGTTCTTAGAGGCCAAGAAATAGGAAGGCTCCATCTTGGGAGCAATGCCATTTATGCCTAAGATTATCAGTAGGTACTTGCTAGGAAAACATTGCTTTGGAGCAAGTAGTGAAGAGAGGTGAACCTTGAGATCCATGGCCAAAGGGTCTACAGGCTCTTCTCAGGCACTGAAAACCTTCCCAGTATGTAGAAATTCCTATTTACTTACATAAGGCTTTAATTGCTTGATTTCCCCAATAACTTCTATGCAGATTAGATTTTATCCTGCGGAGGCCAAAACCTTTTTAAACTCTTTTCTTACCTGTATGGCTGGGGATTCATTCATAGAAGAACTGGAACATTTGACCCCAAACATGTCCAAGTGCAGAAGGAATCCATCACTTGCATATCAGCTTGGGATGCCTTTTTCTGCCCTATTCAAGTGCACTTTGCAAGGCTGCAGGGGTCACAAGCTGTGCTTCTTGCCTTTCCTATGGACACTCTCCAGTGAAAGAAACCAGGAAAACTCACTGGATAGAAAGGAAAAAGCTTTCTAATTAAGAAGCAAGTGTACATCTGTCTCAGGCCACTTGCCAAGCATAATGTGGTGGGGAGGCAAATCATTGTGCTGTTGGAAACTGCTCCCTTTGGATTGGCTGACTCCAGAAGTGCAGGGGACAGACACCTCTGAGCCAGGTTCAGGACTTTCTGTGCCCACCTAATGGCGAGGAAGTTGTGGGATTTGTCAAAAGTTCCTCTGAACACAAACATGCCAGAGATTCCTGAAATTTAGACAGCTCTGAACGCGACTCTGATTCACTTATTTAAAGCTACACCTTGCATTGCTGTGAAATCAGAGGTACACGTGCACAGTGGCAGATGTGTCCCACAATTATCTCCAGGAACCCGTGGCCAGACTGTGACAAAACGAGCCCAGATGCGGCATGTGTCACCAGGTGGTGGGAGGAAAAGGAGCATGGGTGGACTCTGTTAAAGTGGATAGGGAGTTTGGCAGGAAAAAGCTGGATCACTTGGGAAATTTGGAAAATTCCATATTTTCTGATACCCCCCAAAGAGGTTCTGTCTATGGAAAGAAGTCTCCTGAAAACCTTAGACTGAGGCTTGATAAAAAAGCTACTCCTGCTCTTGAAGCTCATGCTGTGTTGCTACTACAGCCAGAATTCCGTTTCCACAAAGATTTTATTAATTTCAATGATATCCTTCTGAAGTTAACAAGGAAAGAGATGATAGAGAAAGGGAGGTAGCCAGACATCCTGTGAGCAAACAGGAGACCCCTCAGCACCATCCTGCCACTGCAGATGATGCAGGTGAGATCAGTGCCCATGATCTGAATGAGGATAATGGTTTTGGTAAAGTGCATAATTTTTCAACCTGGATCCATCTTCTAGGAAAAAAACCAGTCACTATGGTACTGATTTTCCTTACACAGTCACTGTTTTGTAAGGTCCAGTAAGGTCTGGTAATCTGAGGTGGCTTTTACCATCCCTCTGGTCTGAGGAGCACATGGACAGACTGATACAGAGCATGGATCAGATGTCAAAATCCTTTTACCCTCCTCTTCCTCAACCCAACCTACAAATACTTCTAGTGGTGTCTCATGTTAGGTTAGATACTGGAAAGAAAATCTTCCCTGTGAGGATGGGGAGGCCCTGGCACAGGGTGCCCAGAGCAGCTGTGGCTGTCCCTGGATCCCTGGGAGTGTCCAAGGCCAGGCTGGACACTGGGGCTTGGAGCAACCTGGGATAATGGAAGATGTCCCTGCCCACGGACACGGGGTGGAACAAGATAAGTTTTAAGATCCTTTCTACCCCAAATTCTGTGATCCTATGACTCTGTGAAATGCCTGTGAAAGAGATCCAAGCTCACACAGAAACATCTTTGCTTAACATCCACCCCGTTGATGACTGTAACTTAATTACCGCGCGTACTGTACCGGTGACAGTAAATATTAGTGCTGTGTGCTACAGAACAAATACCCCGTGATGAAAAATTCAAACGATATCGAGCTTTTCATTAGTGCAGTAATGGCTTTCTCACACATTTAGCTCATTTTTAACTCGACCTGCTAGGGGAAGGAAATGACATACTTTCTGTTGAATAAGACAGTGCCGAGATGATATGAAGGTGCGTTTTTATGGGTAAAGAAACGTATGCCACATTAATCTATTTTTATGCCTTGCAGTACATGCTGATGAGTCATTTGAATGCCAAGTTTCATTAGTAAATTGGGAGTGATATAGGCAGCTCTGTGCTAAAATAAAAATGTATATTTCACTTAAGAATGCAAAAAATTTCAGCAGTGCTGCAGAATGTCTTAGAACGCTAAGTAGGATCATAGGATGTAAGGATTAAATCTTAGAACCCTGTTTATAAAGGCAGTTTTCTGTCCATAAACTGCACATTAGTAATACAATCTGCCCAATATTGTATTGTTCTATGATTTCTCTACGGATCATATTAGTCAGTGTCCTGTTAACATACATTTTATCATACTGTCATAATATTATATTGAAATGAGATCTGGCACTTTTGGGGTCCTGTGCAAGATGAAAAAATGGGTCTCCAGCAGTCTTCCTCTTAGATATAATTGAAAAAGAGGCAGGCATGAGGGCATGCTGTGATTCACGCTGCCGGAGAGTGATCCGGAATCATTCAGATGATGAGTACACAGAGAATGCCGTGCACAGAAAGATGGCAATTTGCTGTACTAATGTTATGAAAATGAAAATTTCTAGCTGTTTTGCAGAGGAGCTTAGTAGGAAAGACAGAAGAAAAAAAATATAATAATAAAATCTTTTATAGTTAAGTCAGATTATTTCTGTTGTTTTTGGAAAGGCTGCACAAAGAAATGTTTTCTGGAGAATGGTGTAAAGCGTAAATGAACATTGCTTTATGGACCAAAATAAGTATAAAATACAGGAAATGGAAGGAAAACAGCAAATGAGAAAAATTCTCTCCCTCAAAAATTGAGGAATAGTTTTATAGAGGGATCCAGGGGCACCTTTCAGGCTCCTTCCACCAAATCTTAGATTCCCACTGTGGCCACTTACCATAGGGATGGACACCCACAAACACTCAGTGCCTCAAGCCCATAAGCCTGTATTTCTGCCATCAAGCCCAATTTCCAACAGCCAAGCTGCCTGACAAGCCCCAGCAGGAATGAAAACAATGCTTCTCCCTCTTTCCAAATAGATTATAACTAATGATATCGATGTCCTATTCCTCTGGTGCTGCCACTGAGCTTGAATAATAACAAATAAATCAAACTATCACTTCCAACCTTTGTTTAGTAGCTATGCTGTCAGTACTGATGCACAGTCAGTATTAAAATGTTATTTTATTGTTCTTCTTGCCCTTTGTTTTGACTAACTTTGTTCTTGATATCACCATTTGGTACTAAATGAAGAAAATTTAGTCCTGAATTATGTCACTCTCTTCAGGATTTTGTTGTTAGAGACTGCCAAGCTCATGCAGCTGGCCTGTCCCCAAGAGAGTGACCCAGCCACCTGACCTGAGCCCTCTCTGAGAAACTGAACCAATCTCCTGTAAAAATCCAACTCTGTCTTTGGAACATTGGGGATGCACTCGGAGACCTGCAGAGAAAGCCGGACCACAGGGCTTAGCTCAACTTTTCAACATCCAGGGGAACATTTCCTCACCAAATACATGAAAAATAATCCATTTTAGTGAATATTTTTTTCAGAAGTCATGCTGTACAGTATCAGCTCCTCTGTCTGCATGTTGGAGCAGACAGGATCAATTCCAGGGTTGTTCAGCAGGATTTAAAGCTACTTGAAAATATAGTACATCCAGTTTTTTCCTTCCATTTTATATTTTAAATTCCTCTCGCTACCACTCACCATCCCATGCCTTTGTTGGTGGCATTTTTTAATCATCATTCCCTGTTCTCCTTAATGGATCTGGTTTTACCATTGCTATTTAAATTTTTTATAAGTCTCTGTACAGTGAAAGAGTCGAATTGTGATCTTTCCAGCAGGAAGGAGGAGACTTTTTTGCTTAGGAGGAGCATATGTGCTTTGCAGGGCTCTGAGTGACCCAAAAAATAGATGGTTCCTGGGAAAACACTGTTAATCACCAAGATGGGCAATTTACTACACAAGTCCAGGTGAACAGGGAATCTTCAAGAAACTCCCCTTGAGCCGAAACTGGGACCATTTTTATAGCTTTCAGTTTTGAGGTCACAGTCACCCGGACTGGAAACTCAAAAATGACTTCAAAAAGGCAAATGCTAACTAGATTTCACACTAGATTTCATTTTACTTGGCATTACAGAAAGAATGCAGGTATTAAATAGACTGTTTCCTGTATACAATAAGGTTAATTAGTAGCAAGGGATGGAAATCAGTGTAGACATAACTCTTTTAGACAGGTATCAAAAATAATCCCCTGATCCCCACAGACCCCAGCTGCACTGAAAGAAGAACAATATAAAAGATTCTTTAAAAGAAATTTTTCAAACATTCTCCAGGTGTCCCAGCTATATTTAAATAGGCCTGTGGCCCCATGCGTACTCCGACCCTTTCTGCTCTACAGTTCCCTTGCTCCAAGTTAAATGAGCAGAGTACTTGCACAGAATTTTGAGGTGCAACATAAAGGATTTCTGTACAAAGAGACTGGGATTGCAAACCGAGGCAGACAGGAGAACAAAAAGAAGAATATATTCTGGACTGAATGGGACTTCCCTAAGCTCCTTATCAATAAGGTTAATAAGGGTCCATGCAATTTACTGATCACTACGATGCAACAACTGGGCTAAGGCTATAAAGAAGCTGCACAGATACCAGCTTTTCGTGCTTCTCATGGCCCACCACATTAAAGTCCCTTTACCCTTCCCCTGTCACCCCACTCAACAGAATAAACTCCAGTCTGTGTGATTGGCCTTGCTAAAATCCCTGGTCTGCTATTACGCTTCTACCTGCCCTAGTTAAGCAGATTAATAGTTATTTCCTTGAATTTGATCCTCCAGTCCCTTTGTAATTGAAGCAGTAATGCTCAGATATTTCTAAAAATGTATTTCTGAAAAATACATTTCCTTTTTTCTCCGGTTTAATTTTGTTATTCTCAATCATATGCATGATAGAAAAAAAAATCCCAAACTTCTATCTCCTTTATAAAATACATGTCATATCAAAAAGGTGACAAGAGGGGGAAAAGTAATTAGTGAGTTCACAGAGTTCAGTAGAAAAGTTAAAATAGAGTAACACATTACTTTTTATGTTAAGATTTCACAAGACAAATCTTGCCTGTGTTTTAATTGCATGTGACCCTGGCAGTCCCACTCTGAAATGAAGTGCCGTAAAATTAAAGATGACAGACGCTCAAAACAAGTCTTGTGATCTTGATTAAACTACAAAGACCACACTTTTCTCTCTGCTGCAACTCAGATATGATGGGCTGTTTTATTTGGGGAATTGCTTCATTAATGCTTTCTTTGACTAGGCATGTTTATTATAAAAAATACTGAATATGGTGATATCTTGCATAGCTAAATAAAGTCTAAAAGACAAGTAAAAAATTAGGAATCTTTAAATAAGCTCAAGACCTAAATGCTTCTTTTAAAGATCATGAGCATCTGTAGAAGGAGGTACCAAGAATGCCTGTACTGTTCACTATCTATTCTGAAAAGTAAAAGGGTTTTGTTTTTTTTTTTCCAAACTGATTGTTCTGACAGTATTATCTGATGATTATGTCAAGATAAATTTCCATTGGCCAAAGTAAAATAGGGGGGAATAAAAAGGAGAGGAAAAAAGTGGAGGGGGAAGAAAATCCCAACCACCACTTCTTCCAAAAAAAATCATTGTTAGTTTTCAGAAGTGTAACGATGATAACTGAATACATCTAGATACGTTCAGACTAAATTATGCATTTCCAAAATTATTTATTTGCAAATAAATTATAAATTAAATAAATTAAATAAATTATGTATTTCCAAACCTGCTTGGTTATCTACACCTTGTGACTAAAGAACTTGAAGGACTATATGCACCTGTTTAAAACTAGATTTAAATTATAACCACTACATTTGCAACACCTATATATTCCATATTTTCCAGACCAAGTTAGGAGCAGCTCTTGGCTTTCTGTACCAAATTTCAGTTCAAAGAATAAGCTTTGAATAGACTTTGACTGATTTAAGCAAAATAAAGAAATAAGACTGCCACAGCACACCTTTCACAATGACACCTCAGCATTCCAGGACCCCTTCCTATGATGCAGCTAAAC
>VXBQ01006036.1:1481356-1513856 GCA_013400175.1 Phainopepla nitens | reverse complement strand
AACTGCAAAACATTTTTGCCAAAAGAGCATTACATACTGATTTTCAGGAGCATGTTGTACAGCAGATACCTTTCCATTATTCAGCTGTGTCCTGATCCAGGCAGGCCAAAACTTCTGGAATTATGTTCTTGCACACACACACACACTGCACCTCAACAAGAAAACCAAATTGCTTACTGAGTGCGATCACAGTATTAAATTAGTCCACTGCCAAAGGTACTAGGAGAGGATAAGGATATGTCCTTTATTATTTAAACTAAAAGTGACATGATTAATTTACCCTGATGGGATTCTATGACAGGGATAAAACAGCTAGTGAAACATAGAGAAGGAGCAAAAGGGAAAAAGAGGGAGAAATGCAAGTTTAGCCTATAAGGATTCACTTATAGATGTCCTTGTAGCCATAGTAATACTAATAACACCCAAAACTCTGTATTTTCTAGCCTGTGAAGTGAGAGTTGAAGGTGTAACTGTGTGTGTAACTCAGGTGTCAATGAGAACTCTGAAGTACTGGGGAAATTATTTAGTTTTTCTATTGGGGTATGAGTCATACAGAAAATATCAGAACTCCTTATTGGCAAAGAAAAGGTCTAGAAAAGGCTGAGTTAAAGGTTACATACAACCTAACTGCAAGATTTCAACAAATTGCTGCCAGAAAAGACCAGCAGAATGTAGAACTTGAATAAAAGAGTAAGTTGTTCAGCCCACTGCTGGATTAGGAGTCACCATAGAGCTATGAACACAACCAAGGCCATGGAAGAGGGAAAACTCAAGAGTCCTTCCAGAAATCCAGGTGAGCTCCAGAAATCAAATCAATACATTACAATAGCAAGAAGGGTGCACTAACTATTGTTAGTGCAAATAAAATTTACACATTCCTATTCTGATGTTAACAGCTACAGCGAACATTTGACAAACCCTAAATATTGACAATGTTAATGCAATCCACCACCAGGACCAACACATTAAAAAAATAGTAAAGGCATTGCAATTTGAGACTCTCAAATCTCTACTTCTTTATATTGGTGTTATCCAATAAGACACATCCACTGACCATAATATCTAATTTTAAAATTACTTCCTGCTTTCTTAAGAAATTAAACCAAAAAGCAATAAACATGGTTTATGCAAGCCTTGGCAGTTCTCTAGTTCTGCTTGTTACACATGAGGCAGCTACAGAGAGGACAAGGTAAAAAGGAAGAGGGAGAAAAAGGGAACTATTTGCCAGCATATTCTTTTCAAAGCATTCACTTCAGGGAAGGGTAAGAGTAATACAAGCTATGTTATTCAAGTATCAGATATAAATACATGGATTGTAAAATACCCACTTTCAGAACTGAAATCTAAGTAAAACAATTTATTCTGCGACAACCCTCTTATTACCCTTTAAATTTAGCCAAAGTATTCCCTGCCAAAGATAGATGGAAACGTGATGAACAAATCCATCCTTCATGTACTCCAGCAAGAAATTTAGGCCCTATCTTCCAGTCACTCATTTACATATAAAGAGATTTGCTAAAAATTAATAGTATTTTCTATTTTTATCTATGTAAAACTTAAATAAATCAACTGGAGTGGATTAGATTTAGCTCAGAAATGATGCAGAAGTGCACTCTGACATTGTCCTGTGTGCAGAGAGAATTTGGTACTTCTCTCTTTTGGAATGTGATAAAAACAAAGCAACTGAGAAGGTTTTGTGCATTTGGAGTCTTCCAAAAAGGAGTATCTTTGTAAAAGGTATTTTTTTGATTTATCTAAAGTGTTTTCCCAAGGACATTCGTACCAGAAATCTTATTGCCTTTCCTAGAGTCCACCTGAGGTACCCTGCATATTTCAAACTGAAGGCATGGTCTTGCATTGATATGACTTCATACTAAGATCCATACAAGTAATAATAATTTAAAAATACGTCTAAATATCTCTAATGTTTTCAAATCCCTAAATCCAAAGGAAAACATAAGGACATGAGCTACTTTTACACTGAGGTTCCATAGATAAACTGAGCAGAGGCTGGAATACTTGAATCAAAAAAGGTCTCTTAGTCTGCAATGTATTGATAGTACTGAAGTAGTGACAGTTCATGAAAAACCCTGATCCCAGAGCTCTGAATCAGTTCCATTCCCAAACAATAGTACCTGTAACATCTGGAGAGAAACTGGAGCCACTTGGCATTTTCTCATGAAAATTTGCAGCAAAGAATTTACTGTAAGTTTCGACTTTAAATGGTTTCATTTACTCCCTGAAAATAGTTCAGACTCAGAAAAAACACCCTATATCTGATTTCATATGCTTTGGAGGTGGGACTGGCAATTTCACTGAAGCTGCAAATGAAGCTGAAATCTCGGAGTTATAAAGCTAAACAAAACAAAAAGAAAAATGTGTAAAATTCTGTGAAACAAATTATGTGAATTTTGCACAGCTGTACTCAGGGCATAACTGTAAATGAAAAGACCAAACTAATTAGATTATAAGCAGTTGATCTGCCTTATATTGTTTTATCATATGTAGTAGGTATAATATCTCCACATGAATGACTTGAAGCAAGTCATCAACATACTGTGTTCAAGAAAGCTGATCAGATTAGAAAGACCTTGTAAGTTATGCTCGAAGAAGATGAGATTGATGATAGCTTCCTACTCACAGTTACACCAACAAAATTGTTTCATCTATATTAAACTGCAGGTTTCTGGAGACACTGTGTCCTGACAAGACCAAATTAAACGTAGGAGTTCATTAGTGGAAAGCAGACACCAACGTGTCAAATGACTGAATGTTATTTTGAATGGGTTTCCCAGTGTCTTTTTTTAAGGAAATCCATTAAAAAAAAAAAAAAAAAAAGAATAATTTTTGTGGCTGGTTTCCAGTGATAGGATCAATGACCAATATTCAGGATGCTGGCTGAAAGGCAGATGTAAAGCATCACTGTAGCCCTTAAGTATAGCAAGCTTAATTTTAAGCCTAGGAATAGTCCCACCAAATTTCCCAATGCTCACGTGCTTAAAGAGGAGTTTGTGCACATGCACTCGTGTGGAGTAAGGCCAAGGCAGATAGAGTTACTGGCATATTTCTCAGTCTCACTGCAGACCCTTTACACCACATGGAAAGGCTACAAAATGGGAAAGCTAAAAAACCTCTTGTCCCTAAGTGGGGGGTGCAGTCCACTGGCAAGGCTGCTTCCTGGAAATCCTCTAAGAAGGACCTCTCAGATATTCACTTCAAATATGTGGCAAAGCACAGCCAGGGAACAAACATCTTCCATCCTGGGGCAAAGTGTAGCCAACACAGAGGTTGTGCGAGATTTGTGCAATTTGGGAAAGAGAAATTAGAATCCAACATTTAGTTCTCTCAAGGAGACAATTTCTCTCATCCTAATTTCTCTTATTCTAATTTTAAGTGGCATAGGAGGCCACTCATTTGTTAATTTTTACAAAAGACAGATGAAAATGTCAACAACCTGAGCATATCTTTCCCAAATTAGCAAAACACGTGAGGTTTTATTGCACAGAAAAATAACATGAGATGCTCTGGGAACATGTAGCAATGTGGGTGGCCACGATGAAGAATAAGCTTTGGAGTATTTATACAGCAAATAAATATTCACAGACACTGCTATTCCCACTCACTAAAGTTTTGAAAGACATTATTCTCCTACAAGACAGATAAGAGAGAAGAGGTGGGGGGTGAAGGGAAACTATTATGGAATGAGGAATAAGGGCCAGAGCCACGAGCACAAGATTGATGTGAATACTACAGTAAGCAAAGACCAATTCACTGCTTAAGGGTGTCAAAATGTAGTCCTGGGAGAGAAGAAGAGGCTGAGAAATGAGAAAAGAAAAGGCAAGAGGAGGAATGTATAAAGAACAGCAAATATTAGGGAAATGAGGAAAAATAGAAGGAACCAAATGTCACTCGAAGGGGGTATGAGTGCAATTGCTTCTCCTCCTCAGTTAATCCACAAAGTAATGAAACCAGAGCAAGCATAAAAAATAAACCATGACTGTACACGTTCAGAGGTGAATCTTATGGGTCTCCCAGAATAAAGGCAGGTAAGAGTGAGAGAAACAGCAGAGCCAGAGCATATAGTACAAGGACACTACAGCAATTCTACTTTTTCATGCACTGCTTTTACTGGAAAATCTTACAGCTTACAGGATTTGAGGCAAGGCACGGATAAACTGCACTTTCACATTGTTTCACTAAAGCAACACAGGTATGTAGTGTTTCTCAAGTGATGAAGAATCTGAATGGCTCTACAAAAACCACTCAAATATTCATATATGCAAAAAAATAATTTATAAGGTTTGACATTGAATATCAAATATTTAAATAAACTTTCTTGTCCTAAATTGTATTCACTGACATGGTATGCATATTTCATTGTTTATTTTTTCTAAGCTCTTATAAAAAAAGCTGTTAAAATAAACTCAAGCAACTTTTATACTGTGAGATCCCCAAGTACTTTTAGAGCAACAGAACCTCATTAATAACAACACCATCCTATAAGTTTCATTCTGCAAAATTTGACAGGGCTTCTTCAGAGGCAACTTTCCCTTTATTGACTTAGAAACGCAGTTGGGGAACCTTTTGCAAGGTTGTGAACCAGTATGAGGCTTAGGGGTTTGGGGTTTTTTTCCTTCTCAAACTTGAGATGTTATGAGGCCATAAAGTGGCTTGAGGGGGACTGAATTTCTCCTCATTATTTGCTTCCAATCAGAAAATCTCGAGCCAGACAGTTCCTTCCAAGTTTGTGATTTAAAAGAGAGAAATGGGCAAATATTGAGCCTATCCCTAATTACCCTCTATATTTCTGAATATGCAAATTTGAATGTACTTGGAATTTTCTCTAAGTGATTTGGCAAGTATAAATTACCCTTGCCCTTAAGACTCTGAGCTTCCACAGACAATGCATCAACAGTTGGTGTTAAAAGGCTGCAGCTTCACTATTAACAATCAATACAAGTTTTCAACAGGAATACACTTAGCCAGCATTAATGCAATTACATTATGTTAAATAATATTAATACCAAAGGCATGTTCATTGCTGGCCCAGAGCAAAGTCATACCATTCCTCAACAACTGTCTTTACTGTTTAAATATTCACCCAGAATAGAAAATTCAAACATTTAAGTATATTAAAAAAAAAATAATGTTGGACATTAGTTCTTAGATTAACTTTCTAGTCCCAATTTTTTTTATTCTGTGGAATTGCTGTTTCATCATTTCTGTAGTTTTAAATCAGCTGTGTAATTTATAGATCATGTTCCAGAAAGACAAATCGGATTTTTACATCTGCAGATGTAAGAAAGGTGTTGCCCATGCTCTGCATAGAAAATCTCTGTGATGACACAGGGATAAAAACCTGTCACCTCCAAGCACCTGGATGTGGGAAATTCATCCATCTTTAAAGCCCACATGCCAACCCAGGGATACTTTATCAGAATTCATGCTGTGAATATCTTGATGTTTGTTGCCTGCTGATCTCATTTCATGGGATGGGCTGGTGAATTTTGCTCCTTCCCAAGTCCCAGCCAGCCAGGTACAAGGCAGGGTTTGAGGTGTGTCCACACACACTCAAAGTTCTCTCTTATAAAAGCAACACAATGACAATTCCCAAATTAAATTTCAAGAAACTGGGACCATGTTTTCCAGTGCAATTATGTGCCAGTATGGCCTCAACAGTGGTTTTCAAATCACTCACTGCCAGGAAGCAAATACTATAAATCCAAACAGGATGTTCCGGGCAGGGGCTAACAAGCTTTGCCTGGTACTGTGAACTATCCAAAAACCCCACAAACTACATCAAAACACTCCTAATGTAAGAATCACACCAGTACAGAATATTACACCTGCATTAACAGCTTTGAAAATCCCATTAATTGTCCATGTACAATATTAAGTGTTCTAAATACAGACTTTCATATTTGGCCCTTAATACTTCCAGACCTTGAGGACATAAGCTGGTAGCCAAAAGGATGGAGTAAATGCAGAGCTTTACAGATAGACAGCCTTTAATTTCCAAATGCATTTTTAACAGCAATGAATTAATTCCTGATGACATGAATAATGACAGTTTTCTTTTAAAAGAAAATTTCACTGATGAGGAAGGCATGCAGAATGACAGCCCATGCTGAAAAAGCATCTCATTCCCACCAGTGTCTCCAGTTATATTTCACAATTCTGTGGTCCACACTCTTTCTCTGTATTAGAGAAATGCTTTCCTGTTGAACGGAAATAAAATGAACACCTCAGAGAGGAGTTCCTAAAATTTGAACAGGCATCTGAATGTGCCAAGAGCAGCAGCTGTTTTTGCCAGAAAGCAGATCTGGCAGGCATTTATTCACAAGGTCACTGCTTATGGGGCTTTCCCAAGAGATGTGATGGAAAGTAAGAAATGTTGGCATGGCACTAGGACAGGTTGTCCTTGATGAACTGGAAGGAGAAGGCTGTTTTGGCCACAGGCACTCAGCAACATTTTCACTTTAGGGAGGATTGCACAATTTCTCTTACTTTTTTGTCCACTTTCCCTGGGTTTCAGGTTTGAATAGACCCAAAAAGTGCAGGAAGATCTCACGTAACCAAAAATCAGACACAGAGCATCATGAAATGTAACTGGATATGGCCCTATGGCTATCCACACTCTGTGGAGATTTAAATGCTTCCTGAACTAAGTGACCTAAAACTGTGTGGGCCTCTGTGAATTCTGCAGTTCTGTAACCCTGGAATTTGCTGTGGTAGCTTGCAGGAGGATTATAAATTAGAAACTTCACTTCTCCTAAAAGCATTGAACTGCAGACCCTGCTAGTGGTCTAGGTATGAAAAAGGGCTCTCCTCATTGTCTTGCAAAAAAGGGATGGCCTGGCAGATTGTAGGGTGAAATGGCACATTTATCTTTCTTGATATTAACTCTAAAACACTGAAACAATAAAGTGGATATCAACATTCCCAACTATTTGCTTCCTGGTTGAAATGCTTGGCTGAATGCTGACTTTTCCAACCACCCATTGCTAAACCTTCAACCAAGGCAATGATACATCCCAGTTGCGGTGACACATCCCAGTTGCAATGATACATCCCAATGATAAACCCCAGTGGATTCAGGAATGAGCAGAAAGCCATGCTTGTGGAGCTGCTCCTGATCACATCCCAGCTATCAGCTCCTGAGCTGTGATTCAGCTGGCTCCCCATGAGCCCTCTCAGCTGCAGCTCTAGAGGCAGTAAAGCCATGCAAGGCCTGCATGGGACATCAGGGAGGGAAGTCCAAGCCAAGGTCAGACACACCCTGCATTCCTCATGCAAAACACCTAACCATCGACGCCAGCAGCTTCCCCAAGCCACAGCTGCTGTGCAGGAAATGCATTTCCAGCACAAGAACACATGATAAACTGGAAACTGAAAATAAGAGGAGATATGTTATATTTAACTGCATTAGATATCAAAGCTAACAAGCCATGGCTAATGGTTGTATTTAATTTCTGCAGTTGCATCAATTAAACAAAACTCCAGTTCTGAAATTACCTGGGTCACCCCTACTGCCCGTTGTTCAGTTTCCTGGGTGACCATGGAGCTTAGAAAGGTTTATTGATGAATTTAGCTATCACTTAGTGTTATTCACTGGTCTTTGCTATCTATGATGTCATTTGCTCTGACTGGTTTAAGGGTGGACAAAGCATCTGAAGACAAGGGCAAAGGAATAAAGGAGATTTGTGAAAAGGAGTGATAGGAAACTCAAAGCCCTCTGAAGTCAGTAAAGAGTACTGTAGTATTCACCCACCTCTTATTTATTGTGAGATTAAAAGCAAAAAAGCATTATGTAACTGAAACATTACTGGAATTCTGATACTTAGACAGATGCAGACAATAAAACACTATTATATGAAGTAGCTATTATGGGAAGATTGCTTAATGATCTGGTTATAAAATGTTTCCAGAGGTAGGTGTTTCTTATCTGAAAACCTACCAAAATAATTCAATATTCTCCTTTTTGTCAAAATTCCTATCCCACCTTTTTCTGTTCTGCTGCTTGTTCTACTTAGTGAGTGATGTATTTCTTCCTGCCTATCTCTCCAAACGTGTTGCATGTAAAGGTCAATTCTCTTAACACAGCTTCTGCCCACTCTTCAGCTAATGCATTATAGCACATTATCAAGTTTCCAAACAATTGTTCACTTTTCATTAGAATGTGCTAGGTTTCTCTCCTTCTGCAGTGTTAGTGAAAATGGTGTTGAGTTGTTGACTAGTAATAGGAACAAGCAACTTCTGCCCTTAGAACTGGGACGGAATTGATTCATCTTATTAAAAACAGACCTTGTGGAAGCTGGAATTTGTGCTACAAATGTTGATGTTATGAACGTGCAGATAGCTCGTTTTCCAGGATATCCTAACATTTCTATTTTCATGAGTCATTTTCAGCTTCTGATACATCATCTTAGGTCACATTACTTCATGTTGATGTGACAGAAATGTAACAACCCAAGTCAGGAAAATTAACTCATACCTGTAAAAGATCTTTTTTTTTTTTTTCCCCCACCATTTTTCTTCTACTCTCTGCATTTTCTCATTTTTCTTTCTCCAAGGAAAAAAAAAATAATACTGAAACTTTACTTCCATTTCTGTGCAATGAATGGAGGCCACAAATGTGAAAGAAAACAAAGCTTCAGGTTGGCAAAGAAAGCAATGATCAGGAACTGAGATAAAGAGAGCTCAAGAAAATGAACTCCAGACATAACAGTTGAAAAAAGTTAGATATACTGATGACTACAAAACTAGTTTATGTAATATATATTTTATATCCAAACCAAACAGCTCTTTGAACATTATTGAGGCTATTATTACTTTGAAATAAACATTAGAGAGCTTCAAAGCCAGAGCTACATAATACCCAGTACAGATTTACATTTACATCAGAATTAGGATGCAGGTTTTCACAAGCTAATCCACTTCACTGAACACGAGCACACAAAACACTTAACAGCAGACACTGCATTTGTACATGGGTGAAAGTACCAGCGTGTTGTACAGTTGACAGGACAGGGATGGGGAGAAAAACTGCCCAGAAGGGCTGGACCCTGCAGTGGTGAGAGAGCCCAGGGCATGATTGCTGCTGATTCTGAGTGAGGAACTATTGCTCCACGGTGCTTTCTCTCTCCTGCTCACATTCCTCCACACTCTCAAACACACACACACACACACCAAAAGTGCCTTTGAGATACTCCAAAACTGGACCTGTTGGTTTCCTGAACCCAACCTCCTGCCATCCCCAGCAATCCTCTAATCCAAATCAGAACTTCATCAAGCTCCACCTTGATAAATATACTTTATTACTCAAATTTGAATGAAATTTCTGCTTTATCTTGAGCACCTCCATTCTCTCTTTCATACCTGGGACCACCCTCCTGCAAGCAGCTGCAAAACCTCTTCTCTGCTCAGCTTAGCTCCAAAACCCCTCCTGTGATGCCTGAAAAAAAAAAACCTTGACAATGTCTTGGCTACTCATGTACTGAGACTGCTGTCTATCATGTTTATAAATATTGTCTCATCTCTCCTCATACCATCTCGTCAGCCTGTGCCATCTGTTGCCTCCTGTGACATGTGCAGACTGAGCTCTTCACAGCAGCAACTGCCTTCTTCTGTGCTTGCACTCAGCTCCACCAGGGCTCACCCACTACACAGCCCCCCAAGGCCACAACGATGCAGAAAGTCAAAGAAGTTA
This sequence comes from Phainopepla nitens, assembly GCA_013400175.1. Classification (NCBI taxonomy): domain Eukaryota; kingdom Metazoa; phylum Chordata; class Aves; order Passeriformes; family Bombycillidae; genus Phainopepla; species Phainopepla nitens. The sequence continues at coordinate 1,504,147 of VXBQ01006036.1, read as the reverse complement.
ATGAGAAAATCCCACCCTTCCTCTTCCTCTTATAGGACAAACCACACAGAGATCCACATGGGGAGGAGCATGGCAAGAGGTAGAGGGAGGTTGTCCTCCCCTCTCCGCTCAGGATGGGGACCTGCCACATCCATAGGAGGTCCAGCAGAGGTGGCCGAGTCCATCAGGTGCCTGGACAACAGGACCAAAAAGGACATCCTGGGGATGATGGGCCTGTTTCCTATATGGAGAAGGACACTGGAGGAAAATCCAATCATAGCTCAAACCACTGCTCCCAAATGATGGAGCAAACCCTTCTCTGTGGAGGCAACAAACAGCACAAGGGGCACAGGCCACAGAGTGCAGCTTGGGACACTGATTCAGATGAGACTTAGGAAACTCTTATTCATGAGGAGGGTGATCCAGTGCTGGAACAGCAGCCCAGAGAGGTTGTGAAGTTTCCTTCCCAGAGCTCTGCTAAACACTTCTAACCACCAGCTCCCTTTCTGCCACCTCCCAAGCAATAAAAGTTAAATGCATATTTCATCCTGATAAAATATTAAGTGCTTTAAATGCAATGAGACTCTTCAAACACGTGCAACTTTCCATGAGAAATGCTAGATATCCTTTACAATCTGGGAAATAAACTATTCTCCTAATTGCTCTCAGAATATATTTGAAGCTTCTTTCCAAATTCTAGATATCTACATATTTGCATCAAAATATAAAGGGTCATATCTTTTTTCTTGAGGTGCTATAAGTTTTGAAATGGCAAATAAAAGATGGAAAAACTCTCCCTCCATCTGCATCACAGAAATTATTCACAAAACTTTTCCCTCTCTGAAGTTGTCCACATCAACATATAGCTCTTATAAACACTTTATTATGTGGTTTATGCAAATAAAAGCAACTTTCTGAGACCACTGTGCATGAGTACCTGCCTTGCAGATATATGGAAATAAGCAGCAAATAGAAATTGTGGACATTCAAAACCTTTACTCAGGCTGGAGAGACAAAAGAGGATTTTTACTCTCATTGCTGTAATGCATTTTATATGCTGCTGATAGATATGACTTGGAAATGGCAGCAGGAAAAGGAGTATCACAGCTGTTCTCTCGTGGGGTGAAACTGGTCCCACTGAATCTCTGAAAGCCCCTTAAGGCCCATATTTTAGATGAGACTTTTAGAAGTAGATGACCTCGGGTGCTGAAGTTAATTCTTCCTCTAGTCCTTCGCACTATTTACTTCCTGAGTACATTTCAAGACCTTACCTGTTTCTCTCATTTTTTTTATGAGATCTACCTTATTTATTGTTTGCTTGACAAGTTGCAGTTCCCTCTGTTTTACTTGATAAATAGTCAGATTGCAACTCATTATTGCTGGTGGGTCTGATTTCATTCAGTGTGAGCTGGTTGGGCAAGGATAGGAACATATAGAAATAAATATACAGAATAAACATATGATTGGAATGAAAGGAAAATATTACTTACATGAACACTACTGATGTGACTAAATGCACATAGATCTCTAAGTCTTAAAAAAAGTGAGTTTTAACTCGTGGTAGGTCCAGGATATCCATTAGCAGCATCTCCCCTCTGCCCCCGAACGCTGCAGCGGAGCAAAATCAGACCACCGAACTGCACAAGGTCTTTTTCTCCCATGGCTGAACAACTTCTGCTAAATGAAAACCAGGATGTCTTGAACACAGCTGTGTCATTCCAGACCTGGAGCAGAGCTTACTGACATAGCAGTGCCGAGTTATGCAGTAAAATTCTGAAAATCCTTTTTTTTTCCTCTGTCTCTCTCTCTTTTTTTTTTTTTCTTTTTGTATAATGAGTGTTTAAAAGCTTAGCAAATAGAGTCCTAAAAATGTAATTGTAGCTTGGTAGCACTATTAAATATGTATACTGTGGTCTTTTTGACAATTGGTTTAATCCCTTTATAAAGTCTTCAGAAGTTCCATCACAGAAGCATGGATGCTGTTTTGATCTATTTATTACTCTTAAGTGCTCAGAGAACTGTCCCTATTTTCTAATTAACACTTTTAAAGATAAAAAGCTATGTATTAAATCAATCTGAATGATGGTTGTTTGTGAATCCCACAAGATAAGGCAATTTGCATGTTCACTTTGTACTTACAAACTAAATCTGCACATCTCCAAAGCAGCTCCTTATAATGTAAACCTTTTGTGAGTATTTGTAACTTAAAAGAAAGTTTGGCCTAGTACAGAGGCAGTGCCAATTATCTAAAGGACTTCTTTACTGAACATGATTAAGATACAAAATTATTAGGTTGTTATTTTACATTGTTTGCAGAGAAATTTGAGGAAACTACTTTAGGAACGTTAAGTGTTCTCCTGTTTTGCTTTCTTTCCTTCTTTTTTTCTGAACATGTAATAACATGAGTGCATTCATGAACAAGCAGCCAGTCCCAACAGCAGCCAGTTTCCACATCACACTCAGGTTCAGCTTCCTTTGACATGAATTAAATCACTGTTGAATCCAACTGTTCACCATCCTGACTGAGCATTAAGCTGCAGCTTCAACTCCAAGACTTTATAAACTGAATTTTAATGCAAATACTAAATTAGAACAGTGATTTATTGATGGAATCCAGTTCTCATTACTTAGCACAGTAAACATATTAACAGAAATAGATATTTCACAGCAGTGCAGTGGTCCCTGATCTCAGAAACAACTCCACCCTTGTTAAGAAAGAAATCAACAAAGCTGTATCTCCAAAACTCTCTTGTGAAGATGCATATCACTATTTCCAGATGGCAAGAACATAACAAGTATACCTATGAGACACTGTTTTATACTATATTTGCTCTTGAACATCTCATAAGAAATTATTTCCTTCAGGTTTTGCAGTCTCCCTTTCTCCACTGCCTTGGCTTCTCCATGACCACAGGTCCAAGCACAGGCAAGAAGCAGGACAAGCAGCTGGCCATGGCTTTTAGCTCTAGCAGGTCTGATTATGGCTCAGGCATGGGATATCTCTTCATCCTCATTCTTGGACTTCCTCATCTCCTTCCACTAGCTATTTAGGAAGTGGAAAGTCACGTCATAAAATACTTTTTACACATTTGTTACCCCTCTTTCTCAATAGAGATTCTATTATTTTCTTGTACCATCATTGAAAGGTGAGGGTTTTATATTAAAAAAAGAAAAATTCTCACAAATCTCCCTGATCTTCAAATTAGTGAATTTATCCTGAATTCAGACTGTTTTTCCTGACCCTGACCACAGTGTCTATCCTTGTGGCACACAGTCTCTCTACATTTACCTTACAGACACCTTCAACACCCTCCCTTGAATGTGATCTATAAAAGCCTCCTATATTCAGTGATAGACCACTGTGAGTATATTTTTGTTCTGGTCTCACAACTACATAATCAAATTTTTGTGCTCCAGGGTTAATCTGGGTCAGAAGGCCCCAAGAATGTACATCTGACTCTCCTAATCTAATTCTGGAAACATGAGATTTCCAGACAGAAAATCTCTTTCTGGGAGCAGAAAAGAGTGTCAGACCTACTGGGACACTAAAATGACTTTCAAATATTTTTCATTTATATGAATTTAATCCAAGGACCTCAAAGCACATTAATTTGCAGACCCCTCTACACACCTGTGTCACACCATATGCATTATTCTGCCTCACAGAAAAGGGAAAATAGGGGCACCTCCTTCTCTGAGTTAATTCAAGGACAGAACCACACATGGAGTGCCCAGAAGGGATCCAAGAAAACAACTCAGGAGGCCACAGTCTTCTTGATGATAGAAACTTCACTGAGATTAGGGTGGGAAAGGCAGAATTTGGCTTACTGGGAATGTGTATTATGGGAACTTGCAAATGGAAGATGGGCTTCTCTCTGAGAGAAACATCAATGAAAGTGGAGATACAGCACAAAGACTGTAACAGTTCACAAAGAGAATGGAAATATAAATGCGACAGCTAACAAGGGTTGGATTTTTTTACCCAATATCACAGAATTTCATGTGACTCATAAACCTAAGATTTGTTTTCAAGAGTGACACATCACAGAAGAAACAAATCCCCAATTCTCATTAAAAGCTGATGAGATTAATCTAGGTTATCTTTAAACTGAGTGGCTTGAGAGCATGTCCAAGACTGCAGTCTCCTAGAAACATCTCAGCTCCACTCTGGGACAGCAGCAGATATGATTTTATCTTCTTCCTTCTCCAGACAGTCTGTTTTCCATGGTGGGGAAATCTGCCATCTTCAGCCAACCTCTTGGTGTGGGAACTGAAGGACAAGGACTTGGAACACATTGCCCAGATGATGCAAATATCAATTAAATGGGATCACAAAGTCCATTTTTCACCTAAACTCAGAGCAGGGAGCAGAACTTTTTCACATCCATCTCTCCAATTAAAAACTTTAATGAATTGTAGCCAGCTGCTGCCCATCACCACAACAGTTTAAATCATTATGCAGCATCTCTGCCTCACCAAAAAACACCTTCCAGCAGTGTTGGGTCATATCATGGTGGAAGCCTGTTTCCCAAACCTCAGACTCCTTTTTGGGCCACAGCAGCACACAGAAAGCAAATTATCTTTTATAGAACAGGCTAAAAGAGAAATCAGAGAAGCAGCTGAGGTTATTTTCAGTAGAGATCCCTGTAAAATCTCTCACCAAAAATTCAAACAGTGCCTCAAGCATTGTTATTCCATGATATTACTCTGTCATTTGCATAAAACCATAGCTTTGTCTCACATTGCCATTTATTAGTTTTTTCTATCAGTTAAAGAAACTTAGGTAGGCTGGTAGAAATTAGCCTAGCCAAGCCAAGCTAGGCAGAATGAGTGGGCACAAACCACATCAGGAATGGGCCAAGGCAATCCCTTGGCACGAGGTTGGGGTGGCTCCACAGGACAGTCTAGCAGAGCCACATGGAGCGTGGTGAAGGTGCCTGACTCATGTGACAATGAATTTGACACACTTTCAAGAAAGCAGTGAGTCATGAACACAAATTGCTCTTTGTGCCATACTCAGGCAATGAAAGAAAGTCCAAAAAAGAAAGGTATTGAGTTTCCCAGACTGGGGTTTGCCAATCTTCATTGAGGGCAGACTGAAGAACTTCCACAATATAGATCTGTCACAGTGGGGAAGAGTGAACACAGCCCACAACATGAGCACCAGCTATATTTTCTATTAGTTTTTGGTTTGTTGGGGTTTTGGTTGTTTTTGTTTTTTTTTTAAGAAGGAACTAAAGCCATCATCCCAATCCACACGCTGTAGGAGACAAAGCATATTGATGGTTTTGTTACTAAACACACTGTGAATTTTCACAGTGGATCAGCAGAAAGTTATGAAGCACAGGTGTTCCTGTAATTGTGATACATTGGGAAAATTCATACTGTTAAATGAGCCTCAGCTTCACACTTCCACCTGTGTGATGTGGAAATGTACTGGGGGTACACGGGGATATGATAGAGGATACATAGGAATGATTACTGGCTGGTTCAGGACCTGCTAGGGTTTATTTCTCTTAATTTGACTGACTGTGTAATTTCTGCATTTGTATTTACTGCCATCGTAAAGTGGGAAATGTGTGCTACTCATGCTGGTAAAAATAATGATAACATGTGAAAAAACAAAGTTAATACACTGAATGGAAAAGGAATCCTCGCACGCCAAAAGAAATCTAGAGAGTCTTTAGGAAATAATATTTCAACAAGAGAATGGAGTATTTTTTTCCAACACATTTCAATTCTACTCAACAAGTTTCTTGTTTTCATTTTCTGGAGGGAAGGAGGGAGGAGATGATTCAAGAATGGGAAATGTGGGAAATGCTAAAATGCAGAAAGATGAGTTCTTGAAGCAGGTGGAAGGAAATATCTACATGGATTACCTGATGCAGAACATGAGAAACAAATGGAGAATGGTGGCATATAACTTGATTTATTTTCCTTTAACAGGTGTTTTTTGGGATGAGAATTGGAGAAGCAGAATTTCTTAATTTTATCCCAGACATGTCAGAGTTTCTCAAGTGAGTGTTTCAGGACTATAAGAGCAAAGAGGAAAAAAAAGAACGAAAGATCAAATAAAAAAGGGAAGATGATTAAATATATCTTCCTGCTTGCCTTGGAGATATCAGCTCTGGTGTTTGACACAGAACACAATTCTGACTGCTTCTGAGAGAGCCTTACAACCTGTCCTGGAGACAGCAGAATGCTCTTTGCTAAGGTTAGCTGACATGACAGCATAACTCTGCAATAACTCATTTTCAAAACTATTCCTCCTTTAAAAAAACATAATCACCACCTTGAAATGACACCTTTAAAAAAGTGAAGACTTGAATGCAACATCTCAGAATCTGCCTACTCATACCCCCTTGCTCTTGTCTCCATAGCTGGAATTTCAGAGTGGTCTTCAAAAGCAGCCCCAGTGGATAAGAAGAACTGTTAAAGGGACAACTTATTCATCATGGGGATGGCAAAGTGTTTTGAGGACTACAGGCAAGGCTTTTTTCTAATCAGAGATAACAATACCTCTTTTCCAAGGAAATGTGTAAAAAAGGAAAGAAAAAGGCTGGACTCAGTTTTGGTGAGAAAGATTTTTCTGAGATAAGACAAATGCAACTGCTTCAAGGTATGTGACAATCAGTGAACAACTCATTTAACAGAGTTAAATTAATATGAGCCTAATGTATTAGTCCAAGAGTTTTTTCCAACATCTTTTGCTATTTTCCTGAAATTTTATCCACTGAACCTCCTCTAACTCTCCTCTCTTGGATCTTATCCCTGTATATATATCTAACCTCTTTCCTTTGGTCTCTCTCCATCTCCTCTCTTGGACAGTGTTGTACTCCTGTAATACACGACTGATGTTGCTTGGTTTTGGCCTTGGTCACTCCTGCCCTCACCAAATACTGCATCGAGCTTTATTTTAATTCTGCATAATAGTGAAGCAAGTAGACACTAACTTTATCTCTTTATTGACCTGCAGATTATCCCCACAGGAAGTGGTCAGTGGCTGGAGTCCATGTTATTTACCAGCTTAAACTCAAAAGCTCTTCAAACAGAGAAATGCTCAGATGTTATGATATTACCAGTATTTGAAGTACCCATATTTATTGATCTATTCACTGTTTGAAACTATTTTATCCTTTAAACCTCTTCCCTCCTCTAGAAAATGAATTCATACCTGACTTGAAAAAAATCATTAGCTACTAGCTTTTAATAAATCAGATCCATGCCTCTTTATTTCCAGCCTAAAATTCACCCCTATTGGCTAGTGTTGCAAGTCTCCATTTACTTCCTGCTGTCCCATGGGGTCCTGTGAGATACCATTCCCGTTGGACTTCTGTTGTAGATCCAGTCTCAGTCCCACAGTCACGGGCCCACCTTGTCTCCAAAGTTTCCTATCAGTCATGTTCAGTTCCCACCCTACAATCCTTGTTCAGTATCTTGGAGTGCTTTTCACTCTCTGTTCCTCATAGTTCATGGGATATTATTTGTCCACTGTTCCACCACATTTCTTATCTTTAAACTTCCTTGTAAAACTTGATGTCAATCTTACATCTCATATTTCTTTTCCTGACTTCTGACCTGTTCCTCAGCAACCAGAATATCTTTCTTTCCTGAAAGTTCTGTGGCTTCCAGCACATTGCAATTAATGGAAAAGAGACAGATGGAGGATGCCTCCATGAGGCTCAGCCTCATATTTCTGCATAGAGGAGTGAAAGAAAAACAGTAGCTCTAAAAACTTCAGTCCTACTGGAAAAAAACCCAAATATTATAAGCACTGCAGATAAGTGTAACATCAAAAAAAAAGTTTAAAAATGTGTATCATGGGAAACTTTCACTCACCAAATTAGGTGAACAGCATATTAAAACCATGAGAGTTGGCCAATTGTTCCCATTCCCAGGCATTCCAGGGAGATTACAGCCTTGGAACAACTCTGCTTGCCTGGATTATATGGAGGCTGTAATGGAACCCATTTTTGTACAGCGTAGAAGTGGAGAAGGTCTCCACAATTCAAGAGCCTTTTTGTGCCACTTGCACTTCTGCCACCTCCCCCTCGTGCTCCAGATACCATGGTGACATGCTGCTGCCATGATGAGGAGGGTGAGTGGTGTCCAGGAGCCACTGGGATAACGGCCTTGGACAACAGATGGTTATAATATTACATTACACCCTTGGCACCAGGGCTTACTGACTAGACTGGTGTAATCCCACACAGCGTTTTGGAGCCTTCTTGGGTCTCCCATCCTCTGTTCGTGGTCTGCAGAAGCAAAGTCCTGCTCTCATGGCCATGGGTTTAGCAAAAACATGATACAGCTCTCCTCTCCCAAAGCCAAGCTCGTTCAGGCTCATCCAGTGTAATAGCTATTGTATTTAGAATCATATTTGAAAATGTATGGAGAATTAAAGGGAAGCTGAAATATAGTAATTTTGACCTCCCAACCCTTCTCGTTTTCTTTTATATAATAGAACTTCTTGTACAAACACCGCAAGTCCAGAAAATCCTTTACATTAAGAAGTTGTTATAACACCAGGTAAAATAATTTATGGCAAATTACTCTCAAGGCTCAGCTTTCCCAATATAATCCTGCTGTTTCACAGACATATATATCTTCTATACATTGTGCAGACCTTCAGAATCTGACATTGTTCTCAGAAATATAAATGGGAAATGAACATAAGCATTTTTACTGTAATATATACATTTGCCATTGCCTAACAATAAAGAAAAATAGGTAAAAAACTGAGGTTGATAACAATGTCCAGAGACTCTAATGCAGAAAGGAGCTAATTCCAGTGATATTGCTAGAGCCACTCTAGGAACCTACAGGAAAAAATATGAATGAAGTTAATATATTTCTATATGGTGTTAGAGAATAACACAGCCACATTTTTTTGCTTTCAGATGCTATTTGAGAATCTTAACACAGTCCTTAATCGTAGCATTTAAGTGCCTTTGTTACTCCATTGTGTGCTAAATAATGTCATTGCAATTGTTGTGCTTACACACCAAGTTTTGCCAAAATCCCCCACTCACTGCTTCTTCATTAAATAACAACAAACCGTGAGGGTTAGTTCTGCATCAGCACTTCAATTTCCTCATGAAAAATTGGCCTTCCTTTTTCTTGGCTAGTGAGCACCCCAAACCAATATCACTCATGCCTTGTTATACAACAAAAGGAAATAACGGTGCCTGCAACAGCAATCTGGCTGTGCCTGCCCGTGCTCGATGCCATTTTGACTTGAGCAGCCCAGGCAGAGTGTGTTTCTCCCCCATCCCCTCTGCAGAGACAGGCCTCAATCTCCCAAATTGATTGTAAAGGGGATGTTATCCGAGCCCACTGGCTTGGTGGGTGCAGAGAAGTCTATGTGATACAAAGAGGTGTGGAAACAATCACTACATTGCTTTTGTGCCCGTTTTTTCTTGTGAGGGTGGCAAACAGAAAGGGAAGAATGGCAAGCACTGAACATGCATTATGTGCAACTTGCTGCTTCCCAAAGGAAGGTCTAATCATTCAGTGAGGTATGTTTGGGCCTGGCACCAGTCTGTCTTGGGAAAATCAGTAGGATCCGGTTTGTACCTGCCCATCTTGTTAGCAGATCTGTTTGTACACTAATAAGGAAACAGATAAGTCACTGAAATCAAGTCTACAAGAATTTTATGTGTTTGCAGTTCAGCAATTAAAGACACGCTTCATTTAAAGCACTTAGTCACTTGACTAGAGTGTCCACCCAAAAAGTCCTAACCTTACTTGAAATTTTCTATCATTAGATAAGCAGTAATTGGTCAAAACAGCTCCACTGACTTCAGCAGCACTGTTCACACACCCACATAAGCACAGATACTTTACTAGCTCTGGACCAAACCCAAAGCCTGTGTTGCAGCTTTACTGTGAGGCACCACCCGGACTCTGAGAGGTGTTAATGCCATGTGTTCCTTTAAAGTTGGGACCCATGAGACCAGAGTGATACCTGAGAAGTGCCAAAAGCCCTTAACTCCTCACTGAGCAAATCACTCCACCAGATCACTCTCAATCAATGTGGACCTGCACCAAGGATGTCAAAAGAACAAGATGTCACCAGCTTCAAAAGAGGCAGGATTGGGCCAAAAACCAATTATTTTTTTGTTTGGGCTGTTACCCAGCAAAAAGCAGAGGGAGATTTTCAGTTGAATTCCCTAAGTGGAGCTGGTGACAAACACCTTTCACACATTCCTTTTTCTGGCAGGAGTGAGGGAAGGTGTCTCAGTGGCTCACATGCTAATCTTCTATTGCTGAAACTATAGATCAGATGGTGGTTTGGTAATTTTTAGCATAGCTCTTGTTTAGCTCAACACAGACACAGAAAATGAAGCACTCATTTGCTGACTAGAAAATCACAGTTGAGGTCGATTGATGAAGCAGTGCAAAGAAGCCTGTTCTGTCCCCAGCTTGTGGATAAACAATACCAACCACCACCCTTCACTAGTTATATATTCAACTCTTGAATATTTAAAAATCCAGCTAAGCTACTATATGGCTTACCCGTGCTTTTTTAGGGAAAGTGTCAGATTATTTTACATTTAGCTACACTCAAAGCAGCTGCCCTATGTTTCTACCACAGAAAAAAAAATCATTACAGGGAAAAAAAAACAAAAGGGAAAGAAAGAAATCCAAGCAATACCACGTTAAATGATGAACCACGGAAGTGGATTTTCCAATACTCTGTAAAACCTTAGGAGGCCATGAGTTAACTGAAGCAAGCAGAACAAAAAAAAAAAACCAACAAACCAACAACGAAACAAGTAAGGTACCATAGCTACTTTCTTGAAAACAAAACCAATCTTTTCATTCCTGCCATTTGTTAGAATTCTTCCTCCAGGCAAGCTGGACAGCTGCACTAGTAGGTTTTTTAGTCATGGGTTGTAAGCCCCACCTGGCTAGATTTGTTTAGCAGACAGCTGGCAGAATGAAATTAAAAGAACAGGGACATACAAACTGCTTCCAAAACAAAAAGCCGAAAGAATACTTTTTGGATGCTTTCACTGAGTTTATTTGGTGTATGTTTGGGGGAGTCTCTTCCCTTGGTTTTTACCATCTCCCATCTTTCTGCACCCAAAAGTGTTAATAAAAGCCAGAGCGAGACTGCAGGCTACATTAAACAGATCAAAAAGGAAGGGAAATGCCCCATCTCAGCCTATTTATTTTGTAGATGTGCACACATATATGAACACACACACTCTCTCTCTCAATTATGGTTTACAATTCCCTAAGACTGACATTGGTTTTAAATTAACTTCACTCCTTATTCCTTTTTTTTTTTTTTTTAATTTTGTTGGCAACTTTCTTTCTCTATTTTCTAAAGCCAATAAGATAGATTTTCTTCATCTGGAATGTTCTTTCTAGCTTAAAGATAAGAAGGAGTTTAAAATTGTGGGAATGGCATCCCTCCTGCATCTGTTTCTCTCACAAACCTATCAAATATCTAATTTTTGGCATTACTGCTGGCTCCAACAGGGGATGACATAAACCAGCTTTGTGGTTACATGTTTCACTTTTAATCTCATGAAAATGAAAATCAGTGCTGAAATGTCCCTTTACATGTGACAATGTGGGACTCTTTTCCAAAAACCAAAGGAAAGGGGCGTTACCCTGGTTAAGCTTAATATACAGCATATGTATAAATTTGCTTTTAGTTTGGATTTAGCTCGTTGCTAGCAGAGGCATGTCAGGATTTTTTTTTTTTTTTAATTATTATTATTTTGTTTTACTGCAGAGATTTTAAACACTTTTGAAAGTATCACTGCACAAAGGAAGACGCACAATAAATGTAAGATAGTAATCAGCAGATGAGCAGGCTGTTATGTGACAACAAATCTTCTGCAAGTAATATCATTTTCCACACAGCTCTATGGTCACATTCCCATAACATGTTTCTGTAGTTAGTGTGAAGGGAATCTGGTTTTTGCATGAGTTCTTTATTAAGAGCTAATGTAGTAATACTGGATGTACGACGACAAACCAAGATGGCTTGGATACTGTCTTGATTGGAGAAACTTTATGAAAACAAACTCCAAATGTTTAAAAATAAAAATCTGCCTTGACTCTGCTTGAAAGGGAACATGTGAGAAAAAGAACATTTAAGCTTACGGTATGACCGGTACCTATGAAACCCAGATGATCTGAGGTTAAAAGAAGCCTGAAACGCAAGCCTACTCCTATTTTCCGTGGAAAAGTAAAAAATATTAGCTAAGGGAAGGCCCTGAAACCAATCTAAGCCATTCCACAGCACAGCACTCGCCCTCCTGAGCAGCAGCCGTTCTTGGCTGCCCTCCATCTCTGCCTATACATCTCCATGGAGTGCAGACTCCACGGAGCCTGGTGGGAAACGTGCCTTAGAGAGCCCTCGCCTCACCAAAAACATCAATATCGATATCATATGCCTCAAACAGGAGGAAAAGGCCTGCTGGGCTGAATCCTCTGGGCTCAGGGAAACCCAGCAGCTTCCCCAGGGGCAGAAGGTGGGGCCTGTCCACACTTCCATCATGCACGAAATCCATCTCTCAGCCAGCAGGCCAGCTGGGAAGTGGCATTTGGAGGGGGCAATATGGGTTACTGAATGTGTCTTTGTGGCCCTCCTGGTCAACAGGATCTTTGCAACTGCTCCCTGCTTCACTCAGTGGCTATTTTGGTAAATAAGTACCCAGGTAGGACAAAGAGTAATGGGTTCAAACTGAAAGAGGGGAGGTTTAGGTTTGATACATGGATTAGATTATTCTCTGTGAGGGTGGGGAGGCCCTGGAACAGGTTGCCCAGAGAAGCTGTGGCTGTCCCATCCCTGGAAGTGTCCAAGACCAGGCTGGATGGCATTTGGAGCAACCTGGGATAGTGGAAGGTGTCCCTGCCCATGGCAATGAGGCTGGAATGAGGTGATATTTAAAGTTCTTTCCATCCCAAACCATTCTGTGATTCCATGAGCTACTGAAAACTCTTTGCTTAAATACCTAAGCATGCATCTTTTGAGGTTCTTCTGTTGATCTGTTGAAAGCAAACCTTATGAAATACTCTGTGATTGTCCCACATATTCCTCCCAGGCTCCAGCTGAAAGAAGAAGTCACACTAATTTTGTATCTCTCTCATTTCTTGGTTTAGCTCTCTTAGAGCTCACACTGCTCTAGATGAACCCGCATCTCAGCCAACTTCTCTAGTTAAGAAAATTGATTCTTATTTACTCCTTTCAAAGAAGAGAATCATGATGATTTTTAAAAAGCTCACCCCCCACAGCTAGAAAATATCCCTCTTTTGGCAGCATGAGCTTTGAATTATATAAGATAGAAATAAGTCTGCATTTAAGGAAAAGTCAATGAAGAAGAAATTCTGCAAGTTTAAAGCTCATTCTTAATCCTAGGCCAAACATCTGTGTGTCTTCCTGTGTATCTCACCTCACCAAACACTTTCTGTACTATGAAACTTGCCTGTAAATTGGTCTCTACATTTTAGCTGGACAACTAATGACAGCACAACAACTGAAAGTGTTTCATATTTATGTTGGAAGATTAACATAACTCATTTCAACTCTGTTGAATGGACACATTTTACTCAGGAGAGAAATATTTAAAAAAAAACCCAACAAAACCCACAAATGCAGAGGGAAAAGGGACATCAACCCTTAAAAATATTTCCTGGTATTACCATTCATATGGCATAAACAAACAGGCAGAGTGCATACATATGGGCCCCAGTCCTGTAATTTGGATGACAAGGGACATCCTTTTGCCTAGGCAGTGCAAAACTAATTTCACCACACTGGCACAAAATGCAATGTGATTGCTCCCTCAGTTTTATATTACAAGGTCACTGGAGCAAAAATTTTTGTGGTTTGTACAGTACCAAGCACTCCAAGAAAACTTATTATATAATGATGTTATATTTAGTATAAATAAACCCATACCAATGATACAACATGGAGGAAAATATTTTGTCTGACGTAGAGAATCTTCAAAAATGTAAAGGACAGTCTGCAGAAAAACAGCTTTTGATTGAGAAATTCTGCTCATCTCTTATAATCCAAATTTTACTTTTATTCCCTGAGAACTCACAAACATTTGGAAACTTTAAACTGAAGTATTTCCATACATGGATTAGTTGGGTTTTTTTTTTTTTTTCCTGGGCATCAAAGACCTGACTTCAGAATCCAAACTTTAACTCTGACAAACAGAATGCTACAATCTGGCTAAACCATGCAATATTGCAACCCTATTAATGCTAAATTGTTAATCACTTTATAAAGCAAGAGACCTTGTCTTTCCTTGGCTTTTCCAATGAACAGCATCACCCAGACCTCTGCTGAGATGCTTGGTTCAGACTTTCCCAAAAAAGAACTGGCTTGAAATTTTTTAAAAAATGATAAAATATATGAAATATCAAAGTTCCTTCTACTTCTGCTCTGAACAGATCTACTCACCATCACACAGAATAAGCTATTTTTATTAAAAATACTTTCAGAACAATTACAAAAATTCTGTCAACATGTTTATTTACCAAAGCACAAGCCTATAAAAATGATGGGCGTTCCCATAACCACCTCAATAATAAAAGTTCATGTTTTCCTTTTAAAAAGCTATGCAACAACAGCAAACACTGTTTTAAATCCTACTTTTTCCACTCCAAGCAGAGAGTTTTATCCAGCAATAACAACTGGGCTCTCTTCCTCCAGCACCTGTATTTTCTGAGGAGCCAGTAAAACAAGGATCAGTTCAGCTTCATGTATGAGGTTTAATGGAATCTCAGCCTCAACTGTTGTGCCTTTGGAACCAAAATATTTTCTTTTTAATTTTGTCTCATACGCTTAATACCAGCACAGTTACATCCCCCAATGTTTTATTGGGCATGTAGAGCACCAGGCAGCAAAGAACACAACGCACCACGATCCAGACTTTAGGACTGTAGCTGAAATTGCTCATTCATAATTACAGAAGTATCTGGAAACTTCATCTGGTTTCTCTTTTTCAACTTCATTTTACCCGAAATAAACCCAGAAAAATTCATTTTGAAATAACTTCCTGTGTCACTTCTCAGATACTTCATTTGTCCAGTAAAAGTAGTTAAAAATGGTGACAATATTCATAAAAAACAGATGAGATGTAAATGGTCAAAATTAGTATTATCAAAAGATAAAAAAATTATGGCAATCTGGATTTGGAAATGCAAAGGCTGTCCTGAAATCATTGCAATTAAACTGCTCAGGTTCTAAATGGCCACACACGTGTTGAGCTCTGTCCATCCCACAATTTTACCAGAACTATGCTTCGTGTGATGAAATCCTACTTTATATCACAACCAGGAGACCCAGGTCAGGTGCTGGGATTTTCTCTCCTAACAAAGAGTGTGCAAGGGGATGCTGAACTGGATATTTACAGGATCTCTTCCCAAAGCAGAGCACAAAGCAGCTCTGCAGGAGACCCGTCCATGAGCGCGGTGCCAGTGTCCGTTTGAAGGCATCACCCATATCAATGGAGTAATGAGAGTCAAATCCCATGTAATTTACACATTAAAAGGAGAGAGCAATGCATGAAAAAATCAGTTTGGCTAATGAAAAAATCAGTTTGTCTAATGAAATTAAAGTCCCTAATCAAATATTGGCAGGAAAGATATTTAGAAACTCTCCTAATGTCATCCAGCTAATTCCCCTCTATTCTAACTAGAAGGGAAAGCAGTTGACTTTTATTCCCTGCTGAATCTCCCGCCCTCAAATCACCAGAAAGACCCTGTTCTGAAGAGTATAATTAGGGCAGATTAGGGCAGATTTAGCTGTCAGCTACACCAGTACAGCATAGGTAATTCCTTTTCCTTCAGAGGTTGCATGACAGCTCCAGGTAGGTAATGTACCTACTGCAGAAGATTTCCTTGCACACTCTCTTCTTTGAAAAGTATTTTTTCCTGGCCTGATAAGTCCACCCATAGCTAAACAGATATTGACAGACTGCCCAAGTCCAGAGGAACCTGTGCTCCTGGGTTGCTGCCTCTACAAGGTTAACTTGCACTTTTAGCTTCCAACTTTTGAGGTCCAGGAGATCTATAAGATCATAAGAAGATTCATAAGAAACTAGGAAAAAAAAACCTAATCCATGTATGGAAATACTTTGGTTTAGAGTTTCCAAATGTTTGTGAGTTTTCGGGGAATAAAAGTCAAATTTGGATTAGAGGAAATGAGCAGAACTAGATGCATAAGAAACTATATAAAAAAAATATTTATAAGAAATTAATACTTAATTAAAGTATTAATTCACAGGGAGGAAAAAAAAAGAAAAGAAAGAAAAAAACCAAAAAACCCACCATCAACAAAAAATTCTGGAAGTAATATGTCCTATAAAGCATTAATTATCCCATCACCCACAAGCCTCTAGTAGAGGGACCATCTACTCATTCTTCACGCCTTTTCCATCTGCCTCTCATGGTTTTGTTCTTCTTTCCCTCCCACTTTCTGCCATTCTCCTTGTTAATATCACCTTGGTGTTTCTTCATCCCCATCCCTCAACCTCTCCTTTGTGCTGCCCCTGACTCTGCCACTGTCCCACACCACACACCTCTCCCACCCTTCTAGAAGATTTGTATGAATATTACAACAAGAAGGAGAGAAAGAGGTCAAACAAGAATAAAGAATTACTGTTGACTCTCATAGCTGGCACCATCTTGCTGGGCTTTATTTAGGCTGCAGTTTTGATGATGGCCTTTTATTGTTTTTTTTGTGGTAACACTTTAAGTATCTTATTATGAATTCATTGACTATTGATTGCAGTGACTCTGATCATAAAGAATTCATTTGGCATGCCATGAATGTCATATGCATTCATATGAAAAACTTGTTTTAATTCAAGATTAATATGAGGTTTTGTTTGGTTTTGTTTTTTGGGTTTTTTTTTTCTTTTGTTATTTCACTATCTTAATACACCTCATAATTTGGAAGCCCAGTCTTGGTACTTTTAGAGTTTCTCCCTTTTTACACTTTTTTAAAGAGCAATTAAAGTCTTTTTTTATTTCTTTAAGCTTTTGGGATTATGGTTTAAAAAGAACCTTCCCAGAGTACCTGATGTTCCCAGATCTCATGCATTTATTGCACTAACTACACTAAGCAAGTTTCCATATCTATTTGATGCTGCTGCAACAAGCCAAGAAATCTAAAGCTTGCATTTCTCCCTGGTCCAACAGAAAGACTTGTGCCTGGAGTGAGAGCTGGAAAACACAGAAGGGGATTACCTGCAACTTCAAACCCTCTCTAGATATGTCAAAATACGCTCTGAGCAAATTGAGCCCTGACTAAAAGCAGGTATGTGCTTTGGATGCTGTGTCTCATTGCATCTGTTACAGGCAACGTGTCAGCCATGTCTCCATCCGGCTGCTCCTGACTGTGATGCAACATGACACAGTTTGATAACAAAAGGATGTAATACACCATAATGACTCCAGGCAGGCAGTTGTAATGTGATGGGATGTGCTGCCTTGCAGTAGCAGGTGACATACCTCTTCAATCAGTCATGGACTAATCGGCAAAGCCTCCAGTTTAGGTTCATTTTGGAAAAAATCCTAAAGTCTTGATGATTATTTTCATCCAAACATTTCAATATTGCTTCCTGCTGCACTCACCCTGGCTTCCCTTTGCTGTGGTCAATTTTCCAGGTAGCAGCTGAAGCTATACCAAAAAATAACCAACCCAAAACCCAATAAATGCCTTGTATCCAGGCTAGGCACAAGTAGATCCACTTTGCTTTGCATGCATTCACCCTTAAAAATTAACAAAGAGAATGCTGGAAAGGTAACAGGCAGTTCTTTATTTGTGCTATGGAAAGCAATAATGGAGATTTACAGTTCTTCAATAGAGCAAAGGATTTCCCAGAATGCTGGCTAACTGAACCACTCTGTACTCTATTGATGTGCCAACTCACTGAAAACACTAGTTTATTAATAAATAGCTTGACTGAAGAGTCAGATGTAGAGGGAGCCTGCAGAAACACACTGTCTCCACAAGAAACAGGGAAGTGTGGGAAGAAAAAGCAAAAGCACACCTACTGTATGGGACTGAAGAAATGTGATCAGGAGATTAACTTTAGGAATGAGAAGCTGAAGTGCCTGGGGGAAACGTGGAAGAGCACAGGGAGATCTATGGGAGGTCTGTGCCTGCAAAACATTTCCCCTCCTGTTTCTGATTTGCGTAGCTAGAACTGTCCCACCATTTAATTAATTTCTTTTGTAAAGAATGTCACACATGCAGAAATCTACTCCTAAAAAACCCCAAAACATGTAAAATGCCAGACCAAGGTTGTGCTGCGAGAAGCATTGACAGAAAGTGACCTCAGGGCCACTGGTAGGGGTGAGCTTCACTTGTAACTTTGTGAGCTTTTCTGCTCCCATGTCCCCAGAGCATTCTGTGGACATCACCCCTCACACCCAGACACCCACTGGAGAAACTTCTCCTGTACAGAAACTAGTCCATTTGAGGGTAAAGACACCCTCCCTTGCAGCCTGCTACCATTTTGCCAATGGACTTTCATTTGCTTCTGTCCCAGCTGCTGGTATTTAGCTCCCATTGCACAGAGGGACTCTGAGCTAAGTGAGAGGAATATCAGGGGAAAACATCCCTCGCATCTTCCCTTTCAACTTCAGGCAGTGTGGGGAGGGGTATCAGTGTGTAGCAGATGTGCTGAGACCACAGTGATCTCTTCCTCATGATTACAGTTGGTTATACCTGGGGATGCTCAATTTAATTCAGGCACAAACGTGCAAAGGAGAGTGGTGCTGAACTAGAATAAGTGGTACTAAAGGCTTTGTTCTGTGCGCGGTAATGCAGTGCTTTATTTCACTAGACCTGGCTCACACATAAAGAAAAGAGGCACAGTTTGATACATGCCTTCTCAGATGAGCGCTGCTAAGTGTGTTTGTTCTCAGTGTTGTTGTCATAAATATCATGAAATTTCTTATTTGAAGTTGGGAAGTAATGATTCTTTCTCCTTAATGTGCCACAGTGACTCTGCACCCTATTGTTTTCCACCATCTGAGAATGCCCAAGGATGTCATTATAACTTCATGTATCAATATTAAACCTTCACAAACAGCAGACTAAATGAGCAGTTATCTTTGTTTCTGAAAATAGTGTACTTTTAAAATTTTTTTTTAAACTTCATTTATCAGTAACTAGGTGTAGTCAATTGCTCTCCAGTATTGATCACAATATCTATAGCAGTCAGAGAGTACCTTTGCTCAAGGTCACTGTAAGGTCGAGTTATGATCAATATGAATTGACTGTCTGCAAATAAATTTAAGTAGCTGACATAACTGAAAGGAGTAACTATTCAAAGTTAAGGTGGACCATGGGTCCCTGGTTTAGAAAGGCTCAGAGACCATACGAACATGGCAGTGGCACAAGTCATCTGAACACACACCACCAGTTCAACTGATTTTCCTGCAATTAGAGGTGCATAACTGTGGATCTAATCCTGAACATGCTTATTCTTTGGAATTAAAAAGAAAAACCACAGTCTTCATTCTTAGTCTGCGATGAACTGACTCACTTGGGATCAGACTCATTGCCTTGATAATAAATAAGTTAATACTTTTAACGATATATGCAGGATCTCTACTGCTATGCTCCGTTTTCCATAACCTTTTTGTATTTTGTCTGTAGAGAATTAAAAGAGGAGCAAACTTTTCCAACATCAATATCTACAACTTGTCCTTCAATACATATTTAGGCACTCATGTCTGTGGACAACCATATTAAAATACTTTTACTGTTGTTGAAACCAACAACCTAAAACTTTTTTTTTTTTTGGTGGTTAATCAGTAGATTTCCATAGTCCTTGTTGGTGTTTTGGAGAAGATCTACCTGAGGATTTTAGAACTTCTCAGACAAAAAAATGCCAAATCAAACCAACAAAAACCCCCCAAAAAACCTACTGAGTAGAATGAATGTATTAAACTTCAATGGGCTCTCACAACATCATCCAAGGGAGAGATGTCCCAGGTGAGACAGGTTCTGGGACAAGACCTGTGATCAGGTTGCTGGCCACTGGATGTCACTGCTGCCTACCCAAAGGTAGCCCACAAAATACTTGTGTGACTGCAAAAATTGTGGCTGTAGGAAACAGTTTTGCTGGAACCATTCCACATAGTTAGGCAATTTCTAATTTCAGAAAAATAGGCTCATAAAGCTCAAGAAGGCAATACCCAACTTCAAGAGTAATTAGTTTCATTTGTTTGCTTCAGCTTGAGCTGAATGAGAAACACTAATAAAGAGTAAGTTTGGGGGTCACGAGCAGTTGCAGAAAGTTGCAACCATTGTGTTTTTACAAAGGATATCTTCAATGGAGGTACTGCTCTCCAGTCTCCTTCAAAAGAACAAAACTAAACATTCACCTTGGAAGAGTTTCCTATTCCCACCAGCAGGAAGAGTGTATTTGTTTAGTTTGCCTAAAGGAGGTACCACCAGTGCTCCTGACCATTGCAACCAGCTACTCACCGTGAGCCCCACTTGAGTCAAAAATAATCTGCCCAAGACCAAGGGAAGATCTGGCTTACATCTGAAAAAAAACTGAACTGAAATTATTTTCTATATTTAGACTGTAGAGTCTACATTATTATTGTTGTTATTAATTGAAGCCATTCATCTGGGTTCATCACATTAGTGGAGCGGCTCTACGGGTGGGATTTATGTGACCAAATGCAGATGTCTATCTTGCACACATCTGAGCTGGGCTCTTCTCACAGTCAGGCTAGAAAAGGAGATGCCATTAATGTGGGATTAACCTCATCCTAAACTAGATATAAAACCAGGCCAGATGAAATGCATTTTGAAGGATCTCTTTCTCCCTGTTGGTTTAAAGGAAGGCCAAATGAGCTCTGATGTAGACTTCTGAAGGCAGGTGAACTCATTCTCACTCCCTCTGACTGAGCTAAAAGAAAGCTGCTAAGGAAAATAGGATGTTCCAGGTGTTCAGAGAAAGAGGGTCTGTGTTAATTCATGCCTCCAGAAGGATGCCTTGAGTATTCCCATGGGATACTCTAGAAGAGGGAGCTCAGACCACAGGGATGTCAGTAGTGTGAGGCTTCCCAAGATAACTGAGCCCTCATAGACTGCTCCTGTGAGAGGTCTAATTCAGTTACTAGTCCCAGCTGCGCATTTCCAACCCTCCTTGCTGGGTTGCTTTTCTCAGAGCTGTTCATGCTGAACCAGACCACCAAGGGGTTGGACACGGACCAGACCTCATGCAGGAGAGAGCATGGGAATGCACAGCCAGAACAGGCAGGGCAGCAGGACCAACTTTTCCTGGCAGTTGTGAGCCACCAGACCAGATCAGCCATCGCACAAGACTACGGGGATGCAGATCAGGCACCATGCTGGAGGGAGAGACCACCCAAGCTAGGCAGGATCTCTTTTAGGATTCCCAGTATGCCAATACTTCATCAAAACCCACTCCAAGACTTCAGATGTATCATAAATTTGAGTCCCAGCTGCACTTCAGGCTTCACTGACACCTCAAGCTGGATTTTATGGTTGATGAAAGTGATGTTGTGCTAGAAGTCACACAAGATAACCTAAATCCTTCCCTATCCCTGCAAAAATTGTTTCTCTTCACAGAGGGAAATTCTGTGTGCACATCCCTATACAATTCCCATACACCCTCTCCTTCCTTTATCCACCTCCCCATTTTGATCTCATATAAACAGGAGCTTTTCCAGCCTTGAGACACACATTAAATGATGCTCAGTGAGCACCCAGAGGCAATTTGCCCACTTTGGGAATCAACCAGACATTATCAGCCGGTTTTTGAAGCACCAAATCCACATGCTCCAGCTCAGATGCCCTGACCACAGGAATTACACAGACAGCTTCCATGCCTTGGCCTCACCTCCTTACAGTGAACAAGAGCATCTGAAATAAACCTCACAAAGGAAGTATAGGTGAAAGACCTTCGTCGAGTAGCTTTGTAAAGCATTGCCAACCAAGTCTTCTGGGACAAGTCATCTTTAACTGAAATATTAGAGGGCTTTCCTAATAAAAAGATACATCAACCATTAGCTCATATATATAACCCAAATGACATCCTCACAAGTGCAGCAGTCTTGGGGCCCAAACCATTCAAGAAGCAATTACAAAATCAATAACACATGCTGCGGTGATTACATTTGATTAGAGACAGCGTGGAAAAAAATAAGAGCAATATTCACCCACACCCCATCCTTAAAACAATAATTCTTTATTGTGATGGTTCTCGTATATGAAAAAGTTTTCTCTTCATACAGAAGGAAATCAGGCTGCTGTATTACTAGCAATGCACACAAATCAAGACTTTTGAGCACTAAATTTCTTCTGAGCACTAAATTTAGGGAAAGAGTGAAGCTGTACCCATATAAATTGAGGCCTTCTCCTTCACTGCTGGGCCAAAAGCCCACATCCCTTGACATTTTGGATGCAGAACCACATGTTACGGTTTATGCCTATCCCTCAACACTAACTTATCTGTTTATATTACGTACACCCACCAAAAAACATTAGATTTTAAATCATCTATTGATGATTGAGTGCTTTTGCAAATATTCTTACTTCAAGTTGACAAACGGCTTAATATAATAAATGTAACTCGACAGACTATGGTTCACTCCAAGGGAAAATTATAATAAAGTTACCAGTATGTTTGGGATTTGACAGGGCCTACACAGGCCAAGCTAGGAGGCCAATACAGTAAAGCAAGGAAATGGGAGACAGAGAAATGGAAGGGATCCGAGTTGAAATCTGTTGGTGAGGCCTCTCGTGCCAGAATCTGCTCCAAACCAGCACAGCCCCAC
>VXBQ01006036.1:1431356-1478856 GCA_013400175.1 Phainopepla nitens | reverse complement strand
CTGTTCTTAAAATATTTCCTTGAAATATTCCCAGTTCTTTTGAACTAATCTCCTTCAAGGGAATATTTTGGCTTTTTTGCAGCAATAAAAAAGGACAGAGCATAAATTAGATAACGGTGTGCGTACAGGTAGGATGAGTTTCGGTATTTTCAACCTAAACACATTTTAAGAAACTGATAACTAATGTGGGAAAGTGACCACTTTAGTGGTTGCCTTTCATATTTTACCTAGATTTTGAAGGCTCCTAGATGGACAAGCCAAGCATATACATGCAATGAAAAATCAGTGCAGGATTTCACACAACATATTCCAATTATTTAATATTTGCAGCATTGCCTGACTTGCACCTTTCCTCTCCCCACCTGCACAGCTGTGCAACACATCTCAGACTCTTTAATTTCCTTTGCCACAACTCCTTTAAAACATCATCTGCTTCCTCGCCTTGAACTGCCAGGGCTCGGGCAGTGTTTCAGAAACCCATCTCCCTTCACATGATACTTTAACCACTTTAGTACAAGCTCCCCCCTCGTCCAAAAGCAGGCTACTGGAAGAGATAGCACCCATCAGGCTCACAGAGCCCCTAACCTCTGTCTGCACCCCTGGACTTTGCCAATTAGCTTTTTAACCCAAACCATGGTGCCTCCCCAGTTGAGGGATAAGTAGTTACATCTAAATTGCCTAGAGCCCTTTCAAAACTGAGCTAGAGGGGGGAGGAAAGAAAAAAAACCTCAGCAAGATTCATGCATTTTTCCAGGATAGACCCCTGAATGTTACAATACCCCTTATCTCTGCCGAATTATAGTCTGCTGGCTCTGCTCAGGATCAGCTGCATCTCGTCTCTAATCCAGCAGCAAGATGAGACCAAGAGGGGCAGGGGGGAATCGGCGGCTTCGGTGACAGTCGGGCTCTTACAACTCCCAGCTCCACTTGATGAGTTGCAGGTATTACTCAACTGATTAGTATCTAAGAGAAATAAATATCTAGGTGAAGAGCAGCTGGCCTTAGCTTGCAGTCTGATAAGAAAGAAATGGCAAGAACGGGAAAACTGGCAGGAGCAATAATTTCATTTTTACTGAGTACTGCTCATTCAAGGGTGCACGGGAAGGTACATGTTCCTGCATCCAAGCTGGTTTATGAACTAGAGATGGCAAAATTAACCAGATATAGTGCAGGTTTCAGTCCCCAGGGCAGATTGATGCATGTGTCAAAATTTCTCCTTTCTGCCATTGAAAGGCTACCACAATAGCAATATTGTGGGATATAAATACAGAGAAGCTCCTGGCAGCCCTTCTGCACCACTAGAACATCACAAACACCTTTACTGATAACCTGCCCTGTGCTCTGCATACCCAGCCCTGCCCTGCCCTGCCCTTGGGTCCCAGATCCAGCCCCATGGGCACCATCTGCTCTCCACAGCCCCCTGGAGCAGCTGCACCCAGGCAGGTCAACTGCACAGAGTCTGTTCCTGAGAGGAGAAGACACCTGCATGGAAAACCTCCAGCTGTGGAGATCTGCCTCTGTAACAAGTTTTTTTGATTTTAAGAAAGACTTTCTTGTTCAGATTTGTCTTTCCTGAAAACAGAAGAAAATAAAATTGCTTTTTCAAGCTGGAAGATCATACCTTAAAAAAATAAAATAAAAATTAAAAAAATCCATATCTGCACAGCAAGAGGCAGTAGAAGAAGGTTTAATCCCTTCTGAGGAGCTCTAACTTTTCCTAAGGAATTGCACAACCCTTCACACTACAGCAGTGAGCACAGCAGAAACAGAAGCCTTATACTAGTGCTACCTTCCTTCCAAACTGTGACCTGCCAGTAATTTTCCTTCCCTAAAATTTCCCTCCTGTCATGATAGATAAAGTGGCAGGGTCTACCATCCCTAATCGCTGGCCCCAGCTCCTGCTGAATTCCAATACCGTGCACAGTTTAGTTATGGACTTTAGGCTGCAATTCATAGCCAAACCATGGAGGAGATTTAATTCAATAGTGGCTGGGGTCACAGGAAGAGGGTGCCAAGAGTAGCAGACCCTGTAGTAAGATATCCTGAGAAAGACAGTCACTGGAGGCAGAGAATGTACTGGATGGTTTTGGGGGAGCTTACAGGAACCGCAGGAGGACAATAATCAGAGCCCTCCAGGAAAGTTAATGCTATAGAGAGGAAAACAGTGAAGGCTGGAGGGTGGACTGGCAGCCTGCAGGGAGAAGTGTCTTGGTTTGAGATGGATGTTCTTAGATTTCAAACTCCCCACCTGCAAACAAACAAACAAAAAAATGGCTGGAACTGGCTCACACTGGAGAAAAGGAGGTAAACTCCATTAAATGACACTGAAACCCCTTGCCTCCAAATTTATTAGCTCTTACTAGGACTTAATAAAAAGAAGCAGCTTCATAAAAGGTTGCATGATATTTCTATAATGTTTTTGTGCTGGGAGATGCTAAACAAACCAAGTCCAATTGATACAGGTGACTCTTTTAGAAGAGCAGAAAAATGTGTTTGTGGAAAATCCAGGATGAAAACATAATCCAGTGAAGTGCCCTTCAATACCTTTTTCACAGTGATTTGCCTGACTTTACAAGGATAGCAAGGAGGGCTGGGAGGGCCTGGCTTCTGGGCTGAAGGATGTTTCTGCACAAAAGCAGATCGTTGAGGATGGTTCAGGAATGAAACTACCATTGCTTGCAGGTACTTGCACTATTTGCTCATTGCTTTGCACAGAAAGGTTTTCAATGGAGCTTTTTAAGCGTTTACTGTAATGTCGGAAGTCATTTATTTTATACCATGACACAGACCCTGCATTAAAACTATCACTGCCAGGAGTCCCTGTGAATGTAACTATTTTTATGGACCAAATGTTGTGGGTCAATGTTTTAGCACAGGCTTGTTGTACAGTATATTGCTCAGTAAAGTGTCCCTCCACTGCAGGCGTTTAATAGTCTGTCTGTTGCAGAGCCCATTACCACAATTCTGCGCTCTTTCTCGGGTTTATTAAAGCCCAGAGAGTCAGAGATGCCCGTGGGTGGCACAGGGCTCAGAGACTTTTCTAAAGTGACCTGCGAATCCTCCAGGTTTAAGATAAAGAGTCCCAGCCCACGACCTTCACCACGCCAAGTGGCTGCAGTCACACAGGACCCCCTCTGGGGGCAACACAGCAAAAAAAACTTCCACAATTGATTTTATTTTTTTTTTTTTTAACATAACGCTGGGGCCACTGTCCTAGATTTCCCTGGCAAGCAGTCAAAAAAGGGTTCTTCCCCCGTGCCGGTAAAGCCTCCCACGCCAGCGCTGGGACGATGCTACACGAGGAGCCCTGTCCCCATCCCGATGCTTCCAGCCAGGCGTTCATTTTTGGCGAGCTGCCAGAGGAGGGTGCTCTGTTGTTAGATGAAGACCCTCCAAATTGCAGAGGCAGACAGAGAGCAGAGGAGCAGGAATCCTCTCTACCTTACATCTCCCTTCAGGAAAGAGACACTCTGGTGCCTGCCTTTTTTTCCTTTCCTCCCCCTCCTTTTTTTTGTCTCGTTCTGTCACTCTCTGGTTCTTTTACAATAGCAACAACAATGATCTTGTCTAAATGATTTCACAGGCTATTATTCAGGCACTCAACTTTTAACATTTCAATTTTGTCATTTTGTTGCTACACAAAAGGTGCACTTCTCCAGTATAATGTTCTGAGAATTATGTCAATGAGCAGTAATGGCTTTTAACATTAACTTGATCATTAACAACTACATTATCTGTGGCATAATCAGCACCTCAGTCTATTGTGTCATATTACTGTACAGATTTTGGAAATGAAGGCCCAGTCTAAGCAAAAGTTCCCTGCATTAAATTGTGATTTTTCTTTTAATTGCAATGCTTTTAAAAACACTTAATAATTTTTTGTGAATACTTTAAAATTGGGTTTTTGTCAGTTTGTTTTACCTCCAGAAATGGGGGATAATTTTTTTGAAGTTGTTTTAAGAGCATCCAGGTTGTAATTTGAAATAGGTCAACTAGGCAAGTTTATCTAAACCAGCACAAGCTGCAGACCAATTCCAGAAAGAGTATCTACTTTGAAAGTTGCTCATATCCAAAGCCTGCTCCATTTTTACATCAGTTTTACTCAATCTATTCCATAAATTTACCAACAGAAGCTCTGCAGATGTTAATGCTTTTATATTGCTAGACAGAGGGTTGCCCATTTTAATTTGCCCTTGCCAAGGAGTCAAAGGTAACTCGAGAGTTTCTAGTTCATTTTCCATGTTTCCTAAATAAAATTGCCCTGTGATTCACCTCCACACATCCTTCTTGTTTGCAACAAATCCCACAGTCTTCTGCTCATAAATTCATGTTCTTGGGCACAACCTTTCCTGGGAGAGAAGGATCAGCATCCCTAACTCCTCTTACATACTAAGGACTAGCAGGTTAACTGTGAGGAAAGCCTTTATCACTCCAGATGGAATAAATCTATTGATTTTAATTGAGCTATGCTGATTTGCTCCAACCAAGCACCTGCCCAACTCCCTGCACTTCTCCAGAATCTCCCATTAGGATCTCAGACACGATGGTTGTGACCTCTCATAAATCAGGATGTGCCATGGCAACCCCCCACACCTGACACTTACATTCCTCCCATCTTCCCAGACAGGAAAATAGCAAAGCCACAGGTAGGGAAGCAACCATCAAAAGGTCACAGGCAAGGCAGGGGCCAGTCCAGAATCCAAAGTTAGTTCTCCTGGCTCTCACATGAGCACTTTACCCAGCGGACCGTGTCTGTCCGTGTGTTAAAGATGAAGTGCCATGGCCTCGTGGTCATTACGTGCTCTGCTGCTTCCACACCTCATCAGCTTTTATGGCCCTGCTGGCCAGTGCTCCACCAGCCAGTGGTTACACCAATGCTCTGGTGTCCAGGGAATGTTTCCATGCCATCTAGGTTCACCAAAGGCAAATCAAAGGGAAGACAAATAGGAAAAAGATCCTAAAACTCGATGGAAGCTTCTAAAGTACCATTAGCCATGGAGCCTGTACAGAGTCACACACTAAGGGACACTTGTTAAGGATGAGTACATGTTCCAACGTGGAAAAGGGCCTCCTGAAGTGAGAACAATCATGCTGAAGGCATCCAGAGTGGGCAGAGAGGGGTTGAGTGCCCACCATGCAGTAAAAAACCCCAAAGCAGCTCCACTCTGCTGTGATGGCAGAGGACCCTTTATCTGCCATTTTCCACTTGACATGTCCTGATACACCCTGAGTGCACTAAACAATGGGAACATCAGGTCACAGGCACCCCCAAGGATGGGGAAACCTGCAGCTTTAAAGAGGATGGGTGTTTTGTGGCTGCAGAGTACCAGTCTAATGCAGCCAGGAGTTGAATAGTAATGAAAATAATCATTTAGCTCTATGTGTAAATAATTTCATTCTAGTAACAGTTACAATCGTAACAATAATGAAAACAATCACAGAGACTCAGAGAAGCATTAGAAAGATGCCACATTTAATTTACAGAGTTAGTTAAGCTAAGTCTTACATGAAAGAAATATTTTTAATACAGTAATTAGATATTTGTTGGAAAATTCTTGCCTTATTCTTCAACCAGTTTTGCACTGTGGTTATTTTTAGATGTTACTGTGGCTCCTAGTGCTCATAACACCTCTGGCTATGGGCTCAGAGATGTGCTTGGGCTGCTTCAGTGCTACAGAACCAGCAGCAGTGCTACTGCTCACCAGTGGGAGAGAGGGATATGGACACACTGCTGTATCCCCAGGGAGCAACAAGGAATTCAGGTCTTGGGCTGAAAAAGGCTTCTTTGGAAACTGAAACCTCTGGGTATCTAGGGAGTGTGATCCAAGCAGAGCTTGTGTTTTAGGACAATTTAAATGAAAAACTGAAACAAGATAAAATCTTTCTTGGAACTTTATGACCAAGCATGAGTAGGCATGAAATCAGCTTTAAAGAAGATGGAGGCATGTGGGTGCCTGGACAGCTTTTCACAGTTGCGCCACTGGGATGTGGTTATACATCTCCACTTGGGAGAAGGCTCAGGTAGATTAACACTTAGGCCACGCTTGAGGACACATGCCTGAGGTATTTCACTCTTAAAAGTGCATTCACTCCAGAAATACAAGCTTTGTTTTGCACACTCACAATGTCATGTCTTTGTTGATACTTTTTCTTCAGTAATTCCATTATCACAAATCACAGGACCATCAAATACCCCAGGACTAAAAAAAATCACAGCTCAACAAGCAGCAGATGCCCATTTGGATGTTTTAAACAACATTCTTTCATTTTTCAAATCCTACAACATGAACTACCTCCAACTTATCCACAGAAGAACCCAACACAAAGCCTGTAAAATGCACCACCCTACCTTATTCACTGCTTCAACTAACTTTAGTCCAGGGACTATCTCAAGAAATGAGAAGGCAAACCTAAGAGGTTTCACACAGGCTGTTTGTGTTTAAGGACAGAAGTTTAAGCTCAAATGCAACATAATTATGATGTCATTGAACACAGCAAAAGCTGCAGGGACACACTGTGTTTTCATCACAGCACTACTACTGCAGGCATATTTGAAACACTACAGCATCTTCAGACTATAATTATAACTGCTATTGTTTCTGTGGTTTCAAAGATAATAGAACTTGTTCATAACATTTACACAATGCCAATGTGCTGCATGCAAAATACAGATTCAGTGTCACAGGCAAAATATTCCTACCAAGACACCTGCAGACCAGCATGAAATAAAAATGCAACACTAGAGATACAACACCCAAATCCTTCCACCTCATCAGATAAACCAAGTTAGACTTGCCTGGTTAACTGAAGGACAGATTCAGCTCTTGAGAAACAGACAATTCAAAGCCCATCGTGGCTTGCACGGTCTCATCAGCATTCCCCGATGGAGAGACATCATGAAAGATGAAAAAAATTCCAATAGCAAAGACAACTGACAATGGAGGAGGGAAAAAATGAAACCATTTACCAGTGCCCACACTCCCCATCCTCCTCCCAGCCCATCTGAGGTGTTAGTGGTGTGGTGCCTCCTCACCCCACCACAGGGAGCTCACAGCTGTGCCTCCCCCCAGGTGCTGCAGATGGGGTTTCTGGGAGGTCCTTCCAGTCAGGAATCACCTACAGCTGTTGTACAGTAAAGGAGACAGAGTGGATCTCACACAGTTAATGGATAAGTTCACTCATCTTCACCACCTTGCTGTTCAGCTTCACCCACAGAGGTGCAAAGAGAGGCAGATGTGGCATTTGGCAGGCTGTCAAGGCACATCTTTCTTTTTAAAAGTAAGGTGCACTTCCCTGGCTGCTCTCAGCCCAGTCCTTCTGTCTGTAACAGCTCTGCTGTCAGCACTGAGAATGCCCTTTTCAAACATGGGCAAGGAGAAGCTGGGTGATACAGGGGGAAAACAGCCATTTTCTCCAAGAGCAACCCACAATGGAGACCTGCACTTTCCAGCTCACTCTTTTCTTGAGAGCTGCCCTCAGTCCTTACAGACAATTCCTCATGGAGGTGTTCTTTCACCAGACACCAGACAGGCCAAATTCACCTCCCTGGACTTACCAGCCATGGGTGCAGCCATCCTGCCACACAGAAGGTCTCATGCTGCACCCATAATATGACACAGGGTCCAGTTGCCACCACCCTGACATCAATCATAGGCACAACACATAAACTTTCAGTTTTACCAGCAGTGTCATTTTTATTGTTTCATCCATCACACTGCACTCCTCACTCCGCAGGCAGTCTCTCCCTCTAAGTATTTCTTGGAGTTGTGAAGCCCGAGGACAGAATTGAAGCTTGGGAAGTATCATAAAGGTTATTCCCATTGACACCCACCACAATATTATTGTCTCTCCAGCTAAATAGTAGGGGTCACTTGGAAAGTTAATGGTGATGCTGCTACCAAGAGTCTTGTGATGCCTGCACTTCCTGTCAGACAAACACTCAAAGTGAATCTGAAATCAAAGTAGACAAAGCTAAAGTTCTGCTTATGAATGTCCCACCCAGTCACGGCAGTGTTGTCTCCTTTGATTTCAAATTCACTTTGAAACTCCCCAAACAGGAGGCACAGCTCAACCTTGTAAGCAGAAGATGCAAAGTGGGAACACCACCCGTTTACTTCTCACGTGGCTGGTGCTAACAGGTGGGGGATGCTTAACAAAATCCATAATAAGCCCCTAATGCCAATTCCAAAAGGGAATTATCTACCCACATTATCCTTTGGTGCTTGTGCTTGCCGGCATGGGCGTAGAGGGCTTTTTATTATTCCAGAAACCACCGAGCGCAAACGGAGCGGCTCGTTCCAGATGAACCGGGACTTTCTGCATGAGATTTTGGAAAGTAGTTTCCTTCTTGGAGCTGAGATGGGATTTTTCTGGCTTAAGCGAAGTGGGAAATTGTCCACAGTCCTTAACTTCCACTCCTAGCATATTTTCACTCAGTAATTTGCAAGCAAAACAGTCCAGAAAATGCTCGGTCAGAGCAACAAATTTTTATATCCACTTTATTTGAAAGAGCAGAATATTTTTGGTAATGTAGTTGGAATGACAGCTCCCTAATTTTTCAATACAACATTTGCTGCTTTTGCACACATTCATACCTTTGTATCTAGAGACGAAATTGAGTAGCAACTGCACCATGAGTGGTTTGAGTCCACAGTCAGGAGGCACGAACAACATTCCTCTCTCTGGAGGATGGGGGACCCAATAGACTCACTGGAATGATAAGAGAGGACATTTTTCATGGAGACTGAAGCTCCCAGAGCAAGCCAGTTCCTGCCTTCACAGTGCTACTTCTTTCCTGATGACACTTAGCTGGGAGCTGGGAAGGGCAAAGCTGGCAGACTGGAAGATTGCCTAATGTGCTATGACTGACATGTAATCGAATATTCAACCACTGGTCCTCATGTCGGTGGTAAAGTGAATATGACACCCTTCAGCTTAGTTGTGATCACGCCTCGTTCTTCTGCAAACAGTTTCATAAAGGTGCAGCCTGGCTCCTTGATGAGGCGGATGTGTGAGATGGGAGAGCAGTCACGGAGGTCACCTGCTGCTGGGAACGTGCTGAGGACCTGCCAGGGACTGACCTTTAAATGCCAAGTGCATCCCCGCTGCAGCTCCGCGCCTCACGCCGAGGTGGGACCGCCACGCGCTCTGCTTTCGCAGCCACCATCACGCTCAATGACCTGGGTGAGCCACCTGTTCCACATCAGAGGGGTCTTTATCTCCCAGAACCTTTTTGGATCTGTCAGNAAAAAAAAAAAAAAAAAAAAAAAAAAAAAAAGACATTTGGGGGTGAGAAACCCCAAGGGAAGGAACTCAGATGTTCAGGTCAGGCCTCAGAAAAGGTATCAATTCTTCTTTCCACTTAGCACAGCCTGCTGCCTGCTCGGGCTCTTTGTCTTTGCCCTCTTCCCAGTACAGAAAGCATTTCCCTTTTAAATGACATCTGAGCGCTGACATGCTGGAGGCACCCATCCTGCATCATCTCTGGCAGATGGTGCAGCTGGCCACGATTTTCGGGATTGCTTAAATAAAACCACAGTGCCATATCAAGAAATGTAGAGAAAACGCTCAACAGTGCTTAAGATGTTTAAACATCACAAACTGTCTAAGACTTCAGCTCTCTGTACTGCGCATTTTTGGTGATGTAACTGTTCTTATTGATGGCAACAGTGAAATCTCCATCATGACTCACTTCATTTTCTTTCTGCGAGGCAGAAACAAATCCTGTGATATTCCTGCTCTGACCCAATATTAGATTCTTTCACCTTGCTATGTTGGGAAGAAGTTTGGACAGCTGTAACAACACAAGTCAAACTCTTGAGGTTTTTGGAGAAGGGAGCTCCACTGCTGCTGGCATCAGATCCGGGATGCCCTGATGCCGTCAGACAAGAAGCTGACCCACTCCCACAGTCCACAAATCCAGAAGCACCTCTGCATGGCTCTCACAGACATCCAAGCAGTTTTAGTGCAAGCAGCAAAGCTCAAGCCAACATAAACACTTTTTTCCTTTTCCCCTATGGTTTCCCTTGCCTTGAGCTAATTAGCCTGATGGCCATTTCCCTGCCCCCTGGAGATACCACATTTAGTGGTATATGTATTTTGGGAAAAAAACCTTTTAAGTGAAAATTGTCATTGTTGTATCCAGGAGCTATGTAGTTCTTTTTAGCTCTACAGTAAGGCTTCAGCTTTTCTGTTGGTGATTAAAAAGGTGGGATACTGGAAAATAGCAATGTTAGGAAATTTTTAGTCATAACTAAATGAAATCTGATGTTGTGAAAGTGAAAAAAGGGATTTAATTCCAACTTAGCGGGGCTCCTTTGGAAGTTTAAGCCCTGGTAGACCCCAAAATACATGAGATAACCTTGCAGCATTTATGAAGTTATCACAAGAGAGCCATTACCTCTAGGGGTCAAAGGAGACCTCTCCCATCTGCACTGCAGTAAAGCTACTGAATCCAGTGATATCTGGGAATCTGCCTAAAATTTACTGCCTTCCCCAACAAGAGAGGCACTTGGGATGTCACTAACATCCCTGAGACAAATGAAGGGGCCCAGGTTTCTTTCTCCAAACCCTCCTCAGTGTTATCATGCCTTAGGAAAGAGTGCCTGTCACGGCACAGCAGAGCAGCTTGCAAAGATATTCAGAAAGCTGAACATGAAGCCAATCCCTGAGAAGCTGAGATGAATTCCTGTGTACTTGCAGGCAGGTATTTATTCACTGTGCATACCAACTGGCAAACCTCGAGACATTTCAGAGCGCCATCCCCTGGGGGCATCAACCCAGCATCCTCCTCACGTTGTCTTCCCTCTTAGTGCCCAAACTAGTCAGGAAAGCAGCAGGGAAAGGGCAGGGAGCTCCTCTCAATGTCTCCATGAGGGCAGAGCCATGAGTATGGGCAGCTGGCTGCTCACCACGGGGACCAGCACACGGCTCCACGGCACGCCGCCGCCTCCGGCCGCAGATGTTGGCTTTTACTGCTCAGGTCTCCTGTATCATCACTGAGCCACCTGTACAAGGTACTTAACATACAGCAGTTATTCTGTTGCTGTTTGTGCTGAAATAATCTTGGCAGGAAGCGGCAGTTAAACCTGGGCATAATTTTTTATACCGCATCTTATGCAAAAAATCACCTCTTTGGACAAGTAATACACCCTTGTTGCCTTCTTGGTGGAATATAGTATTTCTTGTCCCATCAGAAATTGGCCAGAATTGGTGTTTAATATCTGAATGTCTCCATTCCAGGCCCAGACTGCAATTCCTGAAAAAAGGAAGAGAACTGTTAGAAACTCTGGATTTTAGATGTGGGATACTGTTGGCCCCTTCTCAAATGCCAAGATGGTGAAAGGCAGCCCCACCATAGAATTAGGTTCGAATGGAGACCTCAGATTCAAACACTGATCCAGGATTTGGATGTGGCTTTTGGATTTAATCCCATTCCCAGCCATATCCATTTGATGTAGCAGAACAGGCTATCACACTGGTTGAAAAAACACATGGAGCATCTATTGCCTTTTTTTCCAAGTGAATTTCAATTTTTCTTTGCCCAAACTTAGAGAGAGGTGACATGACTGAATATTACAAGAACATCATTTGCTGCTGCTGCTGCTGCTCTTGAAGACATACAGTAGGTTTTTTCCCTCTGTTTGCTTTAAAAATTAGGTTGCTAATGATAATGTTCCTCTCATAGATGATCTTGTACTTTTTAATGATACCCATAGTTTTCCTCCACATAAATGACTAAATCCTCACAGAAATCTCTGTCTTGATTAGCACTCCTGCTAGTAAAATTTCACATACTAAATCAGTACCAGCTGTAGCAAGAAAGAATGAAAAAGGCAAGTGTAAATGTTCCATATGCCCTACCAAATTGGCATCTGTGTCAGTAACCCTGTGTTTTTTTAAACAATTGTATACATACATTCTCAGAAGTGTTTTGCTCACAGGATTCTGCAAGCAAAATTTCCTCTGTTGGTACATCACTGAAATGTCACATCTAAAAAAACCTCAGCAAGGAGTTTTGCTGCTTCTCCTCCCTACACCCAACCCTAGCTCACAACTCAATGAGTTACCTCGGGTTTGCCCCACCTTTGTTTTGGTGCCCGCTCCCCGTAACCTGACTCTGGGACACTCCTGCAGAGCTGCTCCACATTTAGCACTCAGTTATTAGCAGCACCAGCGAAAGCCAAAGCTGTTACGGCACTGTCATTATTTCCAGGCTGAATTCAGAAATAAGGACTCGAGTTCCAGCTCAGCTGCTGGGGAATGCTGCTCCGATGAGCCAACAGCTCGTCTTTCGCGTGACTCATGAGTGATGATGATGCAGGACGGAGCTCGTCCCGGGGACGGCCCAGACCTCTGACCCAGAATGGGCAGTGACTCAGCTCCATCCTGCAAATTCATGGTTTGGGTGCAGGGTAGGTGATAGTTGCAGCCTCTTGGACCGGCCTGACAGTTGTAAACTGGCTGAGCACCACCTGCTCCACCGCTCTGCTGTGCAGCAGAAGAAAGCCTGGATTGCAATACAATAAATATCAGCACAATACAGCTTAAAAGTAACCAACTATGTCCTCAGCAAAAACGCTTTCAACTCAACCTATGCCTGTCCTGCCACTGGAATTCAATCAGCATGGCAGAATGGACTTCCAAAGTTAAACAAACACTAACCAGCGCTCCAAATGGGCAAATGCCACAGCCTCCTGCGGAAAGGCGATACGGAGCCAGACTGGTGTAAGCCAACCTCACTTCACTGGGCTTGGGTGGAGCTGTGCTGATCAACACCAGCTGACTGCCTGATCCACTGCAAACCCCAAAGCCAGCCATCATCCTTCCCTGACGTGGGATGACACAGAGTAAACAGGAAAAATTAAGAAGTAGTTAAGGGCATTAATAGGATGTTTCTGAGACTAATAAAATATTTTCTGCATTTCCAAAAGTCGGGAAGACCCTCTTTCCTCACACTCTTGGCCATGACAAAGTGGTGACACTTGTTCTGATTTTTTTTTCCAGTGCAATGTGGAGTGTATATTTGCACATCATGTCATGCCTGTCCATGGTAATCAGAAGCCATTATTTCCAAAAGCTCAAAATTCCCTCCTGGACTCTGGCATGCCAAGTTTTACTTCACAGTGATTTCTTTTTTTTCTTTTTTTTTTTTTCTTTTTTTTTTTTTTTTTTTTTTTTCTTTTTTTTTTTTTTTTTTTTTTCATGGTTGATTTATAATTCCTGCAAACAGAAGTTTATAATGGAAATGCTGAAAAACCATAACTACAGTGTCACGTTAACACTACCATTGCTGCCCCTTTGTCAGACTTTCCTTTAACCCAATGAGCCAAGACTTGGATCAAGTAGCAACAAAAGCCCCAGAACACACAGGGCATAGGAGATAGAGTGGAGAAGTGGAGACAAAACTCCTGCATTAAAATCCTTGTCTCAGTGAAATCAAAGGGATTTTATCCTTGCTGTCTAGTCTCACTTCTGCCAGACACTTGCTGTACAATTTGGACAAATTTATCCATGCAAAATGGAGGGGAAATATGTTCTGCACTTACCTTACAAGTGTTGCAGCATGATTAGCAAATCATGCTATTAAAGGAAGCAGGAGAAGGCTGAGGATAAATATAAACACTACCTACATATTTACCAAAAAAAATAGGCAAATATTATTCTAGGAACCCTCTATGCATGGAAGGTGGTGGGATCTTTACTGCTCTGCCTGCATGTATTTACACAGAGACATCAATATAACATTTCCCGGCAACACCCTCATTATTTGGTTCTTCTCTCATGTTTGTGATTTTCAAATTTATTCCTGGCTTAGGTCTTATTCCTGACATTTTTATGTAGGTTTTGTATGCAATAATATACATACATTAGATGGTGTTGAAACCATCAACCCAAATTACTATTTTTAGCACAGTGCAGAGGATGGGACAGAGACATAAGTGACAATTAAAGAGAATATATTCAGAGCTGTCATCAGCAAATATTTTTTTCTCCTGCCAGGAATCCTGAGTGCGTAAAAGGGCCTCCCAGGCAAAGTTTTTATGGCAAAACATTCGGGTCATTGAAAAAAAACCCCAAACAAACCCACAAGTAAATGACATCACCAGGAGGCTGGGCTGCTCTAAGGTTCCCAATCGCCAACTTTGCGAGAAAACTCTTATTTGCTCCCTCAAATTGCTGATCTGCCTCTTTGCTTCTGTACTACCCATGCACAGTGCCTGCAGATGTATATAATTTACAGAGCTTTCCTCATCAAGGGGATTAGGCAGCCCTCTTTCAATATGTATAAGAAGTACAAACACACACTTACCCACTATGTTTTACGCCTGCCTGCAACAAACAGCTGAACAGATTGTGATGAAATTCAGACATTGACAATCTGACAAAAAACTTCTTTTTTCCCTTAAAATCTGGCTTCCAGAAGTTTTGCAAATCTAAATATTTTATTTGAATACCGCAAGGGCCCCAATCTTATGGAAAGCCTATGAAGCAAACATGGAGATACATGTAGTTAAGGAGGGGGGAAAAAAATAGCACAGACACATACACAAAACACATCTATTTGGTGCAACTTGCCAATTTTCACAATGACTCGGGTGCGTTTTCTCTGCCTGGCTCCTGAGACTGTAACTAGACTCCTCTAATAAGCACTTTTTGCCCACCAGTGTGTCAACGGTGCTTTAACAGTAGTTTCAGTGTCAAATTGCCCTTTCCTCAGCAGGGATTGTTAAGCCTTTCTGTATTATACTTCCAAGACTCTCACGAGCTGGAGTTGGGAGATATAATATTTTCTTTGAAGTTTGCATTTCACAACACACTGGGATGCAAACAAGCTCCAGTTTCTCAGTAGTCAAACAATTCTGGCACACAGGGACTAGGACTAAATATTGTACCAAATTTTCTAATTACGTCTTTGTGATATTTACTACACGATGTTAGGTGAAAGCAGATCCTAATCAATATAAACCCCCTTGTCTAAACAGGACATCTGGGCTTTGAAATATTCTGTTTGTTGTCTGGAAATTACCCTGTAGCAAGCCACTGTAACAATATAATATCTTAGTTATGGAAAACTTTGGAGTATTTCTGATAAACTTATCATAAACAGATGAGTGCTTTCTCTCTTTCAGTATTAAGGTGATGTAAAAAGTGAAGATAAAAGTCAGCTGTATGCATAAAATCATAGAGACTAATGCCAACAAAATGCTGTGTTTACAAGTTTAAAAGATCCAAAGTCTGAAAAGGCAAAAAATTAGGATTCTTAAAGTAACACTAACTCAGCCACATGGCACATCCTGGCAAGCACATTTAGCAAAATAAACATTAGCATATTCATATACACATTTCTAGAGCAACGTATTTTTAATGTGGCCAAACTAATTCAACAATGGGAATCTCAACTTTTCTCGTTTTAAGGCCAGATTCTCAGCTGGCAGAGACATATTATTTCAACAAACCGACATCACCGACAGCAGCGAAGCAGCAGAGCCGCCTCCTTCTGAGCAGGCAAGTGCCAGAGTCTGATGCACTTACGGTGACAAGTCTCTCTTCCCGACTTCATTATCAATATTCACACAACAAGACAGACAGATGTGACTAAGAATCAGCTCCTCAGATAGAATTCTGAGCCTTCCACTACAAAAAAGCACTCATGAGAGTCGCTTTTCTGCCTGTGTTTTGTCACGTAAGAGAATCAGGAGGAATCCAGCCCCCCTGGCAGAAGGATTTCACAGCACAAGACATGGGCAGTTGTAATTCTTTGGCCCTGAATTTTGGATGACGGTGATTTTTACTGATTCTCTCGGCTTTATCTGACAATTCCTTGATTTGTTCTTCCGACAGCCACAAACTGCACCGGAGGGGAGCATCTCCCCGCTCATCACAGACATGTCAGCACGGGATCCATTCCCACATCCAAGCCTTCCCACAGAGAAAGTTCTCTGTGCTGGGGACATTCTCTGTGGATAAGGAGGCAGATCTGGGCTCCCAGAGCAGCTGCCTTTGCAAAGCTGGCTTATCTTGTCACCCCTGAACTGCCCTTGGTGGAGAGGATCTCCAGATGGCGCTGGGCCAACTGCACCAGCCCTTCTGCCATCCCAACCTCCCAGCACATCCATCACACCAGGGCTCCACAGCCTGGGATAAGGGGATCTAAAAATGACACAAAGCCCCCTTTGCCCCACCTTAATATGACCTATGTTAAATCCAGCTTGGCTGGGGCTGAGGATCAAGGCCCTTAGACACTCTTAACTTAATACTCCAGGTAGGAATATAACTCCCCCCCACCATCAGCCCCTGTTAATTTTTATTTTTCCAGTGCTCAAGGTCCTGGGCAGGACTACAGCCCTGCTGAGTGACATGCTCTATAAATACGGAAACACCTCAAAAATTCTCAGTTTAAAGAAAGGTTACATGAAGAGAAGGCAGAAAGAGGCAATTGCAAGCAAGTTGTTTGTATATACTATGTGCACATAGTTTGTTGTTTGATATTTCTTTTGCCAAGGATCTTGAACCTCACCCAGCCAGACTTGGAGGCATCCGGAGCGAGTTGGTTAATTGTTAACAGCCTTCATAGAGATACATACAGGGAATTAATCCTCAGATCACCTCTTTTCCCCTTTACAAGTCATTAAAAAAAACAAACAAAAAAAAAAACCGACAGAGAAAAGCTTAGCTGTCTGTACTACTTCTAACAGTAAATGTTGCCATTTCAGAGTTAGATATGGAAGGAAAAAAAAACTGGAAAGCACTTCACACCTTTGAGCTCTGTAGCCTGTTAACAAACTGGAGAGATATTGGCAAAGAAGTTCAAAAGTTAGTAGGGGTGACAGACAGAAGAACAGACAGTGCAACTGCTTCATTTCCATAAGCGCTCATGCCAAAAAAATCAGATGTGATTAATAATTAAAAACAAACAAACAAAAAAAACATTATTTTGAGAATCAAGAATAAGTCTGATTGGAAAGTTCAGAAAGGCCTAGACATATAAAAACAAAAGGTTATAGGGCAAATCCTGATTTTGAGGGTGTTTTAAGCCCTTGTACATGAGTTGGATGGCTTGCATCCCACAGGGACACCCACCCTCCCCTGGGACCCTCAGCCAGGAGCACCAGGCCACAGGGTGGGAATGGCCACCTGAGAGCCCTGGGCCAATTTCCCAGAGACACCCCCAAGCTCTGAAGATCTAAAGATCCCCTGCATAATCCTATTCAGGGAGAAGAATTATAACCATGAAGGGCAAAAACGGAGGGAAATGGGATCCTTCCTCAGGCCTCTGGCAGACACGGAGAGGACAATGGGGAAATAAGAGCTAGCACAAAAGTTTCCTCGAGTACGTCCTCAGCCACTGTGGTTTCAGATGAGAATTTCCAGAGGCAGGAACTAAAAGAATATTATGATTTTCTTTGGAGGATTAATCACTTAGCCGCTTGTTACCTTTTGTTAGAGGCATGACACCCCATAACCTTGCTGCACAAGGCATCAGATGTCCATTTAAATGTCACTTTTGAATGAAAAATGTTTGTTTTCCCATTTGAGTCCACAAGTTATTTTCCTCCTGCTAAAACCCCCATGAATTTTAAGGCGAGCAGACACCAAAATGTGCTACAAATGATACAGACGGGTGCTGAGTTCTCTGGGTGAAAAGAAATAAATAAATAAAGGCAGTCCTTCCTCCTGCTTGCATTTGCTGGGGACACGTATCCCCTTACAAATAAAAAAAGTATTAAGAACATGTTATGAAAAATAACAAAGAATAGCAGAGGAATCAAAAAGTGAGTGGCACTTCAGATGGAGTTTAGCAAATTAAGTCATTGACCTGAAGAGGAGATTAATACCAAACAAGGTGCCCCTTCTTCTGAAGTAATGAATATTCTTCAAACAGCAAGGGAGCACTGACTGCTGTTTGATGCTGATGACATTGAAAATTTAGGAGAACAGAAATTCCATCATTTTTCATTTGTATGCAAATGTGCCTGTTCCAGAAATTAACCCCTGAACCCCATGTCAGTTTTCATCTGGAGGAATTCTCTTCGCTCGCATCACACAGTGCAGCCTTGATGCTATCCTGGGGTCACTGGGGCTTCCCCACACGCAGCAACACAAAACCCTAAAACAAAACAACAACAACAACAAAAAAAAAAGCCCCAAAAAAAAACCAAAAAAGGGAAGAAAGTAGGGTGGGGGAAATTGGCCAAATCATGCCAGGCTTTGTTTCCCCCCATTAATGGGGTATAAAGGAGCAATAGAAGCCAAAGCCTGTTGTAAAATGCACATCTCTAATGCCTGGCTTTGGGTCCTGGCATCATTGTCATGCAAAAGGCAGCTCTACCTCTTTAGGCAGAGCAGCGCCCACTAATCACTTCCACTGGTGTTAAGGTGAACCTTGGGCCAATATACAACCCGTATTACTCTTCCTTTCAGCTCGGGCTTCCACTGTTAAAAGTTCCTTTGTCACTTAGCACCTTAGACAAATGCGACTATCTGCATCTGAAGGGGAAAGAGATGATGGAGGTTTTTTAATTGATGTGGATTTAATTATGCTAATTTAGACAGCTGTAAAGCCTTTTCAGTAGAGCTGCATAATGGGACCAGCAAATACAGGTGTCCTTCACTGCAGGCGCTTAATGTTTAACCTCAGTCGTTTTGTAAGGAAGGGAAAATGCAAAGTAATGGTTAACCAGCAGAAAGCTCTATTTCTTGAGGACCTAAAGAGGACTCTTCACTTTGATTCTCCCTACAGTCCCATTGAGGGCTGCAGAAGTCCACACACGCTGAGCAGAGCACAAATACTTTTCATTGCAGTGATGAAGATGAGGCTGAGGCAGAAACAAGAGGGTTCCGGTCTGCCACAGACTCCAGCATCCTGCACATCCTGTCCTTTGCCTAATGGAGGCCATCCCTGAATAAAGGCTTAATTTAAGACAGTCCTTTCTTGTTGTCTTTTTTAATCTTTTCTATCTGGCCACCTACAGCACCAGCAATGATTAAAAGCAGTAAGTTATATTTTCTTCGGGTGTTTTCTTGGTGTCTTATCCAGACTCCTCTGAGGCTGCTATGCTGCTGCCTTTCCCAATATTCCTTATCCCACAATCTACATCATTTCTCTAGGCTGGGGCTAACACCTCTAGGGACCATTTCGAGATTCATTTCTCAGGTTTGGCTGGGAGTTTGGCCAGTCTGGCTCCCCAGGGTGGTTATGCACCATGGAACATCAGTGCTGCTCCCAGGGAAGAGTATAAATACTTGGCCAAAGGTGAGGAAGGGACCACTGAGCTTTTTTAATAAAGAATGAATCACAGCCCAGATGTGCTTGTGGGTGTTGGAACTAGATGATCTCTTAGGTCCCTTCCAACCCAAACCATTCTATGATTTTATGATTCTGTGATTCTTTGACTGCCAGAGGCAGCCTCAGTGACCAGGTATCATGTGTCCCCTTGAAGCTCTCTGGTTCAGTAGCACTGTCTTATTTGTGTGACCACTACTTTTTTTTTCTTTTTTTTTTTTTAATAGAAATTGTTATTTATTAAGCACTAATTAGAGTAGGAACGAAACCTTTGGCATAAAAGTTCTGGTAGACTTCACTGAAGAAATTTCAGGTGTTACTGGCTGATTTAGACATCACTCATTGCTGGCACAGCAAGCACAGTCTGCTCAGGAAGGTGGACTTTGGGCTGTGCTTTCCTCCCAGCACATCTCTTTCAGAGGAGTGCTGCCAGACTGGTGAATATGCTCGGAATATGTACTACACCATCAGATGGAGTTGATTTGGGTAAGGCAGGAGAGAGAAGATTAAATCCAGGTATACAAAACCATCCACTGCTACATCTTCTTTAGGTCTCCTGAGGCAAAAAGAGATAACAGAACCACATGATGCAGAGCATAGTCCCACTGGGAGCTGCTCTGCTTATCTGTGTCTGTCTCCATCATGGTGGTACCTGGGCACTGCACTATCTCTAATCCTTCCTAAAGTGCAGTAGAAATGGGCTTTTATCCCATTTTACACCGTGCTTATACAATTTACTCAAAGTCATTGAGAGCAGAGACAGGAATTCAGATTTTTACTTTTTTCTCCAGTGTTTGATGCCCCATTGCAAACCCCCTCTTTCCCCACCTTTTCCATCTCTGTCTGGATTTCACCTTCTTTCCACTGGCTATGGAAATCCTCTCCATTTTGGCAGTTCCTGTTCTGGGAAATGCTAAGGATGGGCACCGAGCGATTAGCAAAATCCTGTACTTCAACCAAATTTCCCAGCTCCCAGGTCTGCAAATTCTGCTGCCTAGATACAGATAATTCTCCCCAAACACTGAGTCCCCTCGTCCCCTCAGCTCCTCCTCAGGAACACCATGTGCAGAGCACTCCATAGCTATTATATTCACAAGCATATATTATATAAGCACTATCTTGACGAGCTCGGCGGTGACAGCGCCAGTCATCCTTCATTTCACCTCCTCCTGTGGTCCAAAGCTGGATTCAGCACCTGTGGGCTCATGCTGGGCTCTCATGGCAGCTGAAGGGCCAACACCAGTTAATCTGGGAGATAACCTTCCCAACAACCACACCTGGCTTCCTGGCCTGCTTCCCCCAAAGCCTCCTCAGTTGTTCTGGCAGCTGGGACACCGGCAACGCGCTCGGGCTTGGGCTGAGATTTCCTCCTGGCTGCTCTGAGCTCTTTGCTGCCATTTTCCTTGACTCACCCTTGGTTATGGTGAATGGTCTCTATTACATTTTCAAATAACCTGATACCCACACAAAAGGCTTTGGGGTAGGTTTTATATCAAGGGTTATCCATTCCTATGCTTGCCCGATGCAGAAATGTAAGAATTGGTCCTAGAGCCAAGTAAATCCTGGTACTTAGCCCAGCAGCAGATCGAATTTCTTCTGCATACCCAGGATGAAAATGCACAGGCTCTTTACCAGGGACAGCCAACATACAACATACCAATGTGAGCACTCTGTTCTGTATTTTAACAGATTTTAGGAATTTGTGGGAATTCTCTTTAACACTGGGGAGGAAAAGATCTGAAGAAATGTTCTAGCAAAAAAATATACAAATGGGTGCTTTGATAACTATAAAGTTGC
Source organism: Phainopepla nitens (assembly GCA_013400175.1). Lineage (NCBI taxonomy): Eukaryota > Metazoa > Chordata > Aves > Passeriformes > Bombycillidae > Phainopepla > Phainopepla nitens. The sequence goes on along the minus strand of VXBQ01006036.1, from coordinate 1,457,774 downwards.
TTTCTTGGATCGAGAGCCCACATTAGGAACCAAATAAAATATTTAAAGGCAAAAATCCTGCAAAGTTTCCTCCCGCGAAAGGGAAAATATGGTCTATGCTATACCAGACCTTCCTTTTGCAAAATCTGTTTAGGAGTTGCCATGAAACAAGCAGGATTCAACAAAGAGCTTGACAATTTCTGTTAAAGTTGCATTTATATATATTTCTAGGAACGGGTGGTTTGATTTTTCTTTAAAATTGAGAGTCAGGTTGCATTTCAGACCACATATAAATATAATTTTGCTCTCACATAATGCTTTTGTATCTGGTGTAATTCCATTTACTGCAGCGGTGTTACCTTTCAGTTACCCTAATGGGAACAAGAGCAGAATTACACTGATAAAAAAAGCTGCTTACAGAAAGAAATACAGAAAGAAAGAACACAGGAATAAATACTTCCTCTGGCTTATTTAATATATTTATTTGTCCAAATTGTAGCAAAGATATTTATTTCAACGAATATTGTTTGATCAGCAAGAGTAAACACTGATATGTCTTAAACTCCAACATGCAGTTTTTACAATTCATCAAGCAACACCTAAGATTGTTTAGCTGGTCAACTAAAAGAAACAACAAAAGGTTTCAGGTCATATAATTATACCGTTCTGTTTCCCAACTTTCTTAGAAATCTCTGCCCAAAAATAATCCCAGCATCCGGATGCCTTGCAGAATTGGCTTATTTTAAAACATATAAAAACTCTTACTGCAGCCTTAGCCATTTTAAGGTCTCGGTGTGACACGGAGTAACAGTGCTTAGCACTGCTATATACCGCTTTCCATCTCCAAAGCACTTTACAAACATTAGCTAATTAATCCTCACAACACCCCTGTGAGGTATGTAGGTAAGTATTGTCATCCAATTAGGTGAGTATTAAGCACTGTTATCCCACCAGATAAGTATTAAGGTCTCCCATTTTACTGGGGATCCTGAGGACAACAGGTTAAGTTGCTTACCAAAGGTCACAGGGGGAGCTGGTAGAATAAAACTTGGGATGCTTTGGTTTCTTGGGGGCTATTCAGGCACCCGGGCAGCATCCGGTGCTGCTCCCTCCACAAAGGCATCCCCTGCCATCCACATGGAAATTAGGGTTTTCTACACCCCTCCAAGACACAGAATGATGGGTACAGCACGGCAGAAAAGATGTGCTTGAAGAACACAGCTCCCCCCTTTTCGGGGTGGGCAAGGATGACATTGCCCAGCAAAGTTGTCAGGAAGCTTTGACGAATAAATGTCTTGGATCAGGGAGTTTTCATGTGGGTGCACATGGACACGCATTCAAAACTATCATCGGGCCTTGCCAATCAAAAACTCCCTCTTCCCCTCTCAATTTGCCTTTCTTTCCCACTCTTCTATAAAGATGGACTCATATTAAAGCCTCATATCCACGCCACAAAAATATAAACCTTTCCATTGCGGTTTGCATCTTCTGAACATAAAAGAAGTCCAATTTGAAGCCTCAGGTCAGAGGCTTCCAGGTTTATAAGGGAGGCCTGAATCCCCAAATACACTTGCTGGGACAAATCCCTTTTCTGAGGATCTAGAGAACCAGCCCAGCACACTTTGGGTTTAATCAAGTCTCAACAGATGTCAAGCTGGTGAAATAACATCATCTGTCCCCCAGAGACAATGCCAGTGTTCACATCTGCTTCCAATTTCACTTCACTGCTGGAGAAAAAGTGAAAGCTCCTACTGTAACTCCACTTGGAGCCCTGAACAAAAGTCTAAATTGGACTTGGTGACCTTGGAGGTCTTTTCCAACCTAAATGATTGTGTGATTCTCTCACTGATTTGGAGTCTGATGGGTTTTGTGAAGTCATTGAGCTCTAGACCAGTGTGAGAAGGCCCCAAAACAGGAAAACTCACCCTGAGTGAGCCTGCAGAAGGTGCAGTTCTAGGCAGGGCACATTTCAGGGTCTGCCCAAGGACCCATCACTTGTCAGGACCGTCCTCTGCTCAGCAATTTGGCACTTGACTCATGGCAGTGTCATCCAGCTCTTCTTCTGGATTCAAGGGACCAGCACAGCCATACTTCAGCTCAAGCTGGAGCTGAGGCAAATCCCAAGTGCTAAAAAAAAAAAGAAAACAAAAAAAAAAAAAAACAACTTGACCAGATTTCAACTGTGCTGATTTATGTTTTCAAGTGGAAGGCGGTTTTAGCCGAAGTAAACTACACAGTTTTTAGATCATTCAAAATTCATGGCAGTTTGATCCCACAGGACGTCAAACAAACACAAATGATTTGCCAGGAATCCCTACAAATTGAAATAACCAAACCACACACAGTTCCAGCAAAAGTCTTGAACCAGTTCTAAGGCAGGGAAAAATAAAGATTAAAATGGAGAATTTTTATTTTATTCATCTACACAAAAAACATCTCCAGTGCAATGCACATCCAGATCAGCTGCACACAAAGAAGGAGCACAAATATATAACGTCTTGAAACTCAAAACTCCTCCAACCCACAAACCAGTAGGAAACAGACAAATGAAAATAAGAGTCATGAAAACAAAAGGTACATTTAGATTCTCTTGCACTCTGTGATGTGGTTTTATTTTAACATAGGGCTGAAATAGAAAAGGAATTAATCTGAGAAAGCTAACACAAAATGCAGGTAACAGACATATCATGTGTGGTACAGTCATGAGAAAGAAAACAGACAACCAAAACTGTGACAAGAATGTGCTTAGTTATTATATTCTTTCAAGCTTGGTCTGCCAGCATTTTTTCCTTTTTTCTTTCTTTTTTTTTTTTTCCTGTGTACTGGTCATCAGTGTCTGCCAAAAGACTTTTCATGGATTTCTGCAATTCCATTTCCCCCCAAATGGAGGAAATGATGTTTCTCCACAACCACAAGACCCAGCTGTAGGTTTTACACCACGATTTGTAGCTGTAAACTAACACAGTGACACACATCCCCCCTGCCTAAACAACCAAGACGAAGCCAGTAGCAAAATTTCAGTGTGGGTTATGCAAAATGAAAGGATTAAAAAATGAAAAGAGCATTCACTTCATGTTGCTCCTTTAAAACATTACCACATAGCTCCTTTTTTTTTTTCCTAACCTGACCTTTTTTTTCCCAACGGTTTATCTATAACTTAATATAACTAATTCTTTTGAAATAATGTTCACAGTTAGCATAATTGGTGTTATATAGTTCTAATGTACATTACAGAATATTCTGTCACTAGACACTAAATTGAAATTTTAAAGAAAATGATAGAAATAGCTGTAAGGGAAAAAGTACCCTTTTAAATCTAATTTGCTATGCACCGCAGTAGGGTAATGGATGCAATGAAAGTTCCTTTATTGAGTTCCCATGTCCAAAAGGTATTTAGGTAGCAAAGGATGTTAAGCAGACCCCCTGTGCTCCTCCTTTAAGTAAAGATAGCAGGAAATAAGGTATATAGGTTTGTGTCCTCCTGATTTTTATTTCCTCAGGAGTACAACTTATGCAAAGGGCACCTTAGGCTACTTGGAGGATCACAAAGGGTGCCCTCGACCCCCTCGCTGTCTGCATGAATAGAAGCATCTAAAGGATGGCTGAAGCCATACAGCGAGTTAAATCCTTCAGGTGGGTCTTTTCAAATTCCAATAGTGAGGAGTTACTGGAGAATTGGTAAGGATTTCACTAGGCCCCAGCAGGTTTGAGATCAAAAGCCCTGGTTAAATAAAAGCCTGTTGGGAAATCTTAAAACCTCTTTGTAATGTAACTTTAAAAAGTTAATACAAAGAACCCTTAGACTGAAGCCTGTAACAGCATGAACAAAGAGTATATCAAAACTGATTCCATTAAGGGAAAGCAGACAAATAAATTCATTTAATTTAAAGAGAAATCAGATATATTACTCGGCTAAAAACTAAAAAGCATATCAGGAAAAGAAAGCCAAACAGATTTTACAATACACATGCACATAGAGCTGTGAATAATAGCGATAGATATATATAAAATCTATTTATAAATATCTCTCAGAACAGAGAACAGAACATTATATACACACATATATGTTTAAGTTTCAATTTATCCAATATGTGCATGTGTGTGTGTGTGTGTATAATTCTGATATATACATATTTTTATCATTTATGAGGCCTCATGCTGGGCTCTCAAATTTGCAGTTAGATATTTCTATATAAGTATCCAGAAAAACACAGCTGAAAGAGCCCCTACATTCAAACTGACACAAGACATTTTTCAACCCAATTAATTAAAAAAGATGGGTGCTCATCAGTCAGCTGGCACGGGATTTTTCTCCATCATCTTGCCAAAGTGTCACAGTGTTAGTTGCGCAGCATGTTGGAAACAGAAAATCTGGGACTGGGATTTCGATATCATTTATTAGCTGACCTCTCTCCCAGCAGCTCTTACACTTTTAACTCATTGGGGGTCCTGCACCAGAGGTGGGAGGGTAGGAGAGGGAAGATGGAGAATCACATTTACGTTGGGAAAGTCCTGCCACATTATCCTCTCCACGAGATGCTTGGAGATCTTGTGTTGGACACGCACACTGGGGATTGGGCAGCACTTGTTCAAAGCAACCTGTGTCCTGAGCATCCTGTGAGCAGGGGAAGGCTGTGTCCCTGGGGGACCATGGCTGGGGATCCCTCACTTCACCCAGAGTGGGATCATTTCAGTGCTGGATGCTGTGGACCCGTGGGAGGAAGGGTCCTCTTGTCCCACAGCTCACTGTCCCCGCTACAATCGTTCACAGGAGGGAGAATTTTGCTGCCTCCACCCTCAAAGAAAGGAAAAGAAGAGCTGAATTTTGCTGGTCTATGAGGCTTTTTCTTATTATTATCATGGAGGAGATGTGGCCATCTCCTTAGCTAGGAAGAACATTTCACTGCTGGAGAAATAATATTTCTCTCACGACTCCATAGGCTGTGCACTGGAGGAAGGAGATGTACGTGTGGTACAACTGAGGGTGAACACCTGCAAAAATTAATGTTCTATGGGATTTAAAAAAACAAACAAACAAACTTTCCTCCTTATAACTAAATTCTGAAATTTTAGTTCAGGAGTGCTCACTTAGGTTGCATATAATGAGGGAATGGGACCCACCCTCATTCTTTAAACTCATGAAACACTGCCCCTACAGCAGAAACAAATCATTCTGTCCCTCTACACTTTAATAACATTTTTTCAGGAGATAAGAAATCAGCAACATGTTTCACATATGGTGCCTTTCATCCTAGCGAGTAGCAATGGCTTCCCAACCTAAACTAGTGGCAATTATTTTATTTTATTTTATTTTATTTTACTTTATTTTATTTCGTTAAAAAAATTAAATTACACATCAAATCAAAGCCTCTTAATTATAGGTATGGTTATCATTTTAGCAATGCCATTCCTGGTGATTTTGGGTGGATTCCACCAAATGAGTACAGGGATCACTATTTATCAACAGATCATTGCTCTGTGCACCAAGTCACTGTGGTGGCTGCCAAAGAACTGCCCTTTGCAATGAAAGCACAGAAAAATGGCAAAATGAAGGATTTCAGATGGAGACAGGACCACAAGAAAAATCCAGGTGAAAGACATTGGTATTTGGGAACCTCGGTCTCAGTGCTGTGACTCACATTCTTGCCCTAGCAACAAGTATCTAATAATCACAGTAGATAAATGTCACTTTTGACCCTTTGTTGGAGAGAAGATCTCTCTGAAAACACCGTATCTAATAATATCAAAGGTTGTGGTGGCTTCTGCATGGCTGGCAATTTTTAGACCGGTAGAGGATGAGGTTTTCTGGTTCAAACAGGAATTAATTGAGGGAAGTCATATGGCTTGTGTTATACACGTGACACCAGATGATCCAAATAGTCCTTTCTTGGCCTTATAATCTACAAATAACCTTGTGGAGGTACTGCTCTCCTGTGGATTAGTGGCAAACCAATGCTCCTCTTGCTTGGATGAGTTTTCTGATCTAAATACCACCCAGACCTGCGTGGCCTACAGGATTTGACTGGATCACGGTCTCAGACGGAGCCATTGCCAATTAATGCCAGGCATGAGATAAACCAGGGTAGGACACGCTCCACTTCAGGTGCCGTGTGATCCTAGAGTGTCATTAGCAGCCACATAACAAGCCAGCTCTGAAGCAAAACAATTTTGCTATAAAGACACTGATAAATATAGTTTTACCCTTGCTGTCTTTGCTTTACCTTGCACCACAAGGCCCAGGCTGTCAGACACCTCTTGGGGCTCTTCGGCTCTGAATTAATCAGCTTCATCTGCAATTGTGGCCAGTTTATAATCCATAAAAATAATAAGATTCTGGAATGATTTGTGTAACAGGACAACCCATTCCTATATGGAAAACAGAGCATATGGAGTCTTGTCTCTCTCGCTTGGATTACGAGGCAGAGGAAATACCTGGCTGAGCAGTGCTCAGGAATTATCAGGTGGATGATATTACAGGAGCAAGCCGGGTCTTTATTAATTTGCTTTATATGGATGCCTTCGAGCTCAGGTTGTTGGAGTTACATAATGCTAAGCTTCTTCCTGACCATCCCACAGCCCTGACTGCTCCCAGTCCTTTGCTGTGATCCAGCAGTGCAGTTTTGCTGGGAAATCTGAGCCAGGGAAAGTCAGGCTGCACCCCCCAAACCCGAGGTGAGCTCAAACTCAGCCACCACCCTAAAGTCAATCAGAAACATCTCTTAAATGCAGCTATCCTTATTCCTGTCCCTATCTCTCACTAGGCCTTGTTTTACCCCCCAGGATAATTTTTGATGTAGAAGGAAATGTGCCATTTATTAAGTCAAGAACCACTTCCTTTAGCATCTACAAGAATTTCTTCTGAAGTTTCCCTTTCAAGCACTAATCTTATTTAGATCTTCAGGCTGAGACAGTAGCAAAAGGTGGAAAAACTTACAGTCATTACATTGATTAATCAGCTGCTGAAATTTGGCTTTCCAGTGTGACTCCTCCATTCTCTGAATGTGTGGCCCTGTTGCAGTGCAATCAATTTGTCTGTGCAGGCTCCAAAACCCCAGAGCCATACGATGCAAAAAGGCAATCTTCTGCCCTCTTTGACCACAATAAGCAACATTACTGAAATCACCGCTCCTGTACAAGTGTAGCCTGACCCCATATTTGTAGGCAGCAGAGTATGACTTCATTAAAAACCATCCTCTGTGTTAGGGAGTGCGAGCAAGGCAAGCCAGCAGCAGAGCAGCATATGTCTGAAACTGATAGTAAAATGGGTGATGCCTTAAACCCCACCTCTGTACCGTTATTTACATACATATCTTTCATCTGACATAGGCTTCCCCTCCAGCACCTTGAATATATCAGTCCTAAGGAACAGACTTTAAGTTCAAAGAGTGCCATCCCCAAACCAAAGTAGGGGGTTATCAAGTGAGGTGCGCCAAGCAGTAAGACAAAACATATGCATTTTTAATAGATAGCCTCTCCTCCCCCTGAGGAAGCCAAGAAAAGAGACTCTGTGAAGCTTCAGCTGAAAACAAGTTCAGTGGATTTATACTCAGGCTGCTATTCACAGAAAAACAAAATTCACAACTCTCATATAGATATATTTTTGCTAGATGTTTTCCAAGCATTCTTCAAAGCATGCCAGCCCCACCCCGAGTCCTGCTGACCAGGTGAATTCACCTCCACACAGCATTCAAAAAGAAGAGAGTGACAAAAGATCATGAAAATGGAATGAAAAATAAAGAGGCCATGAAAGAGAAACAAAAATCTCAACAGGTCTGTATGGAATTTCAGCAGCACTTTATTTATTAATGCATATGAAGCTACCACTGTATTCCAGCTCCCAAAGACAGATCTTTAAGGAATAGGCCACATGCTGATTGACAGCAGCCATAATTCCATACAATGAGACTGTATTAAATTGTTTGATGTGATATGATACTCATCACTTGTAACTGATCAAACACACTGCTGCATCAAACAGTATTACAATACAATCAGGCTGGATATGGTTCCTGCCAAGGCTGTTCATCACATTGCACACTTCTGCATTAAACATATCTATTAATAGCATTGACAAACTACTCCTATCCAAGTTTTTTTTTTTCTTTTTTTTCCCCAAGAATTGCAGGACGTGGAATGTGCAAAGAAATCCACAGATAATGCTTTACAGTTTGAGGCAGCACTTCCGTTGGCAGAACGCTCCAACATGAAAGGCTTTCCTGATTTGGGCATTTTATAAGGTAATGCCAAAAGTTGCGAAATTGTGCCCCAAAAACAAAGACCTGACATACCTGCTTCCCTTTTTCTTCTTTTTCTTTTTTTTTTTTTGGGGGGGGGGGGTCTGGTGTTTTTTTTTTTTTTATTATTTCTCTCCTAAATGCAAACAAATTGAAAGATTGACTCATTTTTGTTCAAGATTTTACTTTTGCTGTGCCTCTCCCCAGGAGAGCTGCTATCTTGAAGGAGGGAGCTGTGTTTGCTAACATTGACCCTTCTAGAGGAGGGAGACATAAATAAAAGCAGCAAATTCCTTGTCACCACTGCTCCTGCTGTAGACAGCAAGGGTGACACTCTGCAGTCCATGGGGGACAGGACTGGCTGCCACATGACAACTGTAGGGGCTCTCTCAGATGCAGATTCTAAAATGAGCCTGGGTCTCTAGAGGGCAGAGGTCAGCTGTCCTCAAATCTGTGTGAATGCTAGATTAAGTTTATTAATCTCCCTGCTTTCACTTAAAAACCAAATTATAGGATGGTTAAATGTTAATGCCCAGGAGCTTGTGAGACGATCAATGCCCTAAGCTACCTCTGCCAAGGGGGAGCACAAGGTGTTGAGACCCCAAAAGGATGTAAGAAGTTAGTGTGATGACCAGGGAACACATTCTCCTCGTGAATTACTGAGTGCTTCACGCTTGGTGAGTGTTTTGTTTGCAGTTCTGACACAGCTCAGGCACCCTCAAACACTGCGGGGAGACCCAAAGACTTCCCACCTGGATGTCCTGGATATCCAGCCTCAACCACAGCTCTTTATGAAGGATTTATACCTGTGATTCCAAATGCCCATCTCCTTGCACCGACCTGTAGTGCCCAGGAACAGCACGAAACCAGGCATGCAGTGAACCTGGTATTTAGCCACCTTCAGAGCAGCCTCTCTCAGTGCATCTCACGAAACTACTCCAAGGTGTAAAAAGTGATAAACGAGCACGAGGGGTCCACAGAGTTCCTCGTGGACAGGTATGCACATCATAATTGGACAATCCTCCCCCTTGATTGCTGTCTCAGCTTGGGAGACTCAGGATCACATAGCCATGGAAAATAGGAAGTAATATACAGGAATGCATGCCTGGCTGTGTGGAGTTGGCACTAGGGCTTTTTTTCAAGCTGGGATTGTATACATTTTACATTTATGAATATTTTTGCAAACTGCAGTGACAGAAGGTGCCTTTTGTCCTGTTTCTCACTTCTGCAATGTCAGTGTGAGCAGATTAAGCTCATGGTATGGTAGCAAATTATCCCTGTTGATGGAACCAGCTCCAGAAAGATTACTTAAGAGAGGTGTGTAAGGCGTTTCCTTTTCCTGACTAAAAATATTAAAGTCTTTCAAGACAACAAACCGTCTCAGAAGGTTATGTTAAAGGCTGGGAAATAGAGAGGAAAGGGCTGGAAAGGCTTTTACACTCTGATGGACAGTTTTTAGCACTAAGAGCCCAGTGCTGTGTGTAGGGCTAAAGAAACGGTAACTTTCTATCTGGATTTAACTAAGTAATTCAAGATGCTGCAAGTTAAGTGTAACAGTAGAAAGGAAGAAGTTCAAAAACAAAGTCCCAGGCATTTCAGTGCAGTGTACAGTATGCTAAATTGTGGTATTACAGAAATTGCTGGGAGTTTGGCCACAAAACATTTCATACTGCACCAGCGTTCTGCCAGGGCTGGCTTCCAGCAAGCCCAGACATTTTTTCCTTTCACCTGTGCATTTTTCATTTTCCCTCCAGTTTGTTAACACAAATCAAACACTGCTCCAGAGAATTACAAGCCCTTGCTCTGAATGTACCTCTCCCTTTATTAAATCAGCACGACTGAAAAGTCACCACGCACCAGGCAAAGACAACTGCAAATCTGTGCTTACCCTCCCCATACCACCTGAGTGCCGCTATTATTCCTCATCCTTGGGGAAAGGACCCCATATGTGAGTTTCAGAAACCACCTCAGTAACTCCAAGCATCATTATCAATAGTAGGATGAACTGCAGCTGGGATGCACTGAGAAGGCACGGTAATACTCGCCCTAATCTCTGCATTCATCTCACTGGCCCTCACTAGGAAGTTTAAGTACATTTACTGGGGATTCTTCAGCCCTTGAAAGGTAGGAAGACATCTATGAGGCTTGACGTACCAGCTAATTAACTTGGGTTTGGAAAAAAAAAAAATCTTCTTATCTACTTAACTTGGAGACACTCTCTTTGTTTTTAAGCCTGCAGACTACCTTCTCTTTAAAATGCACGTTACGTACCACTCCGTAGTATGGAATGTATTATTTTTAACGAGGACCTATTTTAACTTGGACCTAAAACTACTAACATTTGACAGAGGGTTGGTTGTTTTTTTTTTTTTTTAAAGCTATTTGCAGAATCAGCTGAATGATAGTCTGTAGCCTGTGTTTTGCAAGACAGGCTACAAAATCCTCATGCTTTTCTTCTGTCCTTAAAAACGGGCACACGAACGTACGAGGCGCTTGGAAATGAAGCCCCAGATGCACCCACACCTCCCCTCTCCCCCCAGAACCTATAAAAGAGTTTAAATAAATCTCTCAGGTTTTGCTTCTCGCTCTCTGGAAGTGGGGAATATTGAGGCTGGGAGAAAGTGATTGAATTTGTGCCTGCAGTGGTTGGGGCACGTGAGTGTTTCCTGCAGCTCTTCTGACAGGAACACAGACGTGAGCAACTCCTGCAACATCCCTGCTCAGAATTAAACCATGCCAAAATTTTCTGCGGATGGCACAGAGAGATTTTAAATCCTCACCATATTCCTAACAGATAGAACAGTGGCATGATTGACCAAGCTTTTTTTTTTTTTCTTCTTCTTCTTTTTTAAAGTACACATATGATGATGCATCATAGTTATAAACAGATGGTATTTGGCCTCCTTCCTATTCTCAACATTTGGAATTCCTAAACTATGTGAATTAAACAATAATATTTTATAAACATACAAGGGATTTTGCTCACTGCTTTGTTAACATAGAAATTATACAATGCTGACATTTATTTAAATTTTAAAAAGTAAACAAGAGTGTGTATTGAATTAAAGCAAACTAAAATCAACAGAGAGAAATATGTTCTGTGCGCACATTACCTACAACGGCACGGGCCTTTTTCGGGGAGACATAATGGGATGAAGCACAAATTGTAGCTTAGACAGTCTGATCCTTTGTGCTCAAAAGGCTCATTTAACACCTCGCTGTAAACAACGGATATTTATACCATAATTGGCCAGTTGACCATCAGTTGTTCATTTACTCCGTAACCTGCTATTATGGAGTTAAAAGAAGTTCCTTTCTGTTGGCTTTTCTAGGAGTGAAAGTGTGTTTGCAATTTTAGTACCAACTGGATTCAGTCTAACACTTGTACTTAGTATGAGAAACATTTTCATAATACCAAAATTTGGGGGAATAAGAGTATTCCTGCCAGGAAGGGAAGAAGAAAGTATTGGTTCTTAAAAGAAGAATTCTGTTTGCTCGGTTTCCTCTTTCCTTTCCATTTTAACCCCTTTTTAGGCTCCTCTCGCGCTGTGCAAAATTGAGAAGCACTTAGGTTTTAATCACTATTCCCAGGTCTGTAAAGAGGTTCTGTGATGAATAAATAATGAATCCGAGATTTTAATCAGTGTTATGATTTTTGAAAAGGCTAATTATCATTGTTTACAGACATGCCCTTCCAACGTACCTCCTTGTTTTGCCTTCAAAGCTCCAAGGGTTAAGCCCCTCGCACACATCCCTCCCATCCCTCCCCAGCGCCGCGCTCCTTGCCCGGGATTTCTTGCGGGGGCTCGGGGGTATTTTTTGTTGGTTCGGTGTTTTTTGGGGTTGTGTTTTTACCGGAGGAACCGCAGGAGAGCCGGGGACGGGCGGCCGGAGGCGCGCAGGGCTGCGGGAAGCTGCGCAACACGGGCGGCCGCTCCGCACCCGCGGAAAAGCCACGGCGGGGAGCGAGGGGGGCTTTATCTTTGCTGTCTCTGCACAGAAATGCTACAGAAGAATCTCATTTTCAAAAGAATATTTTTATTATCGATAATGTCGATGATAGAAAGTGGCGGGCGGCGCGTCCGTGCCGCGCTTCCCGGGGAAGCCGCGCTCCGCTCCGCCCGCAGCGCCGCGCCGGGATGCGCCGGGATGCGCGGGCAGCACCGCGGGGCTGCCCCGACAGCGATCGCCCCCGGCTCAAGCCCCTCGCCTTATTATCACTGCCACGATTTTCATTGTCTATGATTTTTACCATTACTGCTACCACTGGCCTCGTTTAACCCGGTTTGCCCACACCTCCATCCTCTCGGCCGTTCAGCGGGATGGGAAAACCTTTTCCGCGGGTGGGACGGATATTCGGTGCCAAGGTCCCGATCCCCCCCAGTTCCCCTCCCCTCTTTCCTGCCCGTTCCCGGCACTCGCGTCCCGCAGCCTCCTCCCGCTCCGCGCTCGCCGCCGCTTCCGCGGGGTGGGGGGAACAACTTCCAGCCCCTCCAGCCCTTGATTACCAGCTTCCAGCAACAGCTGCGAAATCTTCGCTAAGAGTCTAAAGAAATATCAGAAGATTAGGCAGCGATGCTATTTATTGCCCTGTAATTAAAGTTCTATCAGTGTTTCTATTATAAAACCTTATTTGCAAGGGTTGGTAACTCAGAGGCAAAATTTTCCTGCAAGATGAAGCCTCGCTAAGAAGTATTTCAGTTAAATAAGGTCAGCCTGTTAGAAGGTAAAATCCTCAAGGACTTTCATTAAGGTGCTCATTTATATCTGCAAATACATTGCCAAGTCCCCCAAATCAAGGATATATAAGAGGAATTTTTTCTTTTTTTCAAAAATCAGGGATTTGTGGAAAGGTTTTAATATCATTCTCTGGGAAATTATTCCCATGAAAACAATTTGTTTGAAAGAAAATGCCCTCTGGTCTTTCCCCCACAAACTAATCTTGGGCTAGTACATGAGAACCCAACTTAAAAGTGCCTATGAGCAGAAAGGAGGTTGGTTAATTATTTTCAACTGTCCTTTCTGGAATAAAAAACAGAGTAAGCAGCTTGAACAGGGAAAGGTGAATTTAATTTTCAAGGCCCTTTAACTTTTAATAATCTGAGGAACAAGATGGGAGGTACATTCTACCCTCCCAGTTATCCTGATATAAATTCATTCAAGATTTATATTGGTGTAATAGAGAAGCAGAATTTGCTCCATGATTTCTAATGAACTGCTGGCTTGGTCTTTAAAAACGCAATTAGAAAAATCTAACCACCTAATTCAGAACAGCTTTGAGCTGAGGCAGAGGTCTCAGTGCTGCAAACAGGGATGGGAGCTGGTCGGTGCCACGGCTCCTTGCTGTGCCTGCAGCACCAGAGTGGGGCTGGGGATGCTGGAAAGGGTTTGCTACAGAATTCCCTGGTTGTTTTAGGATTTTCCTTTCTATTATATGGGAAAAGACAATTCTCATGTGGAATAAACCTGTGTTTCATGGGATCTCAAATGCTAAAACAAAAGGATTGTAGGATTAGGAGCCTGGCCTGTTAGTGATGCAGGAGGAGCTGTCTGGTCAGGGCAGAGCAGGGAAAACCCAGCTCTGGCTCTGCACTGAAACTTGTCTCAAAGCCTTGGCACCGCTGTGCCAGTGCAGTGAAACATCAATAAATGTGAAAGTAAGTCAAGGTTCGATTCTCTTGCTGCATTCACAAGATTAGGTGTCTGCATTCACCGCTTACTCATGTGTGTAGGAACAACAGGGACCGAGATCCCAATTTGTCCCTCTGACCTTCTGAAGGGAGGGGCTGAAATGAAGCAGTGTGGGGGGACACTCTCGTTTCCTCTGCTGAAACTGAGAGGCAAAACTCAATCTGTTTCAGTCTGCAGTGCTGAAGGGGACACTCTCTGGGGGAAACATCACCTCTGACTACCTGGAAGCCCTACAAGTATCACCTCTGGCTAGCTGGCAGTCCTACATCACTCTCTTTGCTGAGGACCTCAGGCCATGGTGGCCCCTGACACATCCTGTGACGTGGTAAGGACAAGGAATCAGAATGCTTGGGGTTGGAAGGGACCTTTAAGCTCATCCAGTTCCAATCCCCTGCCATGGGAAGGGACACCTTCCACCAGACCAGGTTGCTCCAAGCCCTTTCCAATTCAGGCTTGAACACTTCCAGGGGTCCCTGCTCCAGAGCAGCTGTGCATCTTCGCTAAGAATGTAAAGAAATATCAGGAGATAACACAGCATTGCTATTTATTACCCTGCAATTAAACTCCTCACAGAGTTTCTATTATAAAATGTTACTTGCAAGGGTTCATAAGAAGGGAAAAATTTTCCACCAAGATGAAGCCTTGCTCACCAGACAGAGCTGGGCATGTTGAAGTACCACTTTCAGTAAGTTCAGCAGGGCAGAGCTCCACCTCACCAAGGAGCTGGGTGAGACCTCCTCTGGCCCTGGGACTGGTGAGGGTGTGTCCTGAGGACAGCACGAGCCTTTGAGTGCAAACCACACAGCTTTGATGTTTTGAGTCTGCTCACCACAAGCCGAGTGCAGCACTACAGCATCTCCTCTTTCCCTTTTATTGGTTTGGAGAATGACTCACTGTGATACTTGAAGCAGTTTGCTACAACTGCACCATGCCTCAGTTTCCCCAGCAGCAGAGCCAAAAAATATTCCAGTTTACTGGTGCAAGGTGTGATGACATTGGTGCACATCTGTGATACACTCTGGTGGGAGTGCAAGGCAGTCTTGTTCCTTGGATGACCACCAGACCCACACTCTCGGGAAGACCACGTCCACCCAACCACAAGCAGAGCCTAAAGCCAAGCTGGGCTTTGGCTGAGCAGAAAGGAGGAGGAACCCGCATGCAGAGAGATGATAACTGCAAAATTCTAACTCATCAGTGCTAGGAGAACAATCAAACACTTTCCATTGGGTCTCCCTGGGTTGTTTTTGATTGCTTCATGGGATAACTTAAACAAGAAGTAACACATGCTCACTCTCACGCTGAAAAATGACATTTCAGCTTCTTGATGGTGTCAAAAGTCACAAAAACACTTGTGGGGAGAGGGACCAGCCTGTGCCTTTCACCCCTTCAGGTAGAGGAGCTGCCCTGTCTGATCCAAGGGAAGCTGAGACCACACCTATCTGCAAAGACACGTCTTACTAGGCTTACCATTCTGCACCATTACCCAGACCTTACCTTACCCAGAGTCCTCTTCCTGCTTCTTCCCAGAGCAGAGTTGAAAATCTTGGAATCACCATAAGGTTTTATTATCGCTTGCAAACCAAATTCTACTTCATCAGATAAAGACACAATTGCATTCATTGACTCTGACACAAGGATATGCATGGTGATAAACATACAGATAGATGTACACACTTATACATGAATGAGATATGCTAATTAAAAATTGCAGTGGGCACTTTATTAAAAATTTATTGTACAATCTACATCTTCAAAACATTTTACATCAACAAATATTGCAGCTTGACTGCTGGAATCATAAGTGATTTATCTTTAAAAGACTGTATTTGCAACTGGATGCAAAGATTCTTGATGAACTGCCATTACATTTAAACTACTGGTTTTTATTGGAAGTATTTTGATTGTTATCTGTTTGTTCTCCATCCTTGAGAGGAATAAAACAAGTGTCTCGGCTTTCATTTTATCGGATAGATGGCACCATGTAGCATATTTCCCATGCTAGTTTGAATTACAGCTGTTTATCTTTCAGCTTTCTTTAAGATTAATTAAATGCAAATGTAACTCCACGAATCATGGGATTACCTGCCAGACCCCTTATTAATACCTTCACTTAAAAACCCCTTCGCCAGAGAGTCATTAATTTGCAATAAAAAAAAAAAAAAAGAAAGAAAGAGAGAGAGAGAAGTGCTCAAGCAGCCCTTTGCCTCCCAACAACCCGGAGATGGCTGCCCAATTAGTCCGGCGGCACTCGGATCCTCCTTTCAGGCCCTGTGGCCCTTTGAGGACACAATAAGGCTCCAATGATAACCTGGCAACCTAGGTAGAAACTCAGCCAAGTGTGAGCGTTTGAAGCTGCAGCTTGGCTGCCATCGTGTCGGCGAAAAGAAAGAATTCAGGCACCATGTCATCCAGTACAAAGGATAAAAACAGATTCAACCGGAAATTCAATGTGGCACCACATATGGGATACATGAGTGCGGTTACACAACAGGCCACATATTTTTTTTGAACAGTCTCCTGCATGTGATGCCGAGGACATGTGTAACCATCATAACGTCTCTAAGAATCTGTATTTAATTTGAGCTGGGGTGGTGGCAGGGATTGGAGATCTGAAGCCGCCACAGGTTTGTGGCAGATGGCTCTGTGTCAGCTATGACAAGCAGCCAGGCTCGGCTTCCTCTGCAGATTTTCTTTTCTCTCTGATCAGGTAAATATGGGCACACTCTGGAAACTTCCACAATTCTGCCTGAGGCTGCAAGTTTGTGACTTAGCCCCATCTGTCACAAATCTTCCCTCGGTTCTGCTGCGAGCAGAGACCTGAATTTACAGCCGAGCGCTGCCCAAGAAAAGCCGGCCGTCTCGCCCTGCGAGGAAGCACAAGAGAGAAGCACACGGAGCCCTGTTAGAGGCTGGGACACAAAATGCAGGAAGGATTTCAGGAGGGGTGGAAGTCAGTTGGTTGAAGAACATTTATGTGGTGTTATTTAAAAATGGGGTGAATTCAGTGGGGTTTTTTAAAGACAGGTAAGCTGGTCATCAGGCCCAGGTTATTTGCTCCCTCTTCTTTACTGGTTGTTGCAGTGGACATATCAAGGGCTGAACACCCTCAGGGACCAATGTGCCCTTCTCACCCTCAGACATGGCAGAACCACGAGCCAGCAGGAGCAGGGCCTAGTTCTGCTTGACTATCATCACTCTGGGCTTTACTTGAAAATAATCTCTTTTTTTTTTTTTTTTTTTTTTTTTTTTTTTTTTTTTAGGGNTTTTTTTTTTTTTTGTGTGTTTGAGGAGTGGTGACTCTGCAAAGATCTGGACATTCATTTTTTTCAAGGAGTAAAATTCCATCACTTTCATTCCATCAACATTTCCTAAATATGTGGAGATCAAAAGAAGCAAAGTTTTCACATAAAGCAGTATCTTCCCATAAAGAACAAACAGCATAATGTCAGTAGCAGAACAGTATTTTTCATTAAATAATCAACTTGTTTCTAGTGTCCTAAGATCAGAACTGAAGCACTTAATATCTACTCTGCCATTTAATAAGGAGTGTTCATCCATTCAGACTGGCTCTTTCAGGACAGCTGGAGTTCAAGGACACAGTTTTAATTTAGTGTAGATTTTATGCGCTTTTTAAAAAATTGCCTTATCAAAATTAAGACTTAGAGACTAATTTTCCACACAAAACCTGAGATTTGGCAAGCAAGACTAGAATGATTTACAGAGCTAATTTGTATTGGGTCAGATCTACTCTGTGATCCAGCTCCTTCACTCTGGAGTGAAGTGAGTAAGGGGGAACAATCAAGGTGGAAAACAGTTTGTAGCAATTATTTTTGGAGTTCAATTTTCAAACTCCAAGCACCTTTGGAAACCACCATCCAAAGACACCATTGCTTTACATGAATTGGGTGCACTGTGAGGCCCTAGGCAGAGCTATTTAATACACCTCAGCAGAGTAAACAAGCTGCTCTGTTCTGCAGTTTCTCATATTGGCCTTTTATAACTCACCTCATTCTTGCTGTCTTCAAACAAAAAACATTAAATTTTGGATGAAAAATCTATGCAGTAACTTGCATAGGATGGCTCAGAACACACTGACTGACTATAACAGTGGAAAAATAGCTCTGTGCTTTTTTTTTCAAGGTGATTTGAATAAACTGTGTGGGAAAAAAAGTTTTCATGCTTTTTGCAACTTTTCTTTCTATTTCCTTTGACCCAGTTCTCTATCTACTTTTGAAGTAGCTGTGGCTCATCTGCCAGTTTTCATTTGCTTTCTAAAACTCCCCTGGAAGCTATCTAATACTGTCAGAATGGGAAGTTCCAAGTCCTGGTGTTTATGCTGAAAGTTGCCCCCATAACTGCTTTAGTCCTACTCTGCAAGTGCAGACAACTGCAGTGAGCTACAAACAAACATTTGGGGACATGGTGATCATGTAAACGTTGGATTAATGGTTGGACTCAGTGATCTTAAGGGTCTTTCCCAACCTAAATATTTCTATGATTCTGTGATTTTCACAGAGCTAGTGTCTCCTGGGTATTCACCTCAGAGAGCCAAGAGCAAGACAAGCCCAGAGAGAAGCTCAGGTGCAGGCCACCTACACAAATATATACCTGCACAAAAATCCATTTATCTATGGCTAGATCACAAAACTGGGCAACTCCAGCTCCCTTCCTGCCAGCACATTTCTTCCGCAGTGAGGATCCATGTCAGCCAGGTTGACCTCCCTGGTTCTAAGGTTCACCCAAAATGCTTAAATTGTGTCCCACAGCCCGGCACACCTTCTCACCTGTGCAGACCCCAAAGCAAGAGAGAGGTTTCATGGTATCAGCCATAAACAGGGAATGGAAAGTGTCAAGACTTGAGTCTAACCTAGATGTGATCCTGAGCAACTTAATCCAAGTTTGAAGTCAGATCCTACTTTGAAACTGGCCGTGCTTTGAGCAGAGGCTGGGCTGGCGACCTTCAGAGGCACCTTCCTTAACTAGGCTGTGATTCTGTGTTCCAAATAAGCAATGGAAGTTTTCTTTCACATAAAAAAATCCTTATGTTTTACATATTTTCCTTAGGATCACATGTCTAAGTGCTGGAACAGAGATGGGAGAGCATGGACACAGAGGTCTGCACTCCAGAGTTCCTGTAACTTTCCCCCACAGACTCTGAGAAGCAGATCTAAACCACCTCTGAAACCATTTTAAATCACGTTCACTGGAAACTGATCAGCTCAAGAGGCAAATACAAGTTTCTCTTGTGTGTTTCTAACCTCCTTCTGACCTGCACCTAATGCTAGCCAGGTAAAAGCAGAAATTCAATACAATTCCCTCATTTTTAACTCTCAGAGCAAACATGCTCTGCTAATGAACAGAAAGCCAGCAGGATGGATGGAAATACTTGCACTATTTGCATACTCTATAAAGCTCTGAATTAACTTTATCAGCCCGGGACAAAAGATCTGGAGAACACTGTAAGCAAACATCTGCTCAGTATACATTCACCATTAAAAAGTAAACAGTAGGATTGGCTCCATAAGGAACAGGTTGGGAATTATCAGAGTGCTACACATCACATAAACTGATGGCACGGCCCAGAATTCTCTAAAGCAACGATCACACCAGCACAAAAAGAAGCTCTCAGGCATCAGAATGGCTTAAATGATGAGAGATTAGAATATAAACACGGAATAATATTCACAAGGAGAGACTGAAAAGACTGGGATCCTGTAAATGTTTGACAAATGTTTACAAAATAATGGATGGTACAGTAAAGACGGACGGGGAGCTCCTGCTTCCAGGCCACCAACACCAGAACAAGAAGACACTCAACACAACTGAAGGTGGGGAAAACCTGAGCTAATTAAGGAAATTATTTAAATAATTTCACCATCATAAACACATAATAGAATCATGGAATGGGTTGGGTTGAAAGGGACCTTAAAGACCATCTCTTTCCAAGCCCCTGCCGTGGGCAGGGACACCTTCCACTACACCAGGTTGCTTATGGAAAAATGAATTTCCCATGGAGTTGTGTTGGGGATTGGGTAGGGATAAAGGCAGAGGCACCATCCCTGGCTCTCACATGGCCTTTCAAGGAACTGTGAACAACAGGGCTGATGGGACATCTGGTATCAGGCTCCCCTGCATCCTCACGTGCCCAATGCCCTGTATCTTTCACTGAAAATGCCTCCTGCTGCTTCCCTAGCTTTGCCTAAATATGAAAGCTGGACCAGGATCAGTTTTCCCTTCTAAATGTTTCCCAGAATTACCCAAGATACTGCTTTATCTCAAATCAGAGAAAAAAAGAAAAGGAAAGAAAAAGAAAAAAAAAGTAAGTTTTGTTAGAACTGCCCTCTACAGCCAAATCCTGAGACTGGAAACAATTCAGATGTCTACAGTCTAACTGGGATCTTAATTTGATTTTACAGCAGTTTAATCCCTTTGAATTCAGCAGACTTCCTTCTACAGTGGTGTCAGAAAGAAAAAAATCACGCCATGTGTCTTTTCATAGGCAGGTGAGCTTCTGTAGTGTGATGGAAATGAGAAGATGAATGTCAGAAAGTGGGCCAAATTCTTTTCTCCATTAAACAAGCATGAGTGAGAGTAAGATTTTTCTGTAGGAACTGAAGCTGACAGCATGTCAACCAGCACTCATTCAGCTGGGAGGGCTGGGAGAGATTATTTAAAGTTGTCAGCTCCTTCCATGCCTGGCTTTTGGCAACTCTTCTTGTCCCTTTCCACTGTATACTCTTTATACATGCTGTTTTAAATTAAGAAGCTCAAGTGAGGAAACTGAAAGGTAAACTTCAAGAAAATAATGCAGAAACAAATGCTTTGCTCTATTTTATTTTATTTATTTTAACTTTAAATCTACTAGATAGGGCACTAACAGGTCCTGTGGAGTGCCCTGACCAATGCCCTGTTGTTGTTACTTGCTTTATTCCGGTGCTTACTTTGGCAACCAAAACCACCCAGAACTAGAGTTTGATTCCATGCAACTGGAACAGAACAAATAATTGATAACAAATGAGATTTGCTTCCCTCTCATCTCAATCTTCTGCTAATAACTGGCAGAAGGCAAGGCTGAAATGCAGATGAGCCAGCCCTGAGTGTTGTGTGAATACTCAGGGTGAGCAGTACATCATCTGGAAAGGTTTTCATAGGTGCTTACATTATGGACATTTTTAAAAGTCTGCCAGCATGAATCTGTTCTGTGGAGTTAAGCTACTACAGTTTAATGCCTTGGTCTGTGCATTTTCACAGGGATGTTCTCTGTGTCCGGTCCCTAAGCCCACTGCCCTGCTGCCATTTATCTTGTTTCTGCCACTAATTTTGTCAGCACAAGCACTGAGGACATCTGAAAGAATAAACTGCCTGTTTAATTAGCCACTGTCTAATTATTATAGATATCCTGAGTAATAAAATCCCAACAATATGTAAAAGGATAAGCCAAGGTGATTACTTCTCAACTTGTGAAGCAGAACCCCAATCAGCAGAGAAAAGCACTGTTTGCTTTTAAAGCATTTCTACTTCCAAAATTTCACAGATACTTGATAAACTCAATGCAGAGAGTTTGGCAGGATGGTTTCTGAAAGATAAGGAGCTGGTTAGCATTGACTCTTGTGCTGGGATCCCTTTTCTACTCCACTAAAGCAGAGATAATATTAAAGTGATCTGAAAAGAAAGTGGAAATACGGTGCAAGTGCTGTGTAGCCTTCAGGATTTGACTCTGTTCAGCTTCCTTACAAAGCAGCACCACTCCAGCTGTAATGACCTTAACAGCACAGCTTTAAGCTAGCATTTTCCAGGAGGTTTTATGGATGGTCCACTGTGAAGGAAGACTAGGTGTACGTGGGTGTAGGCACAAAAAGACAACTCTAACAGTATTCTCTGAGCTGATCCAAAGCCTATTAAAGACAACAGGGATATTTACTCTGGTGCTCACAGGTGCTGGATTAGGCTCTGCTTTCCTCATTTTAAAACAATCTCCCACTCACCTCCATTGCTACCTGTTGCAGAGGTTCAGCTCTGACACTCAGAAGCTCTGCAAACCCCATGCATGAGGGGCAGGATAAACATTTTCAGCTTCTGCCTACTAATCATCCCAAGGAATGCTTAAAAAAAAGAGAAAAAAAAATCCTTCAAGCAAATCAGCATTTTGCCTATGGGGCTTGCACACACATTTTTGACATGTACTATTTTATATCAGTATTTTGTGCATGCCTTGGCTCTGTGTTCAGGAGCTGGGGATCCATGTGGGAGAAGATCCATGTGAATGCAACCATTAGCTGAGCTTGAAGCATTGGGAAATGCCAAGGTAAACATTTAAGGACTGCTTTCCCTTTGAAGCCCCCATGCCTAACTCTACGATACTATTGACTCAAGAAGTAATGCTGAACACTGGAAGTGTTCAGTCAGCATTTTAAACTATTATGAGCTACCTTCTGAACCATTGCCAAGTTAATAGACAATGAAAGATAATGAGCTTGAAATTGGGTGTTAAATTGCATTTTTGGTTCTCTCCCTTTTTTTTTTTTATTTTTTTTCTTGAGGTTTAACTGTTTCCTGCAGAAACAACATCATCTTTGATGTATCATTATGTAAATGCCTATTTTTAGGTCACAAGAAAAGTCAAGGCGTGGGCTAAGCCCTCGCCGCTCCTGCTATGCGTGTGCAGGAAGGGAGAGAGAGGCAGATGAGGCAGGCAAGACCCAACTCTTTCTGGTCCCCACAGGGAAGGAGGGAGGTGGAGGCATGAGGTTGGGTCTGTTGGCAGCATGAGACTCCAAATTAAGGAGGAGATTACTCGACCTGCTCATTAACAGTGAGGCTGGACGGCGAGTGCCAGGGAACGCTCCAAGAAGCGCATTTGTGTCGCACGGGTTAACACAGGGAGAATTTCCCTGCACCCCCAAGCCTTTAAGGACTTTCAGCTGAATTCAATGGTTTTCTCGAGCTGAAACACCTCTGTCCTGCAGGGGTGATGTGTATCCAACCTGCCCACGGCAGAGCCAGGACAGTAAAAGTCAAAAACCACTGTGAATGTACCAAGCAGCACGCAAACAACTGCAGTTATTCTTCTGAAAGCAGCATCGTGTGGTAACAGCTCTTCACTGGAATAATGTAAAATTTAGTGCTTCATCTACATTCAAATTAGAAAAACAAAAAGTGTGACTCCCATCAGTGTAAATACACCACTTAAAACCATGAAAGTCGGCCTAGCACCCAACACTTGAGCAAAACCTGAATGATGAGTTTGCCACTGAACCTGGACTTTCTCTACAGAAATAACTGCAAAGAAGGGACATGATAAATACCAGTAAATTATGCTCCCAATAAATTTTAATGCTCAACACACCTTATAAAGCAAAGAATTAAAATAATTGTTATTATGAAAATCACTCAAATCATTCCAGAAGCCAAAGAAATCTTACCTGGTACCTGTCACCTGATTTTTTGAAGATTAAATTAGGATAGGAAGGTAGGCTTATCCTCATTAGTATAATTGTAGGATCTTTTATTTTCCTTTTAAACTAATGAGTTGCATTAATCCAGGTTCATTTTTATAAGCCTCTTGGGTCCAAATGTAAAGGACAGTCATTTTAGAAAACAGTAAATTAAAAAAAACATGTAGCATGCATTAAGTGCACGTATTTCATAAGACCTAGGTTAATACAACTGGCATCTAGTTTAATTAATCCTTGTTAGTGTAACGACTAATATCCCTCCCTAGCATGTTTCCTTTAAACATTAGTATGTTAATTAAATGTTGTTTTTTTAAGGGTTTTTTTTTTCCCCTTTGTACTTCAATATGGCATTATATCATCTAAAACTATTCCAAACAACTACCTTATAGAGATGTTTCCTTACAATATCTGGTCTCTTGCAGAAATTCTGAAGCCTTTTAAAAAGCTGTTCAGGTGTAGAATACAGATATTCAGCTGCAGGAAAAACAGATACATTTTTAATGAAACAAAAACCTCAAAGCACACACTCGATATTAGTCACTTTACTAATTAAAAATGCATATTGCTCTGTGCCGCCTCGTGTTTTACATTATTTAAGCATGATTTTATAAGGTTACCTCAGCTCACAAGGATGTTTAATGCTAAATAAGACTGTGTAGTTGTGCTGTTTAGACATCTCCTTTGGGTGATTAAAATACATTATTCTAATGTAACACAATGCATATGTGATACATTTAGTGATGAGATTTTTCGAAGAACTGGTACTACATTAGTGTGTATCCTGTACTGCAGTTGCATACTATTAAGTATTAAATTGTTTAAATAATTTGGTGTGATTTTCAGGCCTGGCTTTTTTTTTTTTTTTCCCCTCTTCTGTGTATCAAAAAAAAAAAAAATCTGCAAACCATTGCAGCATCAGTGACCTTTTAACAAAAATCTATCATTACGGGATGTGTATGCTAACAATGAAGAATGCTATTTCAAAACTTGCTTTTGTGTTATCTTAAAAGAACAGATGGCAAATATAAACTTCGTCTAATGTATTAAAACACATAAAATTTGCCTTAACACTAACATGTTGGCTTGCCAAATAAACAATTGCTTTCACTCAAGTTTATTCCTAAACTTTGGATTTTAGCAGGAATCACGTTATTACGTTTCAGCAGAAGGAATAGGCAACAAAGCAGCTACCTGGGAATATCTCTGGGTACACCAAGGCTTTGGGACACAGCGGGTAACAGCCACAATGCACAGCCTCGATCCTGAGGATTAGAAATCACAAATACACAAAAATAGACATTAGTCAGCCAAAAAACTTATTTCTGTGCAAGATCCTTGAGGTTGCCTGCATGCAGCAAGAGGGAAACTTTTTTTTTTTTTCCTTCAGCAGCATAATCCTTCTAAATGCCAAAGTTGCTCTTTTTAAAGAAAATTTTATTGATCATATGAATTACATAGAACAGAACAGCGAGCATATGTTTTGTTCGCTGAATAAATCAAAGCGCAGCTCTGCATTTTTTTGTTTTTTAAATACTGTTTAACACATTTTATAATCAGCAGACAGACACATGTAACAACATGGTGAAGTATGGACGGCTTTGCTTAATAATGCTGCTGGAAAAGAAGGGGCACGTTGGCTACACCAGGGTGTGCTCGCAGGCACACACGCCACCCTCACCTGGCACTGCAGAGATTCCCCTCAGACTCCCAGACTCCAGAGGCTGCAGCCAAATACAACCCAGGAACAACCTACAGCATGCTCCAGGCTGGGATATTTCACCTTTATTCACAAGCTTTGGATAATTTCCTTTATTTTTTGGGACAGAAACTGCTGTATTTTTTGATAACCGCTGATGAAATTCCTTTGCCGAAGCGCGCGAAGCTTTGTACTTGTTTTTTTTTTTTTTTTCCCAAGGAACATTTTACGTATCTCCCGTAACATCAAACCCAAATATTTTAGAATCGCTCCACCATGGTGCAAAGCTTTCCAGTAGCAGAGCTGTCCCCCTTGGAGTTCACATTTTAACAGCTGAATGGGTTAAAGGCATCCAGGTTTCAGTTTATTTTTTTCACATAATGACCATTGATCTGACACAACATCCCTCCAAAGATACAACTGTAATTTCTGTTGGCCAGAAATTACACAGTCAAATTCAAAACACTTCTTAAAATATGTTTATTTTATGAGAGGCTTTGAATTTCCTCCAACATGTTGACCATACGAGGACTTTATTTTTAACTTCAGTTTCCATCATTCCCCAGAATAAAAAAAAAAAAATCTGAAATCTTGTCAACGTTCACCTTTTCTATTTTCAGTGACAACCCAAAGGCTTTTGCTACCTTCATGTGAATGTCAGGTTTGGTACTTTATTACAGGTACCCTGAAAGGACTCCATTTCCTTTAGATCTACTCAATTTTAAACAGGAAAAAAAAGAAAATAAAGAATAACATATTCAGCTTTCATGCTAGAAAACTATGCATATCCACAAACTCCAAAGCACATTTCTCTGCAAATGCTTTTGCTAAGAAATGACTGCTGGTTTTTTTTCATAAACTTTTAAAATTTGTAATTTATGGTTTTTTTTTTTTTAAATAACATATGCACTTCAGATTGCATTTTAAACATTAACAACAATTTCAAAGTGTACATCGTCTAGCACTATATTTTTTACCAAAGGGAAATGTTTCTGATGTGTGATTTAATTGATGATTTCAGTTCTTAAATATTGTGTCATATGTCAAAGCAAATAGATTTTTAAAGTTTTCTTTAATCTAGGAGAAAAAAAAAAAAGAGTGAAACTGTGGACATTTCAGTAATAGCTCAGATCACTAAGTTATGTTAAAATATTTGCTTTTTAATCATATCGTCTGCATGGAAAAAAAAAGAAAAAAAAAAGAACAGCTCCCTAAAACAAAACTGGAGGCCAAGATGGGATCTGAGTCATCGTTTGAGTATGAAATTTCCCCTTACGAAAAATCTCTACCAGGATCATGAATTAGTAAAATCAGAATTTAATGCCTCCGTGGTTTGCTGGATGAAAGTTAAAAATTTGGAACT
>VXBQ01006036.1:1411356-1426356 GCA_013400175.1 Phainopepla nitens | reverse complement strand
ATCAAAGATGAGATAGACACAACTCCACTCATAAGGAGAAACTTCTGGTTATCACTGGGACCCTTCCCTTCTCACTGCTGACAAATCCCAAACAAGAGCCAGTCACAGAGCTCTCCAGTCTCTTCCCCCGGGAGAATCTGCCCCTCCAGAGCACATCTGTCTAAACCCTTAAGTTATAACTCTTCATTGCTTTAGAATCTCAAAGTACAGATTTTCTAACTTTCTACTGGATATTTGCTGTGTGCTTTGAACCAGCAACCTACTGAGAAATGGGTGTTTCAACGACATGAATGGTTGCCCAATTATGAAACATGTTATCCACTTTTCCTGTCACCAACGACTGTAAACATGACGTTTATAATAACGAAGGAATTTGATCTCGTAATTGGAGGGAGCGGAAATGCAGTGCCAACAATTTATTACCAAAAAAAAAAAAAAAAAGAACCTGCAAAAACCTCTCCTAACTAGATTTTCAATAAAGTATGTGCAACAGGTTTGATTGGTGCTTGTTAGCAGTGACCTGCACGTGTCATTTGTATGGGTATGGCCTTATCAGACCCATGGAGATGAGACACATTTCACCACGCTGCCCCTTCTATAGACTCTATTTATACACGAGGATGAATGAATTGACAAGACAAGAGGTACGGCATATAGATTTGATATACTGGCATAAATTTAGGATGATCTACATTATTCATAAGTACTGAAGCCACAAATGAGATATGTAACAACATCCAAAATGAGTGTCAATAGAATCTGTTCCCGCAGCGCACCATCGTATATTCCTATCTGTCACATACTCCTTAGAAATTTCTCCTTCTAAGAAATCTGGTGTGCTCAGTCTGGAAAGCAACGTTGCCTTGGGATCTGTGATAAGGCTTGCCTGGAAGTACAGGCTTTCAGAAAACTGTCTAAAAAGGAAGTGGACAGAAAGCACGAAGAATTTCCTGCTACTGAATTATTAGCTCTTTTTCCAACCCAGCTGTGTCTCAGTTGGGGACCTAAAAGTTATTTGGATCAGATCAACTTCTTGGTGTCTTAAAAACGGCAAAATCAAAACCAAACCAATTGAAATATCACCAGTCCAGCAGGCAACAGATATGACAGAACTGACAAATAAACTAATCCCCAGTCTATTTTTACAGACTGATGAGGCCGAGGGATACAAGTCTGTGCTTTGGAAAACACATAAGAGCTAAAACATCGGATATTTTGACACTTGCTTGTCATTAATGTACATTTTTAAAAGGTTTAATTTATTAAAAGTCCACCCAGTACAGGATTTGATTATTCTCTTTATTGCCATGATATCTCAGGCAGGAAGCTGTGTGCCTGAATAAAATCTATTTATTTTCCAGACAGGTGAAACTGTTCACTGAGTTGTGGTTCTGCAGAAGCCAAGAAACAGAAGGACTGTCCAAAAGAGTGGTATAAAAATATTAAAGATTAATGACCACTTTCATGCCAGATACAAACCAGAAGCTCTCCACAGCAGTCCTTAACCTCACATTTGAGAGGAACTAAGTGTTTTCACCTGCTAAAATCTCAGTCTGGATTTCAGAAGAGTGACCTTGACCTGAAAGATTTTGCTTCCTATCTGAACCATCCAATCATCCACACCTATCTCTCTATTTAAATAAATGCAGAAGGGTTACTGAACCACAAGTCATAAATAAGGTCTAGCTCTGCCAAGTAAAATAAAATACGCTTACTGTCTTTAATAATTTTAATTTCACAATGTATCAACATTATTTAGTTTCACAACTAGGAAAATTTTAAGCATATTCTTCAGGATACATAAAGTACATAAATGAAAACTACTTTGGGAAGTATCTACTTTATGGTAACTTCAAAGTAAAGAAAAAAAAGAAAGGTACCTGGAATTTCACTGAACGTCTCTCCGAGGACGGACACATGGAAAGGCAGATCTTGCTCTTTCAGCTTCATCAGGACTTTAAAGAAAGTTTCAGGGTCTTTGTCGTGTTCCCTTAAAGCAAACAGAATTTATCTCAGCATTGTTTACATTTAGTTGTGAAATTATGGGGAGGGGTTTTTTTTGGGGACTAAATTTATTAAAATAATTTCCCTTTTTGCTTCTCCCGCATGGCTGAACATTTTCCTCAACGCAGCACTTGGGCTCAAAACTCAGTTTCATCAGATTCTTCTCTCTCTTTTCCCTGTCCTCAATCAATGCATTGACTCTTCAAATTATCAGTTTTGAAAGTGAGAAGGACTGAACACTTACCTGAAGGCAAAATCAGGTTAACAAATGGCTGGGAAAAAAAAGAGGTTTTGGGTCCCCCCCCCATCCCCTCCCTGTCTAAAAAAAAAAAAAGGTACATAACTTCCATTACAATTATTTTCTTTTTTTTTTTTTTTTCCCATGAGAAACAGGTTAAACAAAAACCTCCTAAACCTACAGTATTTCTCTAACTGGAATTTTAGGAGTCCATGTTATACTCATTAAAAGCTTCTGATCCATTCAGTGCTTTAGATAAAGAAAGGAATAAACTACCACGAGGCATTTTCTACCTTCAAATTTTTAAGGAGTTAACTGGAAATTAAAACAGAATATAAGAAACTTGTACTTATTTATAATTTCAGTTGAAGATAATATTAAAGATTTGTATGGTAGGACACTCACTTTCAACGACATGAAACAAAAGTGAGGTTATCTAAAAATAAGTTAACTCCTCAATTTTCCAATCTATTTTCTTTACTAGCACAAAATGAAAGGTTCAAAAGATATCACAAATGATTTAAAATTCCCAAATTCCTTAAGTTATATTAAAAATGGAATGAGATAATTTCCTCACTCTAAGGTGAATATTACATCTTGCATTTAATTATTCTGCTTTAAATTATTGTATTTCAACAGATGTGCACCATATGCCTTTAAAATATTTTGGTTTTATTTATTATTTAGAAAATTCCACCATTTTCCTTCCTGTATTAAGGGAAAAATCTATATCTCAGCTGTCCTGGTGTCTTTCTTCACAGAGTCATTTTCTAGAATGAAATGTGTAGGTCTCTCACACTACTATATGAAAGATTAATAATTATATCATTCAGGAAATCTGAAGCCAAATGACATCTGCAGCTCTACATGTGTTAATTTCTCATTCAGTCAATATTTTTGGTTTAGGGAATTAAAGTAAATTAATCTTATAATTAATCTGACTTCCCTAGGCTGAGAAAGCTCCAGGAATTGTGGAGTTTTCAAAATTAGCCACATTTTCTTAAAATAAAGCCAGACAACAATCACTTTACGAAGTCCTCCATCCCCTCAATTTGTTTTGCTCCCAATAATAAGGAGGAATGCAACTGCATAAGCTTTGTAATTTGTTTCACATCTGTGAACCAGGAGTTTCCACGGCAATTCCAGTAACCCAAGTGGAAGAAAGCGCTGGTTTGGAGGGTGGATTTCTCCCAGTTGCAAAGATCCCAGATCTTTGACTATTATTTAGCTGCACCCTCACACTTAAAAGAGCCACCTGTTTCTGGTAGGTAACTTCTGTGCAGAAACTTTTGCCAGTATTGAGCTCCCTCCAAATGCCCAGCTCGAAGAGCCAACACAGGATCACACGGATTCGGATTTGGCTGGAAGAGAACATCCTCGTTGTGAATGCCTGCAAGGAAAACTCCTACGACGCTGGGAGCGGTTGTAATTCACGACAGAATTCCCCCTGAGCCTCAGTTTCCCCTGGACAGGCTTTTGTGGGTGCTTTGTGAGCGATGCCACGAGCCCGCTGTGGCTCGGCTCGTGCCGCGGACCGGCGCGTCCCCGCGCGCGGAGCCGGCAGACTCGACAGCCACGACGCTGACAGGGATCCTTCCAAGCTCTTCACAGCCCCGCTATCAGCTTCGCAGTCACAAAAAGTCCTTCCAGCAAAGGATATGCTTTCCCTCTCGCTTTCCAGAAGAGACCAGGGGTCCCAGAGGCAGCCAAAAGTGGAGGATGCTGTTGGAGCCACATTGTCAAGGAGCTGGCAGGAGAACACGGAGCCTTACAGCTCGGCGAAGCCACATAAGCTGCACATATTTAGGAAAACTGATAGGAATTGGAAGTTGCAGCTTTGTTTAATAGGTGGGGAAGAACAGAAGGAAAATTTGGCACCCAGAAGGAATGCTGAAAGGGGAAACGTTTCCTCTGCACTGGAGCCTCTCTTGCGGGTTTTCTGCTGTAGGTGAACCTCCTTCCATCCCCCCATATAAAATGTTTCCCTTTCAGGTGACACTCCCAGATTTTAATGACACATTCTGTGACTCTTGTAGCTTTTCTATTTGGGAGCTCATTTTAAGTGATTTTATCAGTTCCTGTGACTTCTTCACACCACAAGCATTTTACTTTCAGTTAAGATCTCCAAAAACCTCCTGGCCCATGCACCTACAGACTGCAGAGGATTATTATTTTTGCAGGATGCTGAAGGTATTAGCTGCTCCTGGTAGAAACAAAAAATAGTACAGGACCACCTCTTTGCTGCATCAAAAAGGAGAGAGCTCTGTTTCTTGGCTGACATGGAGAAAATCATATACAATCCAGTCTGCCTTACTCAGCAACAACTGCTAAACACACCAGATTGCCATAGCAGTGATCGTGGAAAAAGATGAACACAATATGGAATGTCTGTTCTGTAAAGATCTGCTCAAAATGATGTGCACTTTTGGCTGCATCTGTTGCATTTTTGAGCTTTATTAAACAATATTAATTATATATACTCCATTTTCTGAAGAAGAACTGCAAAACAGCATAAAAGCCTGATATTAAAATGCAAACTTTTCTTTTAAGATATTATGTTTGGGAAAAAAAAATCAAGCTTATGTGACTCCAGGGTCTGTCTTTGTTGTTTAGTTGAGATATTTGAAATGCTTTTGTATTTTCACTTGATTTGATATGCATCTGGTAAAGGAAAAATAAGAACTGAGCATGGTATGAAGATGCTCTAAATTTCATTCTAAGAACATGAAAACATCAGAATGACCAAACTACAGCTGTAATGCCACAAAACAGGCACAGACACCACACCTACACCCAGATTTGAGAGCCCTGCCTTGGAGACATTCAATCCCCATATTCAAATACTACACAGCTCTCATTTTCACTCTGGATTTTTTATTATTGACTCTAACCCACAATTTAAGAGAGACATCTGAAGACTCTCTCAGGAACTGGCTGAGGTTCAGTGACCTGGATAGGGAGATGTGGCCCAGGGTTCACCCTGATTTAGTGACTTCCCTTTGTAATGTGATCTAAAACTTTGAGAAGTGTCCTTGAATGGGGAATGGGAGTGGGAGCAGCACCACCACTACTGAGCCTCCATTATTATCTCTGCCTTAGATTTTCTGCTCATAAAAATGGGTGTGACAATATTATTTTTTCACCACAGAAGGATGCTGTCAGGATTAATTGAAGACTTGACATCCCACTTTTCAGCCTAAAGTGATTTTAAAAAGCAACCTCATAGCACTACGATGATGCTCCTCTATGCAATCAATGGCAACATTCTCCAAAACACCCTTCTTCTCTTCAGGGATTTTGGGAATTCAGCCTGAGCCCTCGAGCCTTACCCATTGCTGAGACTGGAAGCAGAGTACATGGAGACCACCTGGAGTTACTCTCCCCCACATNCAGAATTTGGTCCTTTACATTATTCAATGAATATTCATCTCTTCAATTTGGGTGAAATTCAGTAAGAGACCCATATGGTCTTCTCTGACTTTAATTTTTTAAGTATATGTAAAGTTATCCTACGTGGTGATAATCACAGTTATTTAGGATTTGGAGGAAGGCACACCTACCAATGCAATTAGGAAGTGGAAGAGTTGTGGAAAAGCAGAAGGGCTTGCTCAAAGTGGGGAAATATATGCAGTCTATTTAAAACGTATTAAAACTTGAGGTTAATGCATTTATCAGTTAAAAAAAAAGTGGGGGAAACCAGAGGAAAGAGTCTTAATATTTGAAAAAATACTCCATAAATGCCATGTAATGCTCATGAAAGCCACAGCCCTGTGGTGACATATCTGTGAATGACAGAATCGTTTTGGCTGGAAAGGACTTTTAAGACCATCAAGTCCCACCTCTAAGGTGCTACACATTCTGAAAGGGTTACAATTAAGCCCAGCAAAAAGCAATATTAAAAGGGTTGATCTTAATCTCAGAACATTTAGCATGGGAGATTTGCAGTAGGAGAGAATCTCAAATTGTGCAGACACACAGTAATATTGCCCTTTGTATAGTGCCTTAAATCCAAGGAGATCACACTGGCTGCAGCTCCTTCTGCCTCCCCATTCCCCAAAATCACCTTCACATCAGGTTGGCAAAGGTGGGAAATGGCATAAAATCTTCAGAAGTTGAAGCAGAACTTTATGTTTTTTGAAATTTGTTAGGACATATAGCAAGAGGTAAAAGATGGATTTCTGCCTGCCTACAATGACTGCATGATGATCATCAGTAATTGAATTATTGATGAAGCTGGGCAGCAATCGTGGGCATCAAGGACTGGTGAGCCAAGAGACATCCTAGGAGAAAAGAAGGGACAGGGGACATCAGCCAGGAAAAGGCACGGCTGGAGCAGAGCACAGGGAATGTGTGAGGGGCTGGGCAAGTCCATGAGCACAGAATCAATAATTAAAAATAAAGGAAATGAGGTTTCCAAGACACAGATCTTGACATGGATGACATTGATCCTTTTGTTTTGGGAAAGTGAAGTAATGAGGAGCAAGTCTGGCATCAAACAAGGCAGAGGTAATGGGCAAAGCAATTCCAAAAGTAAGAAAAACACAACAAGAGAAAAAAAAATATAAAAAAGTAAAAATATTCCTGGTGAAAACTAAAAAAAAGTATGGCATATCCAAACACAGGGAGGAAAAGGATAAATACAGGGCAAATAGAAAACCTACACACACCTTACAGAACTAATGCCAAGGCTCCACTTCACCCAAACTTAATCTCAAGAACAATATCAGGGAGTTTTTCCCTCCATTATACTATGCACTGGATTACACTTTGAAATTTCACATTAAATCCTGAGCTCAGAAAAATCTGAATACAGGTTTATTACAATCAAATAATGTTAGAAAGTGGAAGTGTGGCCACAAAAGATAAACTTGCCCTTCAAAACAGTGAATTGCAGAATTCTGGTCCTTTCCTGACACTGATTTCCCACAAGAGAGCTCTGCCCAGGTTTCCCCATCTGCAAGATATGGCCTTAGAGGAGCTTTCATTTACAGAAATATGGTGAGTATCACAGTCAGTAAATATTTTAGGAGAATAATATTCTTCTTAAGGAAGAGGACTCATGTTACAAGCCTATTCAATACATGAAATGTAATACACTCCAGTAATTATTTTCACAGAGGACAGAAGACTTTCCTCAATCAAATGACTTGAATATACATTTTCTGTATTAAGATTACGAGAGGAAAAAAAGGACGCCAAAAAAAAAATAGAATTCTAATACCAAATTCTGGTAACAATGCTCATGATAACTGCAAAAAAGGAAATGTTACTGCCAGGAAAGCACAATTAGAAAAGAAACAGCGAAAAAAGAAATAACTATGAAAATGCAAACATGAATGAAAAGTTAATTGCTTTCCATTTATTCAATTTATCACAGTATTTTTCCATCTTTTTACATTGCCAAGATGAGGTTGAGGTAGACTGTAAATATGTATTTAAGTCCAGTGAGTTTTCTTTTTCAGCTGATCTGCTCTACAAAATGTCTTTGCTGTAATTGTGCCTCTAAACATTGTCTGGCATCATCAGCATCAAAAGTTACCACAATATTTAATACCCCCTCAGTTCACAGAAAATGGAGTCAAGTAGAAGGAAGTGTTTCTGCGTGAGAAAGGACCCCACAGAATAAATTTTAGCTGGCAATTTGTAGGTCCTACAAGCGAAAAAGAGTCCTGATCCTCGCCCGTGCTTTCAGAACACCTCTGCAAGCCAAGGAATTAAAAAATGGCACTGGAGAGGCAAAAAGCAGCCAAACAGTACTGGCAAATACAGTGTTTTATTTTCTATTAGAGCCCATGACGTATTTACAGTGAGCAGTGTGTATTTTACCCTCTGATTTGTTCAAATTGCTGGCCTGAGAAAAATGGGTGGCATTTTCCTTTACGCTAGAAAAGCATTTTCTCCTATCTCCTGTTATCTACAAGAGATTCATAAAAAAAGAAACAAGTAAGAACCTTGGGAGTTTATTGTTTAGATTCTTCTTCTGCCCTCACAACTCATGATGAAAAAACTCAAAATAAAATATTGCATGTCCCCTAACCAAAGAAACCTCAGGATCAGCATCAGTCATGGAGCCTCCTGCTCATTTCTTAAAGGGAGATTAAGCTTTGAAGACAAAGACCACCATTTGGTCTCAGTTACCTTGGTGTAAAAATCAATGCACTTTCATTCCAGTGCCTTTCCTTTCTTTTATTCCAGCTTAGCCAGTCTGGCTGTTCTCAAGTAGAAGATTCAGATTAAAAAAAAAAAAAACAAAACCACTTTATTTCAATTTGCAATAAAACCCTGTAAGTGCCATGGACTATCTCAAAGAGTTTATTAAAAAAAAAAAACAATTAACTTCCTTTAGTGTCTAAAAGGTAACATAATAAAAGTTTTTCCTGTTCTTGGGGGGGTCATAAAATATCTGAGTGACCCTGACAGCCATGATAACCATACAGAACATATCCTACTGCAATGCAACTATAAAATACTGTAAAAAAGTAAAGTCATGTCATGGCAATCAGAAGATGGTTAGGAATATGGTAATAAGTGGATAACACTCTACTAAAGCAGTTCCTTGAAAGAATAGAAAATGTACATAAATATAAATTTATATATAAATTACTACATAAAGACTACATTACTACAGATTTTCCTGGGAATGGTGATCTCACCACACAAGAGCCTGTGGCCCCTCTCTGATTTCCATGATGGATTCACACAACCAAGCTACAACTACTGAAAACCGCACCAGTTGCCCTGCTTGGGTCACAAAGTACATCCTGCTCCTTACTAAGTAATACCCTGAGAGGAATTAGCTCAGGTGCCCGAGATAACTCATCCTTTTGGGATCGCCAAGGAAGAAGCTTCCAACAAGGAACTTTCTTGGCACCAAGGCTTGAAACTCATTATTCAACAAGATTAAAAGTAACTCCAAATCTCCCTGCTTTCAGAATGAGGAATGAACTCAGTGCGTTGAGTCAGGTTTGCACAAACACAGCTGAGAAAAAACAGCGATTAGAGGACACAGGGAGGGGGAAAAAACCATGAAAATATGGAAAAAAAGGAGAGCAAGGAGAAGGCAAAGAGAACAGACTTGAACAGTTGCAGCGTGGCAAGAAGAGGAAACTAATTTAAAGCAGCTTTGATGGAAGAAACATAACCCTCCTATTACTGGTGAAAATAAGGAGGAATATCAGATCACTTGCTTGCGAAATATTTGATTTTTGTCTCTTGAAGGTTATTCTCATACTTTGGTCCAGGGTGCTGTGACTTACAAAGGGGGCTGGTGGCACCATCTGCTAAGTTTGCTGGGGACTTTGTATTACAAAACCTCTTCTGTCCTTGCCTATGATGTTTCCCAAAACTGAGGCTTATCTTGGACTATAATCTTCTAGAAAAATCCTGTCCAAAGTTTTCCAGAACATATGAAGAACAACATGAAAAAAAACCACAAACACAACATTACCTAGTAAAACTGCAAACTGTCTCTTGGATATGTTGTAGCAGGTTCCTTGCAGAGACAAGGAGTGAAGTGATGGAGACAGAGGAAGGCTGAGGAACTAGAGAGGAGTGAGATGCAAATTTGCTGCACAAGACTATTTGTGAGGAGATGCCCAGAGAACTGAGGCTGGCAAAGAAGGATGAGGTTTGAAAGGCCAAAACCAAACCAGATGAATGGAGCAGAAAAGGATTGCTCAGAGAGCCATAGGTGGAAAAGCTTTGAGAGGACTCCTCAATCCCACCTGCTGACGTGTGCTTCTGCTCAAAGATTTGGGTTTCACAACTACACAGGAGGAAGAAAAACATCCCCCATAAAATGAATTTCCCATTCTGGGAAAAGGGAGAGCCAATCTCACTAGAGCTGTTAGGGCAATCTGTGATGCATCTGTTCCAAGCCTAAATATTCTTCAGCTGTCCAGGTGATGCAGCTGTAGTCTTACATTAACTCAAAATCAGTTTTTCAACCGCGGCTAAAGCATTTATTGTAACAGGCTCTGGAGGATGGTACTGAAGTGGCTGCTTTGTGAGCATCTGGATAACACAGAGGAGTCACAGCATCACAGAATCATGGAATGGTTTGGGTGGGAAGGGACTTTGAAGCTCATCTTGTCCCAGAACCCCTGCCATGGGCAGGGACACCTTCCACAAGACCATGTTGCTCCAAACCCAATCCAACCTGGCCTTGAAGGAAAGTTTCCCTCTGCGATATTTCAGGCAGAATATCGATATTATTCAGCATTTTTATTATACTTAAGAAAATAGGTGCATCAGAGTGTAAAACCATCCCATGCAGATGAAGAATACTTGTGGGACTTTAATGTTGCTTTTGTTACAGGGAACAGTGCTATTCCCACCTGATACAATGGTTCACTATGCACAACCCAGGTAAGTTGCTGTTTCAACCTTGATTTCAAGGAAAGGAAAGGAGTTTTTACATCAAATTGGTCTAAATACAATAAGAAGCAAAATTGGGCCACAGAGCTTAAATACAGGAAAGAAAATAGAGTGCTTAGTAGAAGTGAAAGAACCAAGTGTATTTGGGGAAGCAGTGAGTAAAAAAATAAGTTTCATTTTAATACGATTCTTTTTCAGCCTATTAAGTTCTCCAGTATCAGAATGAAGCCTGCTAAAAGTTAGTAAATAAAGGCTTTCAGGAGAGCTTTATTAAATCACTTATGACTTATCAAGTTAAAACTCCCACTCAGATATCTTAATAAAACTTTCAGAGAATATATTTAATTTTCCTGGAAATCAGAAGCCAATTACTAACTACAAGAGTTACTGTTGGCTACGCCACTGATCAGCTTCCTGTAAATAGAATATTTGCCAACAACTTGAATTAGTTCTCTAAAGTTTCGGTTTCTGAAGGTCAAATAACTATGTAACTGCTTAATAAAGAAGCAAAGAAGTACCTCTAAATATCTCCAAGCTCTGATGGGCTTATATTCTGCTCCTTAGGTGAGGTATTAGCAAAGCTTATTTATTTTCATTTCCAAGGCTTTTATTTGCTCATTCCCTTGTGGTAAAGCTGATTTCCATGATGATTCCCTTCTTAATTTTAATACCCTTTTTACTCATCATATAGACATAAGAATTTTCCATAAAATAATGAAACCCTTCCGAAGGAAATGAAGACAACTAGGAGAAGAAAGTAAACTACAGCTTACTTCTTTTTTTTTTTCTTTCCCAATTAATTGATCCACTGTCATATGCATATATGAAAGACTTTTTTTTTTTTTAATGAAAGGAAAATAAGGTTAATTAACATAAAACCCCTCACTCCTTGAGATGTTGAATTTTGTATTTTATCCATGCTGCCTTAAGTGCCTTGATTTCCCAGTAATGACCTAGTTCTCCTAATGAGTAACATTAACCCCTGGCTGTAGCTGTCCAGGACTTAATTGTCAACTGGAGCTGAAATAGGAGAGTTTGCCGATCAGCAGGTATGTGGTATATTAACTCATGTCATTTCAGACCCTAATAAATAAATCTGTTGCTAAGGCAACAGGAACATCAGCTGTATCACTTTTTTCTTCCCCCCTCCCTTTTTAAAGGAAACTGCCTTTCACACTGAGCTTTTAAAAAAAGGAAATTAACTACATGTAACCGTAATTAGAAGAAACATCGTTTCTCATCTCAGAAACATATCTACATTAATGAAAAAAGGCATTCAAAAAGAGGGCTGCTTTCTACTGTGACCAGGGTAACTGAAATTATTTCCCTCAACTGAGGGAATGCGGTTTGAAGGGTACATTTGAGTGGGAAGAGATCACAAAATATCTCAGCTCTTTGTATTTCTGAGATAGTTCCCCTCTCCTTCCCTACACTGCTGATGCCAATGGAGCGAACGTTGCTTCACCAATTAGTAAGGAACCCAGGCAATTGAAACCAGGGAGAAAAAACACCACTCAAACCCAAACACCTTAACTGTCCTCTGTGGATCTTTCTGTAACATGGGCAAACATGCAATTTTTTGGAAAGCTGAAAGGTCAGAGAATCACAGAATCATTTAGGTCTGAAAAGCCCTCAAAAGTCGTCGAGTCAAACCGTTCCTCCAGCACTGTCAGAGCCACCACTAACCCATGTCCCCAGGGGCCACATCCACAGAGCTTTTAAATCCCTCCAGGGATGGGGACTCCACCACTGCCGTAGGCAGCCTCTGCCAGAGCCTGACAGCCCTTTAGGTGAGGATTGTCTTCTTAACATCCAACCTAATCCTCCCTGGCACAAACTTGAGGCCATTGGTACCTCACAGGTGAACATCACAGCCCTCACTTAATTCCTGCCATTCTATCTCAGCATGAAGTGCTTGTCTTAAAATTTTCAAAACTGTAGATTTTTGTTTTTAGTCTGTGACAACAAGATGGTATTTCTGAGTCTCTAGTTACCCATATCACAACAAGAGAGCAGGTAGGAAGGAAATTAAGAGACGCACACAAGCTCAGTTATTGCTCTTGGAACACTTACTTGAGACTCTGCCTATACTAAAAACACAACAAACTATGCAAAATTCTCTCTGGCTTCTCAGCTGAAGAATGCAAATGTAACACAAATCATGTTTCTTTTTCCAGTATCAAAATTAGAGATGTTTGCTCCTCTGGACTATAAACTGCCCATAGCCCTTTGAGAAAACATGCTTTAAGAAAGAGAGAGAAATTGACGAAATTCCCACTACAGCAGAACTTTCATACCTTCAGCACACGCTGGACTTTTCTACAAGCTCTTAAAAATATTGATCAAGGAACAGCACATCTTCCACTGGAAGGGCTCAGTGCCTCAAATTCCCTTGCTGCAGGAAGACATTTCAAGATCAGACATCACTGAATGAACAACCAAAGAATGAGCAGTCTTTCCATTTAAGGCTGAACTTCTCAAATTATTTCATTAACTTTCTAATTTGTTATTTATTTGTGTGAGTCACCATCTCTGGAGGGATTTACAAGCCACGTGGATCTGGCACTTGGGGACATGGGGTAGTAGTGGGCTAGGCAGCGCTGGGGGACTCGATGATCCTCAAGAGGTCTTTCCAACCTAAATCATTCTGTGACTCTAAAACTTAACCCCAAACTTAACCCCAGCTTGCATGAATGTGAAGTTAGACTATTTTCACATGTGTAAGAGTGAAAGGTGTCAATTCTACATGAACATCTCCACATGTTCACGGCAGGGGTCCATCCACCGCGTGCCATGAGTGCCACTGCTCCGGCGAGTGCTGTTTTCCTTGGGAGTACTGGATGGCTTTCCTCAGACACCGCTAAAAAGTTCCCATTTTGAATTTGTTATCTTACATCCTGTGGGATTTTAATCCTATCTGGTACCTTCTAGTTAACACTGTACAAACATTTGTATTTTAAGCCTTTGTCTTCAGTCTGCCTTATTTATTCACCACACCTATTTGGTCTCTGCAGGCTGTACACAATGTTGAGGATGCCTGTTGAGCCTAATGACATTTCTGGGTACTCAAATTTGATTTCTAGATGGATTTCTTTCCTGTTTTTCTGTCTTGCCACACCTGCATCTTGATGGGATAAGATTTGGTCCGAAATATTCAACAGCCTAAAGAAAATACAAGTCACTGTATTCTCAAGTGTCTCTATAGAAAATAGTTTTGAATTGAGAGTTCCAACAGTGATTAGACAAATCTTGTATTGTGCTGCCAAGAGGAACAAGTTACTATTCAATATATGTTTTTAATATATATAAAAATATGTTCTATATTAATTATCTACTGTTATATATATATACACACACATATAAAAGTAATACAAAATACTATTAAAAATCCCTTTTCAGGCTCCTCTCTCTTGCAGCTTTCAAAGGACTTATGCTCAGCTCATGGATGAAGAGTTGCCCCATCACAAAAGGCACAACACTTACTTCTTGGCCCCATCTGGGACAAGCCATTTCCAAGCACTTTTCCCTGAAGGGGACCTCATGTTGAGTAGCAACATGTTGGTACAGCACAGCCTGTCTCCATGCACTCATTTCTTCATGATACTCTACATCAAAACCAGATAACTGGGCACAGGACTATCTCTGAACACACAGGTTTCCCTTAGACCAGAAATCTTCAGATAATTTTTGCAATCTACATTTGTTGTGTTTTTTATTTTCCTTCTAATTTACTCATATGACTTCCACCAGTGCTCCTCCTCCTCCCGTATCTCCTGCCCCATATCCTTCTCCATGCTCTTGTCACACACTGGTAGGTTTGACACGAGATAATGGCTTTATCTGATCTTCCATGTGAACTGACAGCAGCTATTTGTTTGCATGTGTGTGTAAATTCTTGCAGATTCCCCGTGTGATCTTTTATCACACCCGTGCAATTAGGGGAAGAAGAATTGATTTCTGACAACTTTCTCTTATCAAATCTTTATCCGGTTAGATGATACAGAACATACAGGGAAAAAGAAAAAGCATAAGGTTTGGGTGAATGAGAGGGAATAATGGATGTATAAATGCTGGTGGGGTAGTTTTGGGGGAGAGAAAAGGATCATGCCACACTGGT
This sequence comes from Phainopepla nitens, assembly GCA_013400175.1. Classification (NCBI taxonomy): domain Eukaryota; kingdom Metazoa; phylum Chordata; class Aves; order Passeriformes; family Bombycillidae; genus Phainopepla; species Phainopepla nitens. Next base: position 1,411,621 of record VXBQ01006036.1, on the reverse strand, counting down.
CACTGTCATCCCCCCAATACACATTCTTCACCAAATATCAGAAAATCAGGGAATGGTTTGGGGTGGAAGGGACTTTAAAAACCATCTCGTTCTAAGACCCCTGCCATGGCAGGGACACTTTCTACTATCCCAGGGTGCTCCAAGCCCTGTCCAACCTGGCCTTGGACAAGTCCAGGGATCCAGGGGCAGCCACAGCTTCTATGAACAACCTCTGCCAGGGCCTCACCACCCTCACAGGGAACAACTTCTCCCCAGTATCCCATCT
>VXBQ01006036.1:1271356-1406356 GCA_013400175.1 Phainopepla nitens | reverse complement strand
CTGTAGAGGCCTTCTTATTCTTTATAACTATCTGAAAAGAGGATGGAGCCAGGTGGGGATCAACTTCTTCTCCCAAGGAACAGCAACAGGACAAAAGGACATGGCCTCAAGCTGAGCCAGGGGAGGTTCAGGCTGGACATCAGGAAGAATTTCTTCATGGAAAGGATTGTTGACAATTAGAATGGACTGCCCAAGGAAGTGGTGAAGTCACAGTCCCTGAAGGTGATCAATAAATGACTGCATGGGGCACTTTGGGCCATGGCCTGGTGACAAGGTGGTGATTGGTCAAAGACTGGATTTGATAATCTCAGGGGTCATTTCCAACCTTAATAATTCTGCAATTTGTGCAGTGACCAACTGAAAACAGTAATTACAATTTACAAAGAAAACCCCAGACCTGGGAGACAGGACTGAGTTGTACATCCATTCACAGGATAAAACCACCGTGGTTTTTCTGGGTGTGAGTAGTGAGCACTAAGATGAGGAAACTCAGGCAGGGCTACTCATGACCTTCCCAAGGTGCCACAGAGAGTATCAGACACCGCTGCCTCTTCCACCTGATGTCCATGCTGCCCAGAGACCTCTTCTCAAAAGCAGGATGGATCTGCACTGCTACATGGAGGTAACAGAACCTGTTATTTTTAGAATCATGTATTTTGCAATACATGAGATTTAACATTTTAAGCAGATCCAGTTTTACTATTTGAATTAAAGTAATGAAGAATTACAGACCTTCCCCAGGAAGTACTTGAGTGAAGTTCCTTCATGCAACCATGACCCTTCCAAACTAACATGGGTAGAACTCCAAGCATGGCCACCACAGGTTCCTCAGTCTAAAGAGCTGCCTGTACCTCAAGTTAATTTACCCACATATTACTTACTCATATGCCTTTCAGTGTGATTATGGTTCTCCCAGGTAAGTAGAGACATTTAAATTTCTCATTTCCTTTTAATTTCCAAATGTTTACAGACTGTAGCTAGTTCATTAAACCATTTACTAAAGCAAACACTTGCTCCACTTTATCAACGCACTCCACAGTTCTTCAGAGTTTTACTCCATCACAGCTCTTTTTTGGGCTGAGAATAAACCACTCCCTTCCCTCTCTGTCACAAAAAAGATATTCCTGAAAATAAGGAGCATTCACCTCACCCTGCAATGGAGCACCTTTAAATGTAAACAGACCCTTTTTCTTCAAAATCACTACTGAAATACACACACAGACTGTGTGAGCTTTACTGCAGTTGCGCTCCTGACTAATCGCTTTGAGGATTTTCCTTCAAACCCCTAAATCTCCTTTCCCAAGTCAGTACACTGCATAACTACTCCATGTAATGTGTATTCTTTGATTTGGCTCACTGTTCCTTGGCATATAATTTTTGTCTTATCGACGATAAGCTGCATTTTCAAGCCACTGTATAAACCACCTTTGAGATCTGCATTTCTTCCTACTGCTCACCATCACTTTGGAGCTGCTCTGGAGAGACAACCACAAAAAGTTCAGTTACATTAAAAATCCTCATCCAAATCCACATTACCTGTGCTACAAACACGTTGGGCTCCCAAATGAGCCTGAATTAAACCATCCCCATCTCACCACCTCAGCCAGCCTGAGATTCCCTGAGTTTAGAAGTACAAATTTGGTGTGACCGAATTCCATACACAGAATCCTACAATCAGGGAATGGTTTGGATTGGAAGGGACCTGAAAAACCATCTCATTCCAAGCCCCCTGCCATGGTCAAGGACACCTTCCACTATCCCAGGCTGCTCCGAGCCCTGTCCAGCCTGGTCTTGGACACTTCCAGGGGCAGCCACAGCTTCTCTGGGCACCTGTGCCAGGTCCTCACCACCCTCACAGGGAACAATTTCTTCCCAATATCCCATCTAACCCTGCCCTCTGCCTGTTGAAGCCATCCCACCTCGTCTTATCCCTCGTCCAAAGTCCCTCTCCAGCTCTCCTGAAGGCCCTTTAGGCCCTGGAAAGGGCTCTAAGGTCTCCATGGAGCCTTCTCTTCTCCAGGCTGCACAATCCCAACTCCCTCAGCCTTTGCTCATAGACCTAAAACTGCTGGTGGCTCCTCTGAAGCACAGACACAGCCCCGTCACACATGGGAAAACCTGAAGAAGAAATAGGTTAAGGGATTTTTCCTAAACTACCAAGTTGTGACTGCATTCAAAGGACTTATTTATCAACCTATATTTAACTAAGATATTTTGAAAAAATATTGCTGTTAAGACAAATTGCTTGAGGTGTGAGAGGTCAGGCTACCTAGGCAGGCTGTATCCCCTTGCCTGTCTTTAATGTCCTGGCCAACCATCCACTCACTGCACCATTTCTGTTTCTGAACAGGTTTCCTCCTTAGTTTTCAACCCTTATAAATCTGATCTGTCATTGCATTGTCCTAACAATATTAGATAAAACTCCACCGATTTCTCTCTGGAATATACTCTTTAATATCTTTTATTTAAGACACGTGTGTGCAATCAATTCCATGGTATTTACTTGTATTACATACACAGTATTTATCATCTTGACAATTTTTAAAAGTTTTAGAACACCATTTCACTTAACAGTTTGGAAAAAAAAGAGAGAAAGAGATTTATTTGATGGTTAACTTTGGAACAAGTTATCTGCATTAACTTCCATTGTTTTGGCATAAAGTAGTTCTGTATATTTTACTAACACAGTGGAGACATGATAAAAGATGTAGGCAGAGAGCCATAAACAGCTCTTGCTGCAATCCATGGTGTTCGTGGAAAGGCATTAATTTTTGGACTTTGATTGGAAGACGTCTCTGTGCTCAGCCACTCGGATTTTGCTAAATACAACCACGAATAAAACCTTGTACCTGAGGAGAACAATTTCTATGGCGCAAAGACCATTGTAAATCATGTGTAGTATAAACTTGTCCACATGATTGGAATGATATAATGGATATTGGAGTCCCTAACCACCAGCTAATGTTCTTTATGACACTTAAATAAATGACCTGAAAATAAACTAATAACAACACAAAGTCATCTAAACCTGTTCATGTGCATTTCCCAGAAGCATGCTGGGAAAAGACAATGTCTAGTTAGTGCATTTTTTGTGTTTACGTTTTCTCCAGTACATTTTTGCTCTTCCAGACTCACATTAATTCTTCTTTTCTGCCACCTTCCAGAGGTCTCTCTCCATTCAGTACTTGCCCAGACCTCAGTCATCTAAAACATCAAGAGCCTGCAGGACTTCTACATCACCATGACAGTTATGGAGAAACAAAGCTGGAGTAGCAGCAGAAACAAGCTTCAAAGACCAGCTATAAGACAGAATGTTTTAAATTTTTATATTTTTTATCATGAAGGTGGTGAAACACTACATAGGGTGCTCAGAGCAGCTGTGGCTGCCCCTGGATCCCTGGAAGTGTCCAAGGCCAGGTTGGACAGGGCTTGGACCAACCTGGGACAGTGGAAAGTGTCCCTGCCCATGGTAGGGGGTTGGAATGAAATGATCTTTAAAGTCCTTCCTAACCCAAACTACTCCATGATTCTATAAAACCACCTAGAGAGCTCCCACAGCAGAGAAGTGAGATTTCATTTGCAAGAAGGACACATCATTTTTCTCAATCTTAGTTACAAAACACACCAGTCACGGAAGAAAAATGCCACAACATTCTATTTTAAATATGGGAGAAGCATTTTATTATTATTACTAACTATTTGCAGTAAACTCTTGCACATGTGAAACTTTCCAGAAAAAGAATTATCATCAAAGCTTACAAATATTAACACTTCCAACAGATTCCACAAGGTACTGTCCCTTATATTCAAAAAAACATAGAAAATGTTTTACTTTTATCCATAACTCATATATATTTAAACAAGGAAAGTTCAGAACAAACAGTGAGGACTTAGATATCTAATTTTAATATGGCAACTTGTTTTCAAATTTCTTTTATTTATTCAGATTTTTGAGGCTCTCCAACACATTGAACAGTCAATTTTAAAACTTTACGAAGGCTCTACAAAGAGCAAGCCTTGAAAACTTTCCCTTTCTGCATACTGGGCCTAGATGTTTAGTTAAAAAGATGGGTTAAATATTAAACCAAGTTCATATGCAATAAAAATTCAATACCCTGAAATTCAGAGTTTCAATCTAAATATTGGTACTGTGAGTAAAAGATTTTGTAACTCATAAGCTATATATTATATATTTTCTTTTTATTTATGCCACAAAACCCCACTCTGAAGAAATCCAGGTACTTTTCCTTGAAGCAGATGTGTTTTTCCCACACGTTTCTTTTCTGTAATATGTTGCCATGTTCCACCGTATGTGTTTACTCACTGCACTTTATTTGCCCTAATGAAAAGTTATTTATGAAGATTGGTTTCTTTTCCAAGGCACCAAGAGTCACTCTGTGCACCATTTTATTAACAACAACAACAACAACAACAAAAAGGATGGAAGGGCCATGATGTCACTGCTCAGTGAATAGAAACCACGTTAGAAAGATGAACTGGAGTGCTGGTTTAGGTTAGACCAAATTACACAAATGCCTCAAGAGACTGCAAGAATGGATGGAATAAATAAATAAATATATTTTTTAAAAGTAATAAAAATTGGCCCTTCTGTAAATGTAGTTACATTTGGGTGCAAAGTTAGAGTTTTAAAAGTGCAATGGATTTTTTTTTTAATACTGCCATTAAAAAGTTTAAAAATAATAGAATTATGGAATGGAATTAAGGATTATCCCATTCCACCCCTCCTGCCATGGGCAAGGACACCTTTCACTAGACCAGGTTGCACCAAGCCATGCACATCTATTACTGACCAAGCACTGTACAAATACCAAAGTTGTTTTTTCCAAAACTCAAGAATTTTGCTGATTCTATTCTAAGAAATACAGTAAAAAAAAAATAATTTTTGAAAGTAGATTTTTGAGTGCCAAACTGCAATAGACAGCAACTCTATTACAAGTATATAGTTATTTATAAATAAAATCATACATTTATATTTTTATCTTTAGTATTATGAATCAGCTGATAACAGTAAAACTGATGCTGTTTATATTTAGCTATTTCTCAAAAGACTGCAAGAAATCACAAAACTAGGAGAATAGTCATGGTTCATTTTTAATTTTTTTTTTTCTCTGCAACTACTCTCACATTTTGCCCTACAGCAAAAAAAAAAAAAAAAGTTGCTGAGCGTGGTCAGGTGTCCTGAAGCTGTACTAGAGTTCAAACCTAAAAGCTTGAAAGAAGATCCCCAATATTCAGGGAATTTGGTATTAGGGTTTATTGAAGTTGTCACATACTTTCAGGGATCTAATTTCACTTTCTGATCTTCAGCAATGGCTGTAATTCTTCATTCAGAAGAAGGAAGAGATTACTTGTCAGCAGTAATCTCTAACACAGATAATGCCATATAAATATTAGGGGCTTATAAGCATGGACAAGGATTAGGAGCAAAGAGAGAGAATAGAAAGAAAACTGAACAGAGCCAAGATTAAGCACTGGGAAGGGCATCGCAAAAGAAAATCCAAGGTCTGTGGCTCAGCTTGTCTTCCCACAGCAGAATGTGCCTTTTCCTGGGTACAATGAGCATGGTTTACACTGAATTCCCTCCTTGAAAACTGCAGGATGTGGAAATATGAAATTTTATTTGAGGTGTGATCACTGTCTTGTCTTTTCCGTGACAGAGGAGAAACCTGGGGAGCCACTGAGGTTGGAAAGCCCAACCAGCAGGACAGGCTGCTCAAGAGCCTCGTCCAGCCAAATTTTATCTCTCACCAAAGGTCAAGAATGCAGTTTGCACATGCAGATGGTTAAATAACAACAGTATGGGAGAAAGCTAAAGCTGATCAGGACATCTTCTTTCCTGGCCACAGAGAAGAACTGGTGTGCAACCTAGACAACAGATAAAGCAGGGAGGGATATCACAAGGGCTAACTTCTTTATGACAAAATAGCCAAAATAATGCTGTTTTAGCAATAAATTAGCTGAATGCAACAAGCCTGACACTTCAGTGGATGCCTGGTTAGCAGGCAGGATCCAAAGGTGGTCCTGGAGAGGAGAGGCTGGATCCAGACCAAGCACGGGCAGCTGGCTTGGACTCAGCTTGGTCCATCTGAGCGGGGAAGGAAGATGAGGAAAGCAAGAGAGATCCCAAGAGTAAAGAGAGAAGAAGGCCAACATGATAAGTCTCTTTTCTCAAATTGCAACTTCCACCTGTTTTTCCAAATAATTTCTGAGTGAAATCCCTCAATATCCAACATCCACATTTGACACTGTCAAAAATTCCCACTTTTCTTTCCAATCTATTTACCTCTAATTCAATGGCACTTCCATTTTTTTATGCCCTAAGATGTCATATCTGTAGGTCAATCTAAGGAGGATGCTCAAACTGACCTCTTTACCTTTCCCAAGTATTACACTTGAATTTCTAACACTAAGATCCTGTGCCAGGTGTACTCTAAAGCCCACACCCCAGAAGACAAGGATTTTAACAGAAGTGTTCTTCAACTCTCATTCACAGGATCACAGAGTGGTTTGGAAGGGACCTCAAAGACAAATTCCAACTCTCTGTCATGAGCAGAGACACTTTCCACTAGACCAGGCTGCTACAGCCTGGCCTTGGACACTTAAAGGGATGGGGCAGCCACAGCTTCTCAGTGTGACACAGTGCCAGTGTGTCAAAAATTATTCCCCAAAATCCATGCAAAACACTAGCCTGCAGTCAAACAGCCAAAGTGAAAGGCAAAGTTCTCTTTGACATCAAATGAGACTGAGTTTGACCTTAAATATATTACATCTGAGTTCACCTCTTTAATTCTCTGAAATCCTTTAACACTAGCTACAAGAATCTGTGCAGTTATAATTTCTGTGTCCATCATTCTCCAGAAATGGAATGATGATAATTTAAGAGATCCTCAGAAAGATGGTAATGAACTAAAATACATATTTTATAGTGCAGGTGAAAATAACTTATGTGTTTTTTTGTGCAAGATATGAATACATGGATTAATTCATAGTTCAGAAAAAAAAAGTAATTTTCTCTATAATTAAACACTATGACCATGTAGATCTGCTGCACTGACACCACAAAGTAACTTCTGGAGTCCTAAGAGTCCTCTTGATAACAACTGCCAGAAATTTAGAAATTGTTGACTAAAGTTCTGCTTCTGCAGAAGTTCAAAAGAATGAATTGCACTATGGGGACAAAAAGTTAGGCTTCTGAGAATTGCAACGTTTTTAAGGCTCTTTAGGATTCTAAAGGATTGGTCATGTTCATTAGTGTTTCTTTAAACAGAAAAAAAATCAGCTGAGCTCTCAAGTGCTTATTTAGAGAATGCAAATTTCACCAAGAGTTCTACTCAGTACAGTATCTTCTTTTGCTAAACACAGCTGGAAATGGATGTTTGAAAACTGGTATCACACCTGAAATATTTTTTTCTTTCTCTTTTAATTAAACTAAAACCAGGATCCTATAACATATAATTTCCTGTTTTTTCGAACTACTTCTAATCAGGATATAGGGGATGAATGTCTCCTTCAACCAGGCTGCTTTGCAACATGCACAATGCAGAAGGGAGTGCTATCATAACACTTCAATAGTTAAGTGACTTTATGAGAAAAATACTTCCAAATGTTTCCTAAAACCTTCCAAACCGCACCAAAGAACATTATCATAATATTATGTTTCCCCATGGCCTCCAATATTTAGGCTTTCTATTCTCAAAATGATACTTGGATGAAAAATACAAGTTTATGTAATGTATAAATTGCTCCTAGAAGTAAAGTTGCCTTTAAAATTACTCTGTATAGATGTCAGATATTTTTACATTTTCAATGGTCTTTCTGTATTAATTGGAGAAATGGCCTGCTGGTGCTTTGGGCAGCACGGGAATAATCTGTATTTCAGAACTGAGCAGTCACCCTGTGATCTTATTCCTAGCAAACACTGAAAACAATAACTGTCCTGACCGATTACATATCATGTTACCCTTAATAGATATCCATATTTCTTGCACAGTATACATAATCCATATAAACTGTACACCATATATCAATACCATATTCCAGCGAATCCACGATCAAAGAGTTCGTTTATAGTTGGTTTTCATTTGACTCGGGGTTGTAACGTTCTGTGCAATCATAAGCAAACCATTTCAGGGATTTTGTCAGCAAGCTGCTTTTTGGCAGATTATTGGCAGTACATATTGGCAGCAAACTAGTGCAACTAAGCCCTGCTTATAACTTACAGGTAAATAATGATTTTAATAAATTTATGTAGAATGTTCCACTTGCTTACATCTGGTTTTGATAATTCACTCGCCTGTGCAAATGCAAATTTCCATGTGTTTCTCAGGAAAACACGTACTTCACCTGAACTTTTTAAGGTTTTCTCAGGTACCCCAAGAAATAAATCAGCAATGAAGACTACTTTCACATAAAGGTTTAATTAAAAAAAGTTAGGGAAACTAATTAAAAATAATAATTATAACCACACAAAAATTTGAACCGCATTTTGCCAATAATACAATATTCAAATAGTAAAAAAATGTGGGGTTTTTGCCTTTTGTGGAGCTATCCCAGCCACAGGGCATTTGAATTGGATGGTCCAGTAAACTGGCTCTGGCCCTCAGGACCTACTAATGCAGTGCCTTTGACCTCCATTTGAAAATGTGTTACTATATTAATTTGCATTTTGTTTTTGCGCTACAACTGAAGTTTAAATGTGTAGCATTTGTATCTCAACCAGGCAGTGTGGACTAAAGGAAATTCCAAGTTCTAATCCCAGCTTTGACAGTAGGTCCCAATCTCATTCATTGTTCAAATGCCAGAAGTCTCCATTTTTGCTCTGAAAGGATCGAGTTTTTGTCAAAAAGATCTAAAAATATTAATACTACTAGTAGCAGTGTCATTATAGGGGGAAAAAACCCACAAAACCCTTGGACTCCCTTCTGGTATACATCAGGATGACAGTGATGCTGACCTGTGATCCCTGATCATCTGGCTTTCAGCATCTGGGTGCCAGCAGAATCCCTGGGGAGCCACAGTCCCTGGAAATTCTGTAAAATGCTGATGGCCATCCTTGAGCTACCTGTGATATTAAAAACTGCACACCAACTGCCCACGCCTGCTGAATATATTTCAAAGTTACATTAAGTAACTGCTTTGAATGGAGCCTGTAACGAACAGGCAACAATTGATTAAGCATCAGATTTTACCTGTGCACAGTTCAGCCTAGAACTTGCTGTTTTTAAGTGTTCATCCACTCGTGGATTCAGCAGTTTAGGATTTTGTAAGTCTTGGCAATGTGGTTAAAACCCCCTCAACAAATTCTTGTTCAGATCTATTGGGCACATTGCTACAACTTGATGTTGCTATAGTGGACTTGCTTTTAATTTGATCTGTTTCAAGGATTCAGTATCCTTCCAGCATGCTGCAAACCTAAGGGCATATATTTGTATTGTTTAAAGGCAGGAAATTCTGTGAACTGAAATGAGAACATATCCCTTTTGCCTTTATGGACTTTTGTTATTTTCTTTTCCTTTTGGGGTTTTTGGAAACAAAACCAGTGAAAGCTGAAAGTTTGAACAATAGAAAATTACTTTCAAGGGGAAAAAAAAGAGTAAAATACCAAGTATACTTTTATAACTTTATTCATACACTTTGTATATATGTAAATTGCACTTATCCAAGCATCAGAAAATACCATTCACAGCAGGGCCTTGTATTGCAGTAGGATCATACTGGTTTTGTCATAAAAGACTGTGGACTTTGCTGTTTTATTCCTTTACTACCTTGTATTAACTTGTACCCCACTGACTTCATGACAGAGCTGACTTGTTTCATGCTAACCACAGAACTAGGGCAATCACATTCCTATTGTAGGGAGGGAGGGAAACTACCAATCTTTGTAGCTTTTTAACTCCTTGGCCAAAGAGTCCCACAACAGTCCTCTCATTGATGCAAAAAAAAAAGCAAGTTTGAATTCTGGGATAGGAGATGAGAACCGGTGGAAGATGAACAGGGACAAATAACCTGCCCAAATTAAGAGTTGGGCAGATACTGCCTTTTAGGACAACTACAGCAGCAAACTTTGCTACATTAGCTCTGTAGTGCTCGGGGAAGGACTGGAGGCAGAGTGGCTCCATTAGCATGGAGACCTGATCCCAGCAGGATGCCTCAGTCCCAGTGCAGTGCTGCACAAACACATCCTTGCTGCTTCTGGTGCTCAAACCAGCTCAGCATCTTTATTGCACACAATGAATTACACTGCACTACTTTATAAGGAGAGGGTTATAGGTTATTGCCACAGCTATGGCTCTCTGGAACACTCCTGCCTTGTGACAGAGTGCAGAGGGACAACTAAGTCTGCAAAAGAAAAAGACTTGCTGGAGAACAGCTCATGTGCCACGAGCTCAAGTGCAGCCATTTCAGCAAGAGCCTGAACACTTCCCAGCAGTGCTCCTCACAAGCTGACTGCTCCTACCACACCAGCTCAGCAGCTAAATATAAATTACAGAGGGAAGCAAAGCTTGAGAGAGACATTTGACACCCAACACGCAGCTTGGCCACTGCATCTCTCCTAGCTAGTGTTTCTTCACTTCTTAATCCCTCTTCCTGGGCAGCAGCAATTATGACACTGGTGAACTGCAGGACTCGGGTTTATTTGCTTCCATTTGGCACAGCACTTTGTGCCCAGCTCTTCTGCTCTGGGAGGTTACAACAGCTAAAGCAGGGATCACAATGAGACACAATCAGTCACCAGAATAAACAGCTCAGCTGCTTCAGGAGAGTCAAAGAGAAGAATGAATCTTACTAAGAGATTTCAAAGAGCACGAGGAAGTGGCTTTACTTCAAGTGCTCGTAACAATGGCTTCCAAAGGAACGTTCCTGACTGTCAGTCCTGGGGAATAAAGAGCTGAAGGGTGCTTATGCTCATCCATGGACAATCTGACATAAAACTCAAGGGATCCATTACTACCAGGTGTAACTCTTCTGTGCTCTCTCCTGCACATGTGGCCAATGAAGAGAAAGGCTTGGCTACCACCCAGACATCACAGGGCCCATCACCTCCCTGATGGAAAAAGCAGGGATCCTGAACCTAGCAGCTATGGAAACCACCATTACCCCAACTGTTCTTCCCCCTCAAACATTCTCTCTCATTCGGCCTACACTAATTCACCAGTTTTGCCCAAGTACTTCAAGAACAACTAATTTTAGACTTTGAAACACTGTAGTATACAGATGTTTAAATCATACACTCAACATGCATATGCACAACCAAACAGAAGCCAATAGTTTACAGGTCCTGTATATCTTATTTTAAATTCTTCTGAAAGGGTAGTTAAAGATTCTTAGGGCAAAAATACCACCAAGTTCATGAACTGCGCAGAAAATTGGCTGTGACACCACTTATTAAAAGTTATGATAACTAAAACGTCCAACTAAAAGGAGCAGATGCACTGTTTGCTTGGCTGTAGCTGCAGACAGAATTTTTGGTGCCAAGATCAAAAGAACAAGGTGTTCATATAAATGGCATTTTATTTTGATCCTATTATTCTATATGAGCTCAAAGAGAGATCAAAGGGAAAAGCACCCAGGTTTCACTATTAACACTTAACATAACTCCAGTTGGAAAATCCTTTCCAGATTGTTAGTGCAATTTAAAGCCCAGCACATTTTTGTTGCTCTGTTAGGTTAATACACCTGAAGGCATGGGTTTGATTTCTCAACCACCTTTTCCATTATGGAAAATTGCTTCTGTTACATATAATTTCAGTTATTTTTGTTTTTATGGCAGCAAAGACACCCTAGCTTTGGGGAATGCCCTGGTCTGGTAGTACCCTGTGTCCTGGAGAGCCAGGCTGCCCTGAAGTAGTGACAATATATTACAGACTGGGCATGACAGTCAGGAAATTCAACACCATTGCAGTGAAGTACTAAAGTGTGGTTCAGCCCCTGCCAAAGCATACCAGCTTCCACTCAGAATGTAAACAAACCTAATGGGCCTTTCAAATACCTAAAAGTTCCTCCTGATAGCTGGCAAGAATTAATGTGCTTTAATACATTGTATTGCTTATTATGACATTATCCAGGACTACTACTATTAATTAATGGTTCTATTGCTGCTTTTAGCAGCCAGCGGTGTTGCATAAAGAAAAAATAATAACATATTGTATTTCCTAAGAAGCTGAAGTATGTTAGCAAATTTTAATATTCATGCTTTGAATGGAAGCTTCTCATTGATGATTCAGTAACTTCAGACAGATATTCAGCATTTCATTTCCACTCTGTTTCGTTGACTTCTAAGACTGCAGAAACCTGCTAATACACAGGTATTGCTTATCAGACCAACTTTGGAAATCAGCAATCAAGGAAAAAAAAGTAATTAAGTCCTTCCCTGCCTTCCCACCCCTTCTCATTTGCTATTAAAGCACTTGTGTTAAAAAGTAATTCCAAAGTTTATTTTAAATACCAAAAAGTGGGCATTCATCCCACAGGAGCTGGCTCAGCTACGGCCCACCATCTTGAACACATTCATTTTATCCAAATCTGTTGCAAGGAGAGGGTTTTGGGTGGCTGTTTTGGAGTTGGGCTTCATTTTTGACTTAATAACAGCAGATTGTCAGAAGCGAGGAGGTGGAAATGGCTCTGGAAACTTGCACAGTTAATATTAAATACCCACAGGTGAGCTGTGGCCTGGAGTGAACACGACAATTATGGGTTAAACGAGACAAAGATGTGTCATGCACAGTCAGAACATGCTCATGTTACACACAGCAGCCAGCTGGCTATAAATCCAAGAAGTAAGCTGGAAAGCTTTGGAGTTTAAATGAATGAACACAGATATAAAGGGAAGAACGGTGGTTTGTCACCATATGAATGGCTTCTAGCTGAAAAGAGTGGATTGCTTTCACAAGGCTTTGCCAAAACAGCAACCTTGTCGAGATGAGGAAAAGAATAAATATGATGATTGGGACACTCCATGTATTTATATTTTCTATTTTGTTCTGAGGCAGAGTAGTCTGATTCAGCATACCTGAACAATTACCACATGGCTTTACATACAGGTGTTCCAGTGAATAGGGACACAAGTTCTTTGACAATACCTCTGCAGCTGATGATCCATAAACAGGATTAGTCTACTAATTCATTCCAGATTCAAATCACATGAGCTGAGCTGTGAGAAGCAATGGACTGGTTTTCTTTCCACATTTTTAGCTCCAAGTAATTGTAGGCTTTAGCCTTCTGTACTCTGCATTTGCACCACTGAACCTACAGTCAGCAAGCCACCTGTGTACAGATCCACCAGGCCTGAGGCTGCTAAACCAACACCTTCCTGACAGGTACAGAGGATAAGAAAGGTCTTTCTGAGTTCTTATCTTTTTATTAGATAAAGCTGACTAGCAGAACCTCCTGGATTGTAGACCCAAGAAATGCCCTAGTAGGTTTTCATAAATGGATGAGCCTGACTGATTTGGGGTGGTCCTGAGCAGGGCCAGGAGTTGGACTTCAATGACCCTTGTGGGTCTTTCCAACTCAAGACATTATTCTGTGACTTTCTAGAAGTCAAATTACCCCACGTGAACATTTTGGGATCTTTGCAAGATAAACTCTTGCTCTTTCTCCACCTAAGGCAGATGCAATTCCCTTATGAATACAAAAACAGAGCTCTGGCTCTCTAACTCAAATATAAGCTAAACTTTAAAGGCATAAAGTAACTTCACACTCATTATCTCTGTTCATATTAATTTATATGTTATATAAATTAAATATGTGTTTATATGTATATATATAGATGTACACATATGTTTTTACAAAACTTTTCTGATGTTTAAAAGTGGCTGTAAGCTCCTGGGTTTGATCACTGTTGACAGACTCAGATGCAAACTGTAGGAAGGCTGATAACAGCTTTGCTCCCCAAAACCTTTCTCCTGTGTCTCTGAGCTGACTGAATGGGAACTGAGAGGGGAAAGAACAAAGATTTGCTGTTCTTTACAGTCACGCAACGAAAGTGTAGGTTAAGCACAGGAAGTATTTGCAGATTCCAGATATTCTGGGGACCTTTGTTGCTTTTCCTTGCATTCAGATCTAATCTGAGCCCCTGCACAGAGCTGGACTTTCATGTTCTAAGGTCCTTCACTAATAGAAAACCCAACCCACAGTGACACTCAGGGCAAAGTGGACTCAAGAATTTCAGCTCTATGGAGACATTTATTCCTGTTAATGCATTAAGGAAAAAATGCTTTAACAAGAAGAGAACAGTTTAAATCATACAAATAAATAAATTAATAAACATACGTAATATATACTCATAGTATAGCAAGCCTTCAGACTGAAAAGATATAGTTCCATCTTTCAGAAAAAGTTTGGATAGACAGTTTTATGTACCACATCAAATATAACAATATTGTGTGATCTTTAAGCCTCAGGGGTTTAAAAATACTAAAGTGTTTCTTTCTTGTTCTGATACCAAATATGTCTATACCTCCAACTGATTCAAGTCACCACTAATAACCACTGGGATATTCTTAGGAGGTCCTTCAAACAGAAGGGTAGTATTTTCACCATAATTTTGAACAAGCAATAAATTGTGTTTGGTTCTTTAGCTTCAATCAAACATCAATTTTGGATTATTTGTCTGAAGTCAGAATTCTTAAAATACGCGTTGTTGTTTTTTTTTTTTTTTAGGAAGCAATTTCTGGGGGGAAAAAAATCCTCTCCACAAGTTGAGTGCAATCAGCTCTTCTCACATAACTGGCTCTGATTTAAAGGTAAGGTTCATGATCAGATATATTTAAGGAGGGCTGTATGATTAATTTAAGAGGTGCCTCACCAGTATTTTTGCATGAATAAACATAAAAAACATTGTTTTACTTTCATTATGCTGCTGTATCACCTTTGATTCTCACAATCATGTTTGTACTAATATCATTCTGCCTTTTGCAGGAGAAGGGCTCACAGCAGGATGGGCAACTCAAATGTGCCAATCAGTGAGACCTGGCATTGAAAATAATTACAAATATGAATAGGCAAATATCTGGCTGTCAGATATGCAGAAGAATTTTATGCCAAAAAAGTGTTAGGGAATTTTCAGCTCTCACAAGAGCATCCAGCTAATTCTTGATGGATCATCAACACCTTTGGGTGCTTTCTGGAAGCAGATTCCTCCTTTTTCCTTACTGCTCTTTGGGAAGAAAAGGGAAGATGGAACTCTCACCAGAAAATGAGAAAAACATTAACCTCTAAGTCACTCAGATTTTGGTAAATAGTGAGATCACTGGAAATCTTAGCTTCTGCATATGAATTAGAGGAGAATAATGAGACTGAACAAAAAGTCATGGACTATGTTCATCAATATGTGCCTTTTATGTAAACTAGATTGTTAATTGAAAACCCATTTTCAGAGTCTCTTAAGAGGCAATCACCTTAAAATTAATCAAAGTCCTGTTTTGTTTTAGTGTTTCTTTTTTTTTTTTTTTAATAGGGTTTGTGCTCCTTTGGATGCTCAGAAAATTGCTTGAAGAAGAGACTGGAGTCAGAGGCTTTGGGGTTCGTGTCTCAGAGCCCATTTTTCTGGGGCTGGGGAAGCTCAGCCTGGGGGGGGTCAGGCTCTGCTCCCAGACAAAACGTGAAAGGATGAGAGGAGTTGTGTCAGGGCAGGTTTGGGTTAGATATTTGGGCAAAATTCTTCACTGCAAAGAGCTCACCAGTCACTGCAGTAGGTCACAGTCCCCAAAACAAGAGAATTTCAGTTCCCTTTTCTTTTCATGGTCATCACCATGCTCTTAGTTTTCAACCATTTCTTTTCCATTTTACCCATGGCTTTCCCTGTTTCCCATCTCTACTAAAGCTCCCTGAGTGAGGCACACAAAACAAAGTATTCATGTACACTTTTGGGTACTTGGGTACTTGGTTTTGGTTATTTTTAATATACCTCTCCTTAAAATATTCCTTAACTTACTTCTTCAGTGCCCAGCAGTGACTCATTAAAAAAATAACCTCATAGCAGTAACACAGTGATAAATATCAAAGGTGAAAATTTGCCATTATTTTGCACTCAAACAGCCTGAACACATCTTCAAACAGCATAGAGAGGAAAGGGCTCTGTTTGTCTACAGATGTATTTTCTTAAAATTTTTTTCATCACTTTACTTCGGCAAGAATGACCAGCTTAAATTTTTCAGTGTCTTCAAGGACCTTATTTTATGAATTTGTATAAAATGCAGAAAAGTATATATAAATGTTTTAAAAGGAGCCAGAAGTTTTTGTGGAAACAGTGCCATTAGATTTAAAATACCAAACACTCAAATTACTTCTGACACATTTGATCTGAGTCACTTTTGAATTTGCACCTACAAACAATAAAAAATACTGGTTCTGAAAGAGACTGATTATTTCCTTTGCAATATTTTACCACAGAGAAGTTATTCTCTCTTTCCCCCAGATCTGACAACCATTCAAATATCCTGGGTTTGTTGCACACTAAACTAGAAATATGATCTCTACTTGGAAACTCCCCTCAAAAATAGTTTCTTCTGTCAATTCTCAGTAAGTGCCTTCAATAACAAGCGTGGCTATTGAACTCTGAAAGTATCAATGTTCAGTCATCTTCCTGAGCTTACACATCACAGCTGCAGGGAATAAAGATGCTGAAAGACCGCGGTCGCTCCCCATCGCTTGGATGTTTATCATAACCCTTTGTGATATTTAACTGGCATTGCTTTCTCCTCCTCCACTTCCAAAGGGATGAATCACAGGCTCAGCTCTTCCAGGAACCGACCACTTGAGCTGCTCTCTGCACTTCCTTCAGCTCTTCCTCAGCTGCAGCCAGCCCTTTCATTGACCCCACCTTTAATAAATGTTTAGCTGGAGAGTCTCAGCTAAAACGTGTGTGAAGCCTCCTGGGAATGACTAACCAACACCTAAAACCCAGATTCATGACAGAGAACTTCCCAAAACCTCCCACAGCCAGTGGGGCTTGTTCAGAGGCTGGAGGGAAGAAGAGCCACTGTGGGAAGTCAGATTTCTTCACTTTCTTATTCAGTAACAATACAACATGCTTTCTGAGTTATATACAGGATGTCAAAACAGATTAATGCAAACTTAGAGGGGTATAGTCTACATCAGGTACCCCTCATTATAATTAACTGTTAATTTTAAGTTACAACTTGGAGAAAACTAAATAAGCAAGCCAAAAAAAAAAAAGAAGCCTTGAGTTCCCTAATGATAAATTTATACTCCGATGGTTAGAGTGGAAAGAGTCAGAATTCACTTCCTGAATTAATTTCATTAAGGGAAAAAAATAAAAAAAAAACCCAAAAATAAAATTGGAAATTCAGTGTCTGGGAGTCAACAGGAATACAGAAATTTCTGAATCAGTGGAAAGGGCTGAAGTCACATCCAAGGAAAACACTACAAATCAAAGAATCCTCAAGCAAGACAAAGAATTCTCAACACAGAAAACAACCTTGGAGTATTTTTCTGGAATTTCCAAACCACAGTTGGCCTCAATGATCTTATAGGGCTTTTCCAAGCTAAATGACTCTGAGATTCACCCACCCAAGCTGTGACATCAGTTAGAACTGGATTCAGTGTCCGCACTAAGTACCATCATCTGATGGCCAAGAGATGCAGGAAGCCTCCTTGTCCCTCTACCTCCAGTTCCAGTTTTTCACCCACTGCTATTTTTCAGCAGTTCCTTGGCTTCTCTGTCCCAAAAAGGTGGTGGTTTTGCCCTAATGCCAAGACTAGTGGTACCTGATCTACATCTGTGGCTTCCTGATTTTACTGCAGTACAACCAACAGAACAGTAAAACACATTTTTTTATAGAGCTATACATTAAAAAATCAGTTTTTTTCCTAATAAAAGGTTTCTCTTAGGTATAGTGATTACAAAGAGTAACAAATACTGTATTTAATATTCTGGGAATGTAGTCCTTTAACTCAAGATAGTCCCAGAATTATTTATTGAACCTGGTACTTTTATCCTTGAGTTTTACAATATACTAAACAGTCTAAGTACCTTTTCATAGGAAGTAATATAAAGTCATTTGTAGATTCAGTAATGGAACCATCAAGCCAATGGTATTCCATTTCTGAAGTTCCCAAGTTCTCCTGAAATAACAAAAATTCACCAAGGCAGCAGCAAGAAAGCAAGTGGACACTTCACAGTGTCTCAGCAATAAACAGCAGAATTGTGATACTCCACTGGAATGTTCCAAACCTAAATTGAATGGCAGCATGATTGCTGTGGTTCCAGTTATGTTAATTAGGCTGGATTCATGGTTCATTGAGGCTGCAATTATGCTGCAAAGAAATGCTGCAAGCATCCCATCCTCCTGCAGTCTGCTGAGTGTGCTCCCATTCCTCTTGGGGCAAAATAGACTTTCTGAAGGGATTTATACACTGGAGTCACATTTGCACTTAGACCACATGCTTGGTGAAGATGCAATTAGATGACCATGTTTTGCAACTTCCTTCTTTTCCAGATTTAATAGGAAAAATAGCTTTCCAAGTTCCTTGGCCATTTTTTAAGCATGCTTTACTTTGCCAATTTGCATACTAAGCATACAAATTATAAGCCTTATTAGCCCCATTTCAACTGTAGGGTAAGTGAAGAAAGGGAAGAGTTTTGCCCAAAGTTATGCAGCTCCTAGTGGAAAGAGAACAGAAGTAGCTCCCATCTTCTTACAGTTAATGGTTAGACTCAAAGATCCTGGAAGGCTTTTCCAAACTAAATGTTTCCATGATTCTTTTAAGGACATTTCCTGACTTACAGCTCTGGAGAGGATAGCCCTCACACCCAAAATGCAAAACCTTCTGCTGGAAAAGTGATCTAAAAGAGAGGGGCAAATGGCATTATAGTCTCAAACAACTGAGAGAAGACACAGGATGAGCCAAATTTGTTGGCTTGCAATGAGAAGGAAACACTTTATCATGGTAACAGCTCCTTCCCTGGATGGGAAAGGTGTGCTAGCCCTCCAACTAGAGTTTTCAAGCTACCTGGTTATTACTGAAGAGGCAGCAAGAGAGGAAGATGATTTTTCAAGCAAGTAATCAGTCTGGGGTTTTTTTAGGAATAGATCTACTTTTAAAACCAGTCTCTTCAGAGAAATTAATTTTCAATGCTATTCTTCTCAAAGAAAGATGATGTGGGATCAGGTGTCTAAACTGAACTCCAAAGAACCAAGCATCCTCAGAGCCTATTTTCCAGCTTCACAATGGACTTAAGCACTTAGAAGTTCAAGTCTCATTAAAGACCAACCACACTTAAGCCCTAAATTTTATTTATTTATTTTTAATTTAGCAGATCTCAAAAAAAAATTTGATACCAGCCACTTCAAAGCTGGCTCCCCAAATTCAGGGATGATTGAGTTTCCATAATACAATTATGGTTGGAACGGAGCTGGATTGAAAGCAAGGTTCAACTTTCAAACAACGTCCCCAAAACAGTTGCAGATGATGTACATTTCAGCTTTCTGATCCTCAGGTGACACAGGCATGGCTAGTATTAGGGAGATATGCATTAGAAAGGGAAGGCAATGCCTGAGCTAGAAATAACCATCTTTTCCACAGATGGATGGACATCCATAACAATTTAATCTAACGAGACATCAAGCTTACATGCCCATTTGAAAAATCATAATGGCACTTGTCTGGCAGGTTTGTTCCTCGATGCTTCATTCAATGACTGTTCCATTCTCTTGCTTTTTTTTTTAACTAATATTATCGCAGATTTTTTCCAGATTTAATCTACCAGCACTTCTCACCCAGGCCACAGCTTCAATTAATACCAATTTGTGCCTTAACACAAGGAATTCATGCATTGACTGAGCTCTGGATCTGGCTTTTAAAATGAGTTTTGCAATGTTCCTAAGATGAGGAACCTAAACCAGTCTGACACTGAAATTAGTCACTACATAAACAGAAATCTAAAAGCACATCAGGAATAATATTTAACAGACACTAAATAATATCAGATTGAGAAATAATTCTACTTTAATTTAAGAGCATGATAAGAAATCTGTTTTATGGTATATTATTAGCCCAGTGGATCTGACTTGCAATTTACTCTGCCTACTTAGGCTGGAGTTTAAATACAACACAAAAAACGATGTCAAGTCTCCCAGACAGGAACACTCCAAAAGTTTTATTACACTGTCTTGAAAGCATTACCATGGGTAGGAGGAAAACTAAATATTAAATACACCATTAACAGGAAAATTATTTCAAATCAGTGAAGCATGACGAGACCCAAGTATACTGTTTCTCAATTTCTTTTTCCCTAATGTACACTGAGGAGACAGTAAGGTAGTAAATGGCCAGGGTTCAAACACAGGACATAAACTATATGAAATTAGGAACAGCGTAAATCTTAAGAACAGCTCAAAATTCTGAAGAAAATTAGGAAAGAGCCTAATGTGAATTCATTACTGACTTCTCACCAATGTTTTATTTTCTTGAAAGTAGGCAAAACTGCTATACTGTTAAATTCTACTAACTATAAAGTTAGATATTGTTTCTTTTAAAGCTGCACTTACCAAATCTGCTCCCAAACCAAAACCAACAGCTACTTCATTATTTTGTCTCGTAAGCCAAGTAGTAAACTAATACTGTAAAGCATCAACTGGATATTTTATTTAACTAAAAGATGGTCTAATGCCTAACGAATGCCGGCTGCTCACCAACTGAAAAGTTATGGAATATAATAAAAAACTTTTGACCAATTCATTAGGCAGGCAAAATTCACCTTGGCACTCCAGGCTAACAACCTGTCCTTACTGGTGCTCTGGAAGGGTTGGGAGGAAGCGTGAATTGGTCCCCAAAGGAAGAGGCAGGCTCAGAGGTGCACTAAGAACCCAGCTCCTCGAGCCCTTCTAACCACAAATACTCCAGCTTTATGAAGTTTAGTCTGACATTTTGGTCCAGTTGACATCACTGGTCAGGTATCAACAGCCCCTGACTCCAGCAGAGCAATCCTGACAGCACAGCTTTACCTCCAAGGCTCATCCCCCCTTGACAGCACCAAGAATGATTCCTTTAGTACCTGCAGTGATTGATGGAAAAGGCTTTGAAACACCCTGTGCTTCACCATCTCTGCTGAAGGAAGATGGGCCATGGAGGTGATTACATCTTCACACGATAGATCATCCATTACTGACAGCTTTTATATTTCTCAACTTGAAAAAAACCCCAGCCCTTGTCTACATGTGGATACATAACACATTTGAAATGTGTAAGGCAAATATAAAGACTAAGGGTTTAAACCCTCAGTTTATCAGCTCTACAGGCCCAATTTTGCAATCAACTAAACCTACAGTACATTTTCATCAAGTGCTGCAAATCAGCAAAATATTAAATGAATCTTGAAAAAATGATTATGAATCCACAGTTCTGTTTGACTGTATAATTCTATTTAAGATTAAAATTACTATCATAAAAAGGCCACTTTCTGAATGTAATTCCACAAAAACATCATCACAAAAGCTTTTACTGCTATTTATGTCAGAATGTATTTTAAACAGTTCTAATCATTTACCTTTGTGGACACTTAATTAAAATTACAAAACCAATTTTAATCTGTAGTCCAATTAATATGCAAATATATGCAAATGTGGTAAATCAAGGTGGTGATTAAGTTAAGGACACTCTATTTCATGTCTGCTTTAAGTGTGAAAACAAACAATCTTTTTTGTAATTGTACTGATGGATTGTGATGTTTATAGGGTTAGTATGGGGTACAAATGTTTATGCATCAACATTATGCCAAAACAAAGATTTTATACTCTGGAGTGATTTAGCATCCAGCATACATTCAGATGTAACAAAGTCATTTTGCAGTCATCTTGTGAATTAGAATAAGGTCAAAGCAAAGTTAAATTTCTATGTCATCCATTTGTATGGCTATTTAAAATTCAACAATCACTTTCTGATGTGTTAGGTAAGAGCCAAGAAGTCTCAAGAATGGCATATTATCACCCTTTATCATTTAGTGTTCATAATACACTGGTTTATCTTTGATACTATTACAGAAATAGTTCTCCCATTAAGGTGCAAAGATATTCATCCTTTTTAACCCTTTTTCCTCCACAAGTTCCAATTCTTCAATCTGCAGCCAAAGGTTGTTCTACCAGTGAGGATTTCTCTACAGACATGCACTATATTCACTAAGAATTGGCAAAGAACCCATTTTTGCAGCCACTTTTCACCCCTTACTTCCCCACACTGCTGATTTAGACAGGTTGATGCTCCTTCCCATTTGCCCATAGAAAAGTCTATCCTTTCTCTTTGTGGGAATAAATCTGAATTCCTCCATTTAGACCAACTACATCATTGGACTGAACTAACTGATTTCCTCTGCCAAGAAAATAATGATACTGGTAAAAGTAATATTTAATTTTACAGCTTATTTAAGTTCATAAAAGAGCACATCTTTCCCTATATATTCTCAGGAGTTGCCAAATGTTTGGTAATACACTTAGTGCAAAAGGACAGCATTCACCTCATGTCTTACTGAGATATTGGAGTATAAATCCCCACATTATCCCCCCCTCCTTACAGCTTCATCTCCATCAAATACAACAACTGGAAAAGAGTTCAAAAAACTTTTCAATGTTGCTTTTACTCATGTGCTTAATTTCCCTTTTTTTTCTGGATGATTATGCCCGGAATAGTTCACAAGATTAAGATGCGGAATGATCAAAATATTTTTTACTCCAAATATTTCATGCTTCTCTTTTACCATCGTCACCACAAGACATGAGAATATGAAATTTAGCTCCCCTCAGTAAAGCTTCTTTTAAAAGCCATAGGTCTCCTAATGAACATAAAATATTCATAAACTATTAAAAATATTTTAGTATTTTAACAAGGGATGTGGACACATGAGATTTTTGAAATAACAGACCTTATAAACTTGCATTTGGGATGCAAATCTTGGAATGTACAGCCATTCCTATCATTAGGTTCCTGAGAAAAACAGGACTAGCATATTTCTGTGTCTTCTGATCTAACAGACACTAACAAAGCACCATAAAACTCACCTGTCAGAGGTGCTCAAAAGATCTTTTGGTAGTTCTGGGTTAAAAAACTCAACCAGCTCATTCCTTTGAACTGGGCACTTATAAAAGACCTGCTTTCACCAAAAATGGCGAAGATTTATATTAGGAACTAGAAACAGGAAGGAACTTACAATATCCTCTTCTACCTCCAAGAGCTCTCTATCATGAAGGACCTGTATCTACTTTCCACCATCTTTTGATGTGTTTTTCAAAGAGGAAGGTAAATTGATTTCCACAGACAAGAGCAGCAGGAGCAAGGGGATAGAGTGACAGACACAGACAGGGATGCAGCTGGACCTGACTCCAACAAATGAGAATGGATTTGGGAATTGTAGATGGGTTTTGGTGGAGAGCCAATGGAAGCCTGGAAGGTGAAGATCTCATGCACTCACTCTAACCATGAGCCTCTGCATGTTCCAATATTTAATTACATAATTCAATTACGTATATTGCAGTCCATAACCAGAATTCCCATCCCAGCTCTGGAATCAATGGACACGGAAGCACAGAGCAGGGTCTGAGCCACAGGGAAAATCACCCAACAACTGTGTCCTGCTGTGGTGGCCACCTCACCACACAGCTGCACGTCCCTCTTCCTTGGGAAGAGCCATTTCTTAAATCAACTGCACACTGCCTGTCCTGCCTGGATGAAAATCAGCATAATGATCCAGGCAGGTCTTCAAGCTGCCTCTTGACAGCACAGAGAGTACTGACCTCTGAAAACCTTTTCTGGGCTTAAAAAAATGTGTGTTCACGCTTCTGGCTGGTTCTTGTGGAGCAGAATGAATAAGACCTTTGCCATGTAGTTAAACACAGGAGAACAGTCACACAGTGCCTAGATGCACTCAGCTGAACGTGAAGAATCAGCACTGCCAGAGACATCTCCATCTATTCTTTGAGTCTGAAATCAAACATCGAGGTATCAAATCCACCAGCAGAGTTCACAGAACTGCTGATGCTTCAGCTGGAGCTTATTCTTCAGTGGGAGATAAAAGGTGATTCTCTGCATTGGGTATCATCACAGGATAAACTCCTTGTATCTGACTGCACTGATACAATAGCGCTGCCAACGCCTGGTGAAACTTAATCCCTCTGAAGACACAAGCTTCTTTTAAGTTTCAAACCTATACCAGTGAAAAACATCCTAGGACTGTGTATTCAAAAGTACTTTTCTCGTTAGTTGCTCTTCTCATCCTTTTCACTATTTGCATTTATTTAAATGGAGCTCTGGTTTAAACCAGACCTGTAAATCACTCATTGCTCTTGGTCATTCTCTATTTAACCACTGAAATTTTGCACAACCAGTTTGGATACAAACACTCTTCTTGTGATGATTCAGACAGCAGTTTTCATACACATTTGAAAACTCATACACCATCTTGCTAAGAAAGAGTGGCATTCCACTTCCAAATGTAGCTCCAGAGGTAAATCACACATAAAATAAAATCAAAACAAATGCAGCAACATCTCATGGAGGAACAGGAATGCTACAAAGAAAATAATCTAAATCTCTAAAACCAACACCTCCACACAGCTTATCTTTAAAATTCTACTCTGTAAAGAGTCAAAGTTTTCTTTTAAAAGTTAAAGGTGTACAGAAAATTAAGAAAACAACAATTGAGGGTATTTTTTTCTTTTTTATGGTCTCTAATGTAGAGTATGCTTGGATCATGCTTCTTCACATTAGAAATTCAGGTCTTGTCTGTCCTAGGAGGATGAATGGTGACTGGGGAGCTGGAGTGAAATGACCATGTTACCACAAGGGAAAAGAATGTGAAAACTGAGTAACTGAGTGCAGAGCTGCTCTTGGGTGAGGTTTGCATTGGCTTTGCTTTATTAACTAGTGTTGATCTTGTTCAGGTAATAAATAAGAACAAGCCAGATGACAGATTTGCCTCTTTGTCTCAATACCCCTTACAGCCAAAGTGCAGAAGATGAAAATGATTTTGCTTTAACACACATTGGTCTCCCCTATGCGTGTTTGGGTGTGAATAGCCTAAACATTTTACAATCTTCAGGATTAAAAAAATAACCAGTGAAAATTTGAAAAAGAAATGAGTATCATAAAACAAAAAACTTTTCTCCAAGTTTCCTTTATGCATCACAGGGCAACAGAAATCACAGACCTTGTGTGAAAAAAAAAATCACATTTTTTTTTTCTGCTGGCTCTTTTTCAAGTCTCCTCTCCCATCTGAGGTACAACCCTCCTATAAAGAGAATTTTTTGACTGAGTGCCTTGAAAGAGGACCCTCATTTACCTATTATTCAATACTGATTTAAATTACTAGGTTTCTTAAGTTTCTGACCTCCTGTATTTTATGATGTATTTAAAACACTTTGACTCCTATGAACTATTTAATTAACTAGATAATAACTGCACATTTGTCCTACTTGCCATTCACCAAAGTTAAGTTTCAACACTAGTTCTTAAACTATCCTGCATGCCTGTCATTCATCAGCTTTTATTTCAAATCAAAGAGGGCAAAAAATTGTCCTTGATTATTCCTATGATATTGGTGACACCAACACACGGCACTGGAAAAACTGAGGAATGATTTTGCTATTTTTTAAGTCTATGGATAGTGTTTCATGGCTGGAAGAGGAAATCAGATTCTCAGATGATATAAATTCATATCACTTTCTTACAGGGAACTGCAGATCTTTAGGTCAGATGAGAATCTGGTGCATAAACCATGGTTGCTAGAAGAAAATCATTCAGAAACAATCTCTGTGCTTTCTGCACCCAAATACCTCACAGGGAACAGATCACAGTCATGAGGAAACAAAAATCTCTGAGCTGTTTAAAAAATGAAAAATCTCTGTATTCAGGTCAATATGATACTGTTATTTTGGGTACAAGATTTATGGCACTCTTTTTATTCACAAATGTTGCATCTACTTGGCAATTTGGCTTCATCAATAAAATGGATTCTGTCAGAATCAGATGCTTATTTTTCAGGATTAACGAATCCATGTCATAGTTAAAACACTTTCATGTTCTTAATGGACTCACCTCAGTTGTGCTGGAAAGGCCCTTAAGTCTGTATTATAAATGGCCCATTTTCTGGTTGTATTTTAGAAAGTTTAAAAAATAAGTGTCTGCTGGACACAGCAGTGCCTGTAACACAAACCTTTATCTGGAGAACACCACTGCCTTTCTGAGACAGACCTGAGCAGGATCCTGGTGCAGGAGCACCAACATTGGCTGAAAAAGGTCTCTGTGTGGCTGGGATTTTAACAGAAATGTAGGATTCCTATGGAAGGCACAAAATGCAGTGTTGCTGCCTTGAGAATTGATGTAACAGAGGAATTAAGGGAATAACAGAGGGATTCCTTTCTTTTTAACACTTTGCTGATAAACCTGCCTAAATAATCAACTTTGGTACTGTCTCAGACACTATGGCTCAATTCTTTAGAACTATCTCAACAGTCCATGCATTTGAGGAGTTTCTCTCATGACCATGAGCCCCTAATGAAGGGGGGAAAAGATAGAAATAAACTCCAAGACTGTCTCAAAAATTCAATCCTTGGCTTAGACTGCCCCAAAAATAGGACCCACTTGAAAAGTGAAAATCTTGATGATTAGTAAATAAAACAACTGAGCACACTGGGTTCCTACAAGCTCAAGAGTGTGTGCACACAGAGGCATGCATGAGCACACACGTGTAAAGGACTTCTGCTCAATCCTTCGTAGGAAACCAGCTGATGACAAATACTTGCAATCTATTTAGAAATGTGGTTTCCTAGTTCAGTCCTCTGGGGCTTGAGAACTTTGCTCATCACGTCTCTGGGGCATTACACAGTAATCTCTGAAAAGCTGCATGCTAGGTTAGCTCTGAGGATATTTCTGATGGTTAAAGGCACCGAGGATCTTTACATTTATGTGGCTTTACAAAGACCAGCACCTCCCAGTCAGAAACAGGAGCTCCAGCACCCTGGGAGGGGTCAGGAACTGTAGAAAGCAGATAGCAGCAGTGTAAATGTGCCAGAATATCTCAAAGGTAGAAAAACCCACAACCACCTCTTTCCACAGGCATATTCAAACAGCTCTATTGGTTTCCATCACAAGGCAAGTTCTTACTTCCTACGTCTCAGCTTTACACTGCTGCTTCATGCTGTACTTGTAGCACGTGCTACCACTAATAGTGGCAGTACGTAGGCAGCTCTGAGGACACATCCCCATCGACGTCCACAGTCCCAGAGCCTTCAATTTCTCTCAGTTCCTCATTTATCCCCTCCCTCAGTCAGAAGAACTCTGTATAACCTGCAGTATCTCTGCACCCTCACTGCTGCCCTACTGTAAAGGTGGTGACTAAAGAGAGGTCACAACACAAACTGTGGTAGTGGAACAGCTGACCAGGAGGTAGATGCCAGAGATGTCACAGTGCATTTGTGATTTCTCTGATTAATACTATAAAATGCACAGCATTACACAGTTTAACTGTGTTAAACTAAAGGAACTGCTCCCTCCTGAAAAATCCTAATAATGTAACTTAGCATCATCAAATGATCTGGGTTGGAAGGGACATTAAAGCTCATTTCATTCCACCCTTAGAATTCCTTCCCAAAATCTAATCTAAACCTGCCACCTTCATCTTAAGGCCATTCCCCCTCATAGGCATAATTGTTGCACCATCACCCCACAGAAAAGTGACAATCTTATTTTTCTGGTAAATGCTGCCATGACTATTATTCTAAAAGCTGTGCAATTTAACTATGAGACCATATCAATTAGAGGTGGAGTACATCAACTCTGCCTTCTAACCAGTGCAATAATCCACCCCAGGGGAGTTTGCTATATATTTAATAGATTTACTCAATATTCTACCAATAGACACCAAAAACTTCAGAAAAATGATGCTGTTCGTCCTGTTTCTACTGATGTTTCTTCTGTCACATGCCACAGAAATATTTTGACAAATACAAGAATATTTTAGAAGATGAATAAAAGCAATGAACTACAAAATGGTCTTGTTTACGAGATCATCAACATATTATCCTCATTCTTCTGAATGAGAAAAAGCCACAGATCTGTCAGGTTAAGAAAATGATCTTCACATTGACAGGAAAATAGATGTAGGTGATTGAAAACTTGAAATTTATTAGCATTTTATTTCCCCTATATTAAAAAATAAACCTCAGCACAGCAAAGTTCCTATAGAATAAAAAACCCTCCCTGGCTCTGAGAAGACAGGCAAAGAGAAGACTGATGATACAGCTGCCTGCTGCCCCAAAAAATGAGTGAGCACCTAAAAAAACCTTCATGATTTATTATGTACATAGCTGGGGCTCTGAGAGAGCACAGAGATATTACCTCCAGCCCGTCTCATTAATAGGTTAAATTCTGTTGTTAAAATTGTTTATGTGTTTCACCTCCTTCCAACCAGCTGAACAATGCCCTGTTAGAGCACAGAATTAGAAGTGCGTGGTTTCGAGTCTGGGACAATCCTTGACAAGCACACTTAAACTAAACATGAACCTGGGTGCAATTTAAAAGAAGTCAAGGGATGAAGTGACAATAGAAAGGTTGTTATGGGAAGCACAGGAACAGCACTGCTGAGAGAGGATACAACCCCACCTTTCCACTTAATCAGATACAAAAGAACCATCAAAACTATCACGGGAAGAGCTGTGACAGCAACCACTTCACATCACATTCCGTGGGTAGGTGACACAAACCCCACACACATGCAAAACAATACAATACAAGGCAAGTTCAGTAAGATCAAACATTTTTTCCCACACTCTCCAAAGCCGTTCTAACATTATGCTGAGCATTAGACCACTCGTGGTAGAAGTGCTGAGTATGGTTTTTTGACACTGGAAGCTCCTAAAGAAGAAGTTCAAAGGCCATTTATCAACAACATACCCTAATCCTACCTATATATATATATATATATATATTTGTTTATTCACTCCATCCTTTTGTACATGCTGATATTCAAAGCTAAAAACTGAAAATAAATGGAGAGTGCTACACTGAATGCCAGATTTCTGCACATGGGTTTGATTCCTGACCATCAGTGGTTGTACATGGAAAATCAACTTCCAGTTTAATTGTATAGTTATATCAGCGACACTATCACTGCAATTATGGATACCTGATTTTAAGAAATAAAATCATTTACTGGCAGATATTCAGGCACCAAAGAAATCTGAGTTTAATCAATACACTGATTAACATTTCCAGCACAATAATTGTGTACATGAGCCTGTATTAAGATCTGCCTGCAGATTCCCAGGTATCTCCTTATGCTGAACTTTCATTTAAAAATATTTCCAATATTCTCCTTTCCAGCAACTTTGCTTACCCTTTAAATACTGCCCAGCCTCAGGTGACTTCAGCAGGGTCAGGACCAGCTCCCCCATGCTCCCATGTGTAATGATTCCTGATGTTTCAACTGATATTTACATCTCTATTAACTTTATACATTTAGAAACACATAAAGTGCAGCTCCTCACCCCTCATATAGTGATCCAGACATACAAAAAGAATTGCAGAGTTATATTTATGGGTACACACTGAGTCTTGATAACTAAAATGGCTAATTGTTCCCAATAATTTCTTCTGGCATGCAGCAGTAGTACTTTTTGTAATCCACTTTATTCATCTGCAGTAATTCATCCCATTCAGAAGACCAGGATTTAAAAATAATATTTAAACAAGGTTGAGGATAACAACTAAAAGGAGCCCACAAGAGACATATTTAAATGACTGCTAAATATATTTACCTAAGTCAACAGCGAAGTTTTATTTGGTAATTCTGCATTTTAAAGCTATTGTCTCAATTAGGCCAAAAAGGAGGATACTGCTTCTGACTGCAAGTCTCTGCCTGCATTCATTTATTGTTCAGTTCACAGTCTCTGAATACAACACAATCCTCCAACGGAGTCAGCTTTCATAATTCAGCAGTACAAAGTCTGCAAACACATGTAACCTAGATCCATATTTCACAGTGACAGCATATGATAGCAGAATGTGAAGTATTAATGCTAGTGTCACTACAGTCCTACACTCTACTGCACTTTAAGAGAAAGCAGCTGCTGAGATGAAATGTGTGCCAACTGTCTGAAGACAGAAACATAAGAAACATTCCTTCTGTTACAAAGGGAGAGACACACACAAACAGACTTTCTTTTAGACTCAACAAGCACAAAGTTTCTTACTTTCGCCTTTTACGTTTCTATTTCAGAACCGCTCGCGCTGCGGGAGCGATGCGCCTGGGTGGGAGCCCCAGCCTGGGCACGGAGCAGCTCCCAGGGAGAGCAGGGTTGGGTGAGGGTGATGCATAGGGACAGGGAACTGCTGGAATGGTGACACCAATCTGGCACAATTCTCCAGGAACAGCTACAGAATCAGGGAATCACTGAATTGTTCAGGTCGGAAAAGCCCTCCATGATCATCGTGTCCAACCATTCCCCCAGCAATGCCAAGGCCACCCATGTGCCCACACGGCTTCTAAATCCCTCCAGGGATGAGGACTCCGCCTGTGCCGGGGCTGGACAGCCCTTTTGGTGAAGAAATTCTCTCTAATATCCAACCTAAACCCTTCCTGATGCAACTTGATTCTGTTCCCTCTCATCCTGTCACTTATTACCTGAGGGAAGAACCCTACTCCTGTCTGGTTTCACCCTCCTGTCGGGGAGTTGTAGAGAGTGATAAAGTTTCCTTTCCTCCAGCAGCTTCCTCAGCCACTCCTCCTATATCCAAGAAAACCCAATTCCCACCAAATTCCTGATGAGATATGAGATACAAACATCCAGAATGCTGGTTAGAGACGATTTAGGACCTCCCAGGAATGCCACTGCAGCTTTTCAATGACCAAATCAGTGAAACAGTCTCCTGCCTGCAAACATCTTTGTCCTCACCCATCCTTGTGCTGCACCTGCTACTGAGAGCTCTCTTAATTGGACTAAGGGACACGCTACAGAATTGTAAATTGGATTAATAAGGTGCATTTTTTTAATCTATTCTCTACATAGAGAGGAGTAGAGAACCTGCTCTTCTTGATTTGTGTCTAGTCCTGGAGCAACACCACCAAATGATCTCCCACACAGTGCATCACCACCTTTTACGCCCAGCGCTACAATAAGAGTGTGACACAATCTGAAACGTTCTGCCGTAATTCACTTAAAAACTACTACAACCTCATTGACCCCCTTATCAAACAATTTATTGTGCATTTACAGACTGGACAATGAAATAGAGGAGGTAAGGTATTAATGGTGACACTATTTGGCAAGCTCATAGCACAGTTCATTCAAAAGGCAATTTTAAAATTGAATGAAGAGGTTTGACTAGGCAATAAAAACAGCCACAATGCCAGTGAACAGTACTTAGGAGGAAAGCCTCTAATTATCCTATTTATAAATCAACAGCAATTTTACTGATGACTTCTTCTCAAACTTGATTAAAATAACTTCAAAAAATTAAAAAATAATCAGATCATATTTATTTTATTAAATTACTATTTTAAAGCGTTATTGATTCCCTTCATAAATGAAAA
Organism: Phainopepla nitens; assembly: GCA_013400175.1. Classification (NCBI taxonomy): domain Eukaryota; kingdom Metazoa; phylum Chordata; class Aves; order Passeriformes; family Bombycillidae; genus Phainopepla; species Phainopepla nitens. Next base: position 1,374,795 of record VXBQ01006036.1, on the reverse strand, counting down.
TGATAAAAACTTGAGGACAAGAATGAGACAACATTTTTTAAGAGAAACATTTGTACAACACTCTGCAACATAATTATAGTGCTGCCCTTGGGGAAGGGGATTTTATTTTATAATGAGAATGTTTACACTGTTATGGGGTTCAATCTATCTGGGAGGGAAGGTTAAACTTCTTTCCATTAAAGACAGGCTTATAATGAAAAGCTCTGAAAGGAGAATGGAGTCTAATATAGTAGATGTAATGGCCTATTAAATGATTCACACACACAAAATGAATCAAATTCATTGTATCTTACTGCTCTTTTATGACAAAATTGTTGAAAAAATAAAACTATTGTCAAGATAATTGCATATTACATATACTGTATTACTGTAACTACTATTCTTATTGGGTGACCCGGAGTCTACATTTTAGGGACGTTAATAGGACATTACATTTTAAATACTTTATAGTATTGGAATGTTGCACAGAAATCCCACTTTCACTCTGAAGGCAAAAATCAATTCAGACTTAAAGTCATGCTGCAATTCTGCATCATTCTTTTTCAATTAAGTTTTTGCATACATTCTTTATGATGTCATTTCTACATTCCTGCAACAGATGTTTGTTTATATCCCAATTTACCCAAATGCTGCCGTACTAGTCCCTGAACGTAACCTCTACAACCAGCTTGTGTTTCCAAAAACACAGAGCAAGAAATGTTTCCTTAAACCTGTCCCCTCAATCTACTGCTCAAAATCACCATCTCTGATCATCACACACTAAAGGACATTGTTTTTACAGGAGTTTGACTGTATCGAAAATACCAGGAGAAATCAAATAAAAGTCATGGCACACCTCTTAAAAAAAAAAAATTTACATATAAGCAGGTCAAAAAGTAGGAAACATTTTGGATTTGCATGAAGGACTGAAAATTTTACATGAGATCTGTAATACAATATTTTAACCTACTACTAAGAGCTCTGCAATGATGATTGTTCATTAAGGAGTTGGTCTTGCAAACACAGAGGCAGACTGAGAAAATCTACAAATCTACATGGCTGCAGTCAGTCACCCACAGAACTGCCCATATGTGCTCAAGCAAACTTATATTATACATCAGAAACTTTGGGTTATTATCTTTATGCTAACAAATGCTTCTGAAACACTGGCTGCATCATTTTCACATGCTGGAAAGTACTAGGATGTATCTGGTATTATCATAATGCAAGTGAAAGCACAAATAATACAGGACTGAGAATATTTTGGGCACTTTTACCCAGTAAATAAAAACACAATCAGCAATGGTCAGAGTGACTGCTGCTCCAGATTAACAGACAAAACTTGGGATACCATAGACAGTAAAAACTTCAAATTTCAAAAGTTTATAGAAGCCTTTGCAGGTATTCCAAGACCTTTAAAATACCTCAGAATCTCAAATAATTTCAACTGAGTTGAATAAAAAATAAGCCAGAAATTCTAAAGTCATCTGATGGTATTTCAATTTCTCATGGGAGGACAACCTTGCAGAAGTAGGTCCTTATATTTTAATGAATAAAGGACTTAGTTAAGCATTTGAAGGTTCACACCCTTTTCTGAGCCTTTCCAATATTAAGAATATTTCAAAATATTTTTTATTATTTATAATATAGGGGGAAAGTTTAATTGCTTCTATCCAGCTTCACTGGAGAACTTGCTGAGTGGGGGTGAAAAGTCCAACTCTCACCTACAACTGGCTACAGAAACTGGCATATTTTAAACACTTCCTAGGCTAACCAAACTCAATGGATTTTTTTTAATATAACTTAAAGCCAGTCTAAAATTTGAAGCTATTTCACAGCAGAAGACTATTCCTTAAAGCTTTTAACATAAAAAATTGATTCAAGAAAAAATATAATTCAAAAATATTTTAATTACAGGAAGGTAGGTGAGGATTTTCAGTTTTGTGTTTCTATTGCTAGAATTCACAGTAACATAAATAATCCAGATTTTACAATCTGAAGTGAGATTATTTCTCCTGCAGAGAAGTAATCTCTCCTCCTCCAAAAAGCAAGTCCCCGTTCCTAAGCACCAGTCAAATGCTATTAAACATAATTGCAATAAAGCAAATTAATCATTCACATCGCAAGGAAGCCAGCATAAGAATGTAACAAATTAAAGCAGAGTATTTTCAGAAAGAAAAGTGGTGGAATAAATAGCAATTGAGCAACCTGGTCCAGTGGCAGGTGTCTCTGGCCATGGCAGGGAGATGAAATGAGATGATCTTTTAAGTGCCTTTCAACCCAAACCATTCTGTGATTCTGTGAACTCACACTGCTTATAAAAAAGTAAAATACCTTGAGGAGAACAAATTTCAATCCCTGAAACTCTTTGCTATTAAAATTAACAAAGTAACCACCCATCCTAATGTGATACATAACAAGACAGAGAAATTACCAATGTAGAAGATGGCAAAACGAATAAAAAATGGCACAGGGTGTTGAGGCCAAAATTCAGTTATTTTCCAACACTTTAGTTGGGATTGGGGTGGGAAATCTGAAAAGCAACTCAATAGACAGAGAATGTGAAATAGAGAAATCAGCCCATTAAATAACTGTACTCCTATTTTATTTACCATAGAGGAGCCACTCCAAGACAGTTTCTAGTGGTGATTAATGTCAGACAAGGTAGATTGGCTTGACAGTAGGCTCTGAAACGTTCCACACTGCAAGACTACAGGCCTCAGCTACCCTTCCTGGAGTGAAATAATGCCATTAACACACATTATCCAGCAGATGCTTTTCCACTGAGGAATTCAGGACTGTGTGTACATGGGATGAACACTCATTCAACAACCTCTAGCAGAGAAGGTCCATCAAATCAGCCATTTATTTTCTCCTTCTCCTCATATCTGCTTCCAGAACCATTCTTCTCTCTTTATTACAACTACATTACCCCAACTTCAGGCATCCCTGTTACTGCACTGGAATAATGCTGACACACCAAACTTGTTTATTGGTTGCCCTGTTCAGGAGGATGAGCTGCACATCCTCCTGAGTCATTGTGTTTGAGCATCTCCACTTACCCAACAACTGCTCCATGGATACTTTGATTTTCTACACGACCAGGAGTATCATTCCAAGTCAAAAAAGGTTAAAAGACAGAAAAGTAAATACCAGAGCTTGGACTTCTGAAGACACTGAAGTGCTCAAGTCAAATTTCATACATCCAAACAAAGCATCTTCATCATTATGAAGCATCTCTTAGTTAGCATTCACTTTAGGAATTCCAAGTTAACAAATGCTCTCCATTTTTTCCTCAAGGAAAATCCATTTGTTTTCTTTATAGTAGGTCTTTTAAAAGGGAGTCATAACTGATGGATTACAACATGTTTCTACCTTTTCAATCTGAATTTCATAAGAATAAAATAAACCACAAATGAAAGTGCTTGTACCAGGCACGTTGAACCTTTCTTCTTCTATTAGCATATCAGTCTGCAATCATAACTAGATCAATAGCAAAGATATCTGCTTAAAAGAGCACCATGCTTTCTTTTGTCAGAAATTCATTACTTTTTATTAGGGTCATTGCTTGAAAACTTCAAAACACCATATGGACCTAATTGTGGTTTATTTTGGCAAAAAGGAAGACACTGTAGAACAATTGAGGCATTACATTCTACAATTCCATTACTTTCATCCCTCTCCGTTTTATTACTGTGTCATTAAAGGCAACTTGAGTGAGCGAAGAATTATAGTGTCATGTGTACGGGCTAGTAGATTAATAACAAAACACACTCAAGTTTAAAGGTATCTAACAGCTGTTTTCATTATTTTGTGTAAATACGCTTGAAGCATATCTATCTGATTAGTGGATAGAGTGCTCTTCTCTGTCACATGCCATGGGCACTGCTATGTGCAAGTAATCAAAGTGCTCAGAAAATGAGTTTACATTGTTCACTGCTGAAATACACAAATGTCAGAAAGTGACTGCGCATCAAAGCTTAGGCAAATCAGCTGCTGCAAACAAACAGACTCCAATGCACATCGCAGCTTTAAACATTCCTCTGCAGCACAATGACTGAACAGGACTTATTGCCAGCCCAAATGAAGTGATGCTCGTGGAATAATAAGTCGCCAACATATAGATGTGCTGACAAGTCCAGCACTGGGTACCGCTGAAAAGAGCTCAGCTGCTTCCAGAACCAGGGATACACTGGAGAGATTTACACACAGAGATTTACTATCATAAATATGTCCTGATATCAGGCAACTCACACAAGGTCTCACTAGAAAACAAAAAAAAAGAATTTTTTTTACCTTTTCATATTTCCAAATATTTTTTTTTAATTTTTCATCACAACTCATTTACCAGGAAACCTGTCAGTGGATCCCTCCATTTATTGGCAACAAAAAGACAACAGTTTAGGCACAAAAAAGGGTCAAATCTTCTCTTTTCCATATATAGTCACATCATTCAATATGGGGAATTCAAACTCAGATGGCAGATAACACAAGTGAACTCCGAATCCAAGAGACGTGCAATGAAGTTCGAGGAAGGACAGATAAAATTTCAGTCACTGAAAGGAATAACTGCACAAAAAGCTCTTTTTGTTCTCCCTCTGCTTCTAGCACAGATTGAGGCAGTTTTAGTATTAAAACTGCTCTACACAAGGATGAAAGTGAAAGGGCCCTACAGACTCATCAAAATAAGAAAGTTAAAATAAACTCATTCTGACTCCAATGAGCTCAATGGAATAATTTTATCCAAATGCTTCAGTGAGCAAAAGTAAACTGAGGCAAAACGGAGAAGGATGCTTAGAGAGCCACAAGACTCAAACATTTTGCCTGAAGATGGTTTTTATTGAGGCACATCTCACCTAACACTGTCCCAAATCCCTGTGGTTGCCAACCCTTTGGCACAAGTTCTGCTTGTCTTCTGAGGGATGCACAGGCTTCCACAACAACATCCATGAACTTGTTGACATCCTACCCCATGAAGAATTCCAGACCAGGCTGGATGGAGCTTGGAGCAACCTGGTCTAGTGGAAGATGTCCTTGCCCAGGGCAGGGGGGTTGGAACCAGATGGTCCTTAGGGCCTCTTCCAACCCAAACCATTCCAGGATTTTATGAATCTAAGAGCGATGCCTCAAAACTTCCCTTGTTGCAAAGGCAAGGAAGAGGACGGACAAAAAGCACTGGCCATTATGTGGTTTTCTTCAAAAGCACTAAAAAGTCCAGATGAACCCAGTACAGTCAGACAAAAACATTCCCCTCACTTTTTTCCCTTTCCACAATGGTCATTAGGAATCCAACTAATAAAAATTCAGCCCATCCCAAATGCAGTCAGAGGCTGGACAGACGAGCTGGACGTACCTTGCAGGACACTGCTCATTTATGAAACACATGATTAATGTGATAAAATGTTAAAAAACACTGTGAAGAACACAGACCAGGCTGAGCTGTTGTGTCTTGTGTAGGTGCTGGAAAATCAGGATCTCCTTCACAGACCAGTTCAGGTCTCAAGACTGAAGTCACCAAGTGACCAACTCATCTTTTTTCACCTTCATTTTGGGGATATCATCACAGCAAACATCTGCAGCTACCTGGCACTACTCCTATATTGTTTAACCAACCATTCTATGAATTTATCAAACTTGCATTTCAATAGTGTTTCAACAGTCATTCCACAACTAAATGTGTCTCTGGAAAATAAAAATCAAACCAAGCAACCACCCCCACACCCATTTTTTCACTTCCAGTCTCAGTCATTTAATAATGACCAATTTATACCTAGTGGATGTTGCAAGGATTATCCTGGAACTTAAATAATTCCTCCTCCTTCATGGCATTTATCCTCTGACTGTATTTATAAAGATTAACATATATCCCCTTCTCAACCTTTATTTTGCTAGGACAAGTGAACCATACTCTTTTAATCTGCTCTCATAATACAGATTCTCCTAATCATCCTAGCAGCAATTCTCTACACCTGTTTCACAGTTTAAATTAATCTTTCTTGAGCATGGGTGACCAGAACAACATACATTTTTTTCTCAGTGTTTTACACAGACACATCAATCTGTACATTTAAAGTATTTTTTCTATGTTGTATGAGATTCAAAGACACTTTTAAAAAAATACATATATATATATTTGGTATGCTGCAGCTATTTAGCTACACTAAATGTCAGCACATTTGTGGCAATGCCTGCACAGCCACATGGACTGGTCCACCTTTTAGCACATCAAAGTGACCAAGGGAAGGAAGATCTGCCTGTTTCACCATTTAACACCTGCAAGAATCATCAGCTACAGATGGAAAATGCTTAAGAGTTCAAAGGAGAACATGGCTGTGAATAGGGTTTTTTTGAGCAGCAAAGTAATAGAACTGAAGATGTAACCTTGCTGCAGAGCACTCAGGATGAGTATTCTGTTACAGAGAGGGGAACATACCTAAAACCAAATCCAGCCTGGAGAAATTAAATCTGAGGCTCTTCAGCTGCTGCAGGACCAGCAGTAAGAGACTTCTGGCTTACAGACAAAAAGAGCTGCTAAGGAAGCACAAGTGGAAGGATGAGGGTTCTGGTGGTGAGACATCACACAGCACTAACAGAGGATCTAAAGTCTCTTCCAGCCCAAGCCTTTCCAAGATTCCATGGAATCATTACTCCCATGGCTGGTTGGGCACTAATGAAAATAGAAAGGATGTGATCTGATGATGAGTCCCGAGGTTGTGTGGGGGCAAGAAATACATGCAGCAGGTCACGGATGGACAAAGACCAGCATTCTGCAAGCCTGATCTGAGCACTACCTAGGAGTCATCTTAAAGAAAATGACACCATTTTATGAGGAATTCATTCTAAAATTGACTACAGACTGGATGATTCAACTTAATACCTAATTCCTTCTTCCTGGCTGTTGTTACTGACTGTAACATTGTTTGGAAAACAGACTGAACGTAATGGTATCTTGTTTTATAATATCCAAAACTACTCTGCAGCAGGTAAGAATTTCTCAACAAAAAATGTCCCACTACCAAAAAAAGGTAATCTAATCCCAAGAGCTTTTTTCCTACATACTTGAGGAAAACCCAGAGCTGTTGGCACAAGTCTAAAAGAAGCCACAAAGATGCTTCAGGGGCTGGAGCCCCTCTGCTATGGTATGGACAGACTGAAAAAGCTGGGAATGTTCAGTCTTGGGAAGGGATGGCTCCAGGGAGAACTTAGACCCCTTAAAGTGCTTAAAAGGGCCCCAAAAGAGATGAGATGAGATCATTATAGGTTAGATGGGATATTGGGAAGGAATGCCTGGCTGTGAGGGTGGGGAGGCCCTGGCACAGGGTGCCCAGAGAAGCTGTGGCTGCCCCTGGATCCCTGGGAGTGTCCAAGGCCAGGCTGGGCAGGGCTTGGAGCAGCCTGGGACAGTGGGAGGTGTCCCTGCCATGGCAGAGGTAGAACAAGATGATCTTTAAGGCTCCTTCCAACCCAAACCATTCTAAGACAAGAGGCTGGGAAAATAGTCCTGGACTTGGATATCTCACAGTTCTTGCACAAAGCTTCCCTATGACTTGGTGTTTGTAAGCCCAGAACTGATGAACTCATTACCATTTAGAGATGCATCTTTTCCATGGTAAAGGAGAAGAACCTCCTACCTTAAAAGCACTTCTGGCACATTTACGTTGGGATTCTCATATTTTTAAATGTATGCTATCTGAATTATTTAAAGGGAAGAAGAGGAGGATTATTTCATCTGGGAGTCACAACTGAGCAGGGGGAACGTCCAAAATATAAAATATTAAGTATTTGCAAATGCAAAAGAAAAAAAAACAAAAACCACACACACAAAAAAAACCTTAACTAGATTAAAACACTCTTTGTACAACAAAGAAAATATCTGTGATTTGGCAAAATTAAAAATCATTTAACTTCATCCCATTTGGTTATGTATAAATAAAACATCTGCATTAAGTTGTTCTTACACATTACAGAAAGGTCATCTCCATAGGAGTGGAGAGCTACGCTTCAAGTTTCGTCTTCAATATGTGATTTTATGTATTCCATAATGCAATTTTGTTCTCTTCTTCACAATTCTCTAAAATTCCTATAGAACATCTTCATATCTTCCCCACTGACACTTCCATCTGACTGTAACCGGAATGGGCTGTCTGCAATCTTGCACACAACAGTGCTTGAAGCAGATCCAACACACATAAAGTTTCAGTCTCACATTTAATAACAATTTGCAAGGCAATCTATTCCAGCACTCTTTTTAAAAGGTGCTGCTTGTTTGGGTTTTGGTTGGTTTAGCTTTTTTTGTCCCCAACCTAATACTGCATTCAAGATGAAATGTGGCTTTTTCTAAAGGTACTACCATTCCCCTACAACTGGGAACAGAGGTTCTTTCATCCTTTCAAAACTGATTTCTGACACTTTGTATTTTTAGTGAAGAATCTCTGAAAACTCAGATTTCCCTTCCTATTCTTTATATTTTCTGCAAATTTTAGCACATTACCTGTTTTCATTTATACTATATTGTAAGTACCCAGAACATTTAAACAAGAAGGTTCTGTCATTGTCTCATGTAGTAACTAAGAAATAAGATGCCCAACATGACTGCCTCCCTCTCTGTTACAATCCTGCAAGCATGAAATCCCTTTAAAGGAAAAAAAAAAATCCACCTTCACTTCCATGCAATATTCATGAATTTCATAATAAAAAAATATAAAATTGTTCAAACGTTGAAGGGCAGTATTTTGTAATGCAAAATCCAGCAGGGACAGCCTTGTGGATAAAAACCATCTTTCACACATGCAAATGATTTAAGTTCCTATGGATTGAAAGGGACCTGGACACAGCCAGACTACTCAATACCCAGAGTTAGTTTTGTGCCACCTTTTTTTTTTTTACCCCTGTTAACGTTGTATTCCCACCAAAAGCCCTCAGTTCCCCCTGGCTGCAGATAAAATGAGGGCATTTAGTACTCTGCAGGATCCTACCATTAAGGAACAGCTTTTTTCCACTTTGAATAAAAGAAAAAAAAATAAACAAACCCACACCTTTAAGTCTGCTGTGAAAATTTTAACCAATTAAATTTAAATTTCACTGATTCTTATGACAATAATTCGATGCAAACTCTGAAAGTATTTCATGTCTCAGTCATCCTGAATGTGAATGATATTTAACCCAACCCCAGCATTCATGAGAAAGACTTTGTTGTGAAGGAGAAGAAAAGAAACAGAGAGAGAATGGTGAAGAAAGCCCCAACAAGGACTTGTGTTTATCATGTTTTAAAAAAGGTAACATAAATTCATATTAAATCGATCAAAACTTTTACTGGTGTGGAAACTAAAGTAATAACAAATTATTTTTTAAATTCAGAGCAAGTACAGTTGCATGAATGTATTCCAGATGGAATCCCAGAAGATTGAGGAGCACCATCCATACCAGTTGCTGATGAAGGTGTCAATTTCATCCCTTCTCTCATGACATCCTTCAACTCCAAATGCCCACATTTATTACAGCAAGGTAGGCTATTCTCTTCCCAAGTTGCAGAGAAATTATTATGCATGGAAGTGCATAATAATCCAGTCCAGTCGTGACTCTACCACTGACTTCCCACATGAATATGCACGAATCAATTAAACCTCTGAATGCATCAATTTCCTCCTCGAGTAGTAATGATAATAATAATAATAGCTGCCCATTGTATAGGGCACTGCATGCAATATTTTTAGTGCCTGCTAATGAAATGTGCTATTAGTTATTAGGATGTGGTTTGTTTTTTGAAAGCCAAGCACCAGCACGTCTCAACGGTGTATTCAAAGTGACACAACTTGAATATTTCTGAAAAACTGCCTATGGGAAAGTATTATAGAAAATCCTCCTTAAAAAGCAAATGGTATTTAAATCAGTATGAGAACTTGTAGCTCTCACCAGCTCTGCTGCAGAGAAATTTGCAGCTAAGGGGTTAATCAGATTAGATGGGAGTGGTTGTAGGCTCAGTGCCACAGGTTTTGCCCTTTGTGGCTTCTCACATCCTAGACTTGGAAAATATGAGCTGTGATACTGAGAAAGGTAAGAAGCCAGCACAGCCCCATAGTGATAAATGAGTTTGCATCATCTGTCATTAGAACTTCCTGCCAACAGGGTCATTCCCTATTAAATTACCACTTGTCAATGTTTAAAATACTGATTGATAAATGACTGTGCCAAAACTGATAACACGACAGCTTTTATTTTCTAATATTCTTGGTTACCACATTCTGCTACTTCAAGATACAGATATAGTAGGGTTTTTTCCAAGTACTTTAGTGAAAGACAATTTAATCTAATACAAAACTAACAGGTACTGTAGAACGATTGGTCCTGATATACATTACAGACTATTCTTCTTGCCAAAATAAACCTACTGGTGATTTAGCGATATGGGTAGATCCAAGTTTCACATTTCATCAAATGCTAGTAATCTGTTTTATCAATATAAACTGCATTTTAATGAAAAAATTCTTTTCTTCAATACACTTCACTTTTAACTCCCCAGAGTATGATAATTCGTTCACGCTGTAGAACAAGAATGTTTTACAAGACCTTAACTCTCCAGAGAAATTTCTCTGTAAATACAAAAAGCAAGTTTTATGGGAATGTGTTGTATGCAACATGAGCAGTACCCAACATAATAAAAAAAGGAGTTGCACAGAGAATTCTGCTTAAGTATCCTTGTGAGCTATTGTGAGCCTAAATGGTTATTATGATAGCATTTAGAGGCATACCTATACGACAGATAAAAGAGAGTCAGTAAAACTATTTTTGTCCCTGAATAGATAAGAAGAAATTACTTTTTAGCAAGTTTTGCAGAATGAATACATCCCAGCAGACTCTTCAGCTAGGCCCTTCTCCAGGAGAGTATTCTCATTCTGATGCTGCTGGAGTGGCCTCGTGATAAATATTTTGGGGATAAAACATGCTTGGCATGTTCTGCCTGGAAGACAAGGCTTCGGTAACAGCTCTTCTGTGATCCAGAGGGAGAATGGAAACTCCTACATCACCCAAGACAGCATAGGATGAGTGTGTGGAGGAAGCAGCATGTGAGAAAACACCACTGAAAATGAAGGTGTCCTTCACTGAAGCACCTAAGCCCTCCCTGCAGGAGCAGCTACCTGAGTTAGCACTAATCCCAGAGGAGCAGGAGCAACCACCCCACTGTCAACAGCTCCACAATGGAAAGACTCCATTCCATGCCCCTTTTGAGCCCACACTACATTTTCCTCCCAATAGGAGCCGTGTCCCAGATCCTGAGAGCATCCCTCGCTGTGTAACTCTCGGCGTGCCAACACCGATCCTAAAATCCCGCTTGCGGCAGGTGAGGAGGAAAGACATTCTGGGGAGCAATTGCCATCACCCAGCTCTTCAGCAGCCAGCCCCAAGGTAGGAGCAGTCCATTGGCACTTTCTAATTATGCTAATGACCCTTAAATGGTGGTGGCAGCGAGGCTGTGCCACTGGAGAGGGCACAGTGCACCACGGATATCCTGAGCCACCACCAAAGGCAGTAGGTAGCCCCAGTACCAGAGTCACTGTCATTAGCACTCCACCTAAGCTAATATTTGCTATGTCATTGGAAGGTTAATTAGCCAAAAACTGCTCTTCTAAGCTATCTACAGCTTCCCACATGCAAGACAGCTCACTACAGCTCACATGGGTACCACTGCTGAGCATCTTTCCCTGCCATGCAGACACAGCCCCAGTGCCCATCCATAGCTCTGGGCTCCTGTGAATTCAAGTCCCTCCTTGCTCATTGACATATGCATTTTTCCAGTTAAGTACAACCCTGCAAACCTGATCCAAGTGATGCCATTAATTTATTTAATTATTTTTTACTTCCCCAAAGCAGGTTCCTCCACACATGTTTCAGCACAAGAGATACTGTCAGTGTCTTCTAAAAACTTCTGCTTTACTCAGGAATTCCCTTGACTGGCCCTAAAATACTCTCTAAATTGGCAAATTCTGCCTCTCTCACACTATAACTAAAAAAACATAAGCCCAAATGGTTGAGAATGTCCTGTTAACTGTACTAAGTTATAAAAGCAAATGAAGAAACAAGTCTAAAATCTTTAATTCTACTTCAAAATATGTAATGCGGATAGTACAAGACACTCACTAACAAGTTCCACTTTAAAAAAAAGCTGCTTTTATTTTCTGCTGTAATCCTCATACTCTCATGTTTCTTTTATATTATTCCACCTCAGTCCAACGTGAATTTTGAGCTCTCAGGAATGTTACTTCATTCTTGGTTATAAAAACATATTCCTTTCCTACCACAGCGTGATAACAACAAAGATACACTACAATCAGAGGAATAGTAATAATAACCAAAATCTAAATTAAAATTTTCATTGGAATGAATTCCAAGGAGTACCTAATCTGACCCTGCTTTGCAAACTGCCACTGACAGTGTGGGCACAGATGGGATAAGAGAATTCATATAAAATCATGAATCATGGAATGGTTTGGGCTGGAAGGGAGCTTAAAGATCATCCAGTCCTGCCACAGGCAGGGACACCTCCCACTAGAGCAGCACAATTGTCCAGTGGATATCCCAACACCAACAAAGAGCTTGCACAAGTTTTCCAGAGGGCTCTGCTGGCATGTAGAGAAGTACCAATGACAACATCAGTCAAAAGGGAATCTCTTCCTTGACCATCATTTTAAAGTGCAAAAGTGGAAAAAGATTATATCAAAAATAGACTCTTGATTGTACAGTGAAAAAAAAAATTGGATTTTATTTATGTTGCAATAGAAAACATACTAAAATTAAGTCAATGGCCAGATAAGTGTGAATTACAATGTATTTAACTCTGTGCTATAAACCTCCAGTCTGATACACGTGGCAGATCAGCCACTGCTCTCCATCCCTGCAATACCACTGCACTGGGAAGGTACAGTCTGAACTCAGAGGGGCTTTTTGTCTCAAAGCTTAAAAATACTCTTTTATTTATTTATTTATTTATTCAATACTCTGATATTTATTCCCACAACACATACTTCACCAGAATGTACAAAGAGCAGGATTCAAGTCAGAAATCATACGGGGTGGGTGTATATGGAGCAGCCTGGGCACCACAGAATATATATATATAGCCAGTCATGGTCAGAACCAGAAAACAGGAGGATTAGGTCAGTAAATATCTTATTCTGTCAAATCCTCAAATCCTTTCATCTCTTCTCACTGTCAGATAAGGACCACAGTCTGCTGGGTTTGCTCTGGGAGCACCAGCATGGGGTCCTAATGACAAATATTTATTTTAAAAAAAGATTCTTTAAAAGAAAGCAAGAAACAACTTCTCCTCAGAAGTAGAAAAGCAGCGGTTAGAGGCCCATTTGAAATATTTAAATACATATTACAAATTATAGTGGTGCCTCTCAGAGTATCCACAAGTGTTTCCCAGGATATCCTTCATCATTATACCTCCCCTCTTAAGTGATCATTTACTATGCTGCTTGTGCTGTTTGTGTCCATCACCTACAGTAATTACATTAAAAGGTAGATATTTTACAGGATTAACTCCTGTGACATGATCCTTCATTACACTGGTTTTGATCAAGGCTCAGATATATTTTATTTTGCCCTATGACTGCGATTTAATCTAAAATAATCTTAAAAAGCTCCCCACCACACATGTGAGGATGATTCCTCAGATCACCTCTCTCTCCCCAGCCCAAATGTAGATTATGTTTCAGACACAAACACACCCTGAGACATTCACATGCAAAATAAAAGAGGTCAAAACAAAAAAATAAAAAACCCACCCTGGTTATTTTGCCTTCAGAATTTTTAAATATTTTCCCAACATCTCAGCAAAATTATGCATTTTAAAAAGACTGCAGGCACTGAAATGATTGTCAGTCATGCAAATAATCACTTACTTACACTGTATGAGTTTGGTTTGGATAAAGCAAATTACCATTTGAAAATAACTTGAAAAACACTCTGGGCTAAGAGCTTGCTTTATAAATTTTAGCTTGGCCACAATTTTTCTTAACCTTTTTCTCCTCAATCTCCATTCAGTCACTACACTAATACAATCTAAATTAAAAAAAAACAGCTTAGAATTGCCACAGGTGCATTCAACTTTATGTAAAACATGTAAAGAAATAGCAAATATTGGCTGCAGCTGAAGGTCAAAACCCAAAGAACTTCAGAGTCAGGCAGAAACAGCCCTTTCCTCAGATTTTTTTCCTGTCTTGATATTGGGCTTTGTCTAAACACCTCAGATCTTAGACCTAGAATTAGCTGTTGAATAAAATATATATTAGATGTAATATAGCTGACATTAGTCTTTGTTTCGAATCACCCTGCTGTGAAAGTTTTACTGTCACACAGTTGTTGATCAACATCTTAATTCTGCCTATCACTGTTGAAAAGTGGTTTTTGATATAATTTCAAGTGCAGCCATCACAATAAAAATGAGAAAGGTGTCCTGCCTTGTGAGATGGGATTTAATATGAGAGCAGGACTCTAAAAGAGCACACAGTGAGATGTGAGATCTTCCTATTGTACCAGTTTGGGTAGCAGGCTAATGATTTTACCCACCCAATCACCTCCTGCTTTGGACAAACAAGCGCTGTGTGCATGATGACTTCAGCCTAATTTGTCAGATCTTGTCTGACCCCATCTGCCAGGGCTGACAAGTCCAAAAGAGCTGATGTAATATACGAGACAGGGTTATCATAACTTCATCTCCAAAACTAGGTCTGGGCCACATGATTCCTAAGGTATGCCAAAACCCCCTGAGCCCCTGGAACTGGCTCCACGTCAAATATGCTGAGCACCCTCAGCATTCCCTGTGCTCAAAAGCTCTGGACTCTCAGAGGGAATAGCAGATCCTCAAAGATATACAGGTCCTGAACTGTGCTGCCATCCAGGCAGCCAAGTCCCTAAGAAACACTGGAGGATTTTAACCCACTTGTCAAAAACAGACGTTTAAACATTTAACCTTAGACATTGATTTCTAAATTATTTGCATCAGTATTTTAGAATACAAAGTTGTCCAAGACACTGAAACTCAAACCTTGCAGATCGAGTAGATCAGGGACTTCACGGCCTCAGCTCCTGCACCAAAAATTTCTCCACCCCAAACTACCACACGTATATTTAGCCTATGAAATAACTCTAAGCACAGGCTGGTCAGGGAGAAGGATCTCATGTGTGGCCAGAACTTATTATCAGATCAAAAGGCGGGCTCTTGCAAAGTCATTGCAGTGCTTCCCATCCTTATTTCAGCAAAAAATAATGTGCCCAGCATGGTGTTGGGTTTAAGAGTATAATCAAATTGCAGAATCACAATCTATTTAGTGCCGGTCCCACTGAAGCAAAGTTCCTGTTCAGTGGGAGGAGAGCCCCTTATAAGAGGAAAAACAATTGTGCCAGGTTTAATCAAAAGTGAAAAGGATCCTGTGAATGTTCCCTTTGAGCCACATAACCCACTGCTAATTTCAAGACGGGCTCTGAAACGAGGGCAATAAAAAACGTCCTTCAGAGTAACCGAGGAGGAGCGAAGAGCAACTCCTGCTGCAGCAAATGCCAACA
Organism: Phainopepla nitens; assembly: GCA_013400175.1. NCBI lineage: Eukaryota > Metazoa > Chordata > Aves > Passeriformes > Bombycillidae > Phainopepla > Phainopepla nitens. The sequence goes on along the minus strand of VXBQ01006036.1, from coordinate 1,359,252 downwards.
TCTGCAAGGGCTCCCTGCCACAGGAATGCTTCTGCCTACCTGGAAAGCCATAAAGAGAGGTAGGGGAGGGAGGAGGGATGAAATAGCTCCTTGGCTGCAGGCTTATCACTTTCACTGCTCTCCAGCATTTCTGTCTCCTCCTTGACCTCCCCTGCACAAATACGCACAGAGGCAGGAGCAGGCAACTCTGGGAAAGCTGAAACAAGTGGGCAAGCACTAAAGCAAGTGGGCAAGCACTCATCCTGAATGATGCAAGTTTGCACGACAGGCACTGAGGACAGGCTCGGCTGCCTCAATAGCCTCTGATTATTGAAATACATTTATCAATTAGGGGATTTTGCATATTATCAAACTCGTTCATTAATGATGCTTTAGCTGATTAGTTGGAACGTCACCATAAATACAGAGTTTTGACAGGCTGGAGGCAATTTATGACGTGGAAAATGTACTGACCTGCTCACATCAGGAAACCTGACTGGAAAATAAAGAACTTGGCACTTCGGTCTGATTATTTTTTCCAGATCCTTAGGTCTGTGGTCAGGAATCAGCTTCATAAATTTTCCAATGGATTTAAGAAAGGATTCCATATTAAAAGCAGAGTTGAACACCACAACATCAGCAACCAAACTGTAAAAAGTAGTGAAGATTAATGAACATACTGCTGCCACAAAAAGAACAGAATTATTCTACAGGCAGAGGAAATAGGATACATATTCTCATAAACAAGCAAAAGGTGCAAGTGGATGCCAATTAAAATCAACCTTCCTAATGTGAATTAGGAGTAGCATAAGTACCTTAATCAGAAATATCTTAATTTCTCTCTATTCAACCTTTGAAAACATGTTTAACCTTTTTTAGCTAATAATAAATTACTATTATTAATCTAAAGGAGCACATCTTATTCTAGGTGTGGAGTTTTATTCATAAAATGGTAAGTACAGCGCTACTATAATCATCTCTCAGAAGCAGTATAAACAGATAAGGCCCACTGTAATCTGACTTTTGCAGAATTGAAGTTGGAAGAAAATGAAAATTCCTCAGAAATATTTTTTATTGAAGGACAACTTACCTTTGGTTAACCTACCTTCAACTGAGCATCTGTGTAAAGCAGCAGGACACTAAAGAAATGGAATGTTATTTTAACCTATGCAGATGTAATCCTGATTAAGAGTATAACCATTATATATCAAAAATAAAATACATGGCATACAATATCCCTCCCCCCTCAAAAAAAAGTTTGAAAAAAATTGGCATATAAATTTAATGTTTTATCTCTACTGCTGTGTTTTAAAATCGACCAGATCAATAATTTTAAGATGGAGTTCAATGATAATGCAGGTATTATTTCTCCACTTAGAGTCAGTCTGGAGAAAATAAGCAGCTATAAAAAACCTGAAGTATCTGGAATTATATCCTGGCAGTGCTGCCACAACCTGAGCTACACCAACACACACAACACTAACTGAGGTAAGAAATGCTTTATGGCCAGTTGGTTTTCTCAATATGTTATATATTGTAATACAGACCCACAGGTCAGAAGATACATTGAGGACATGTGTTCATAAGTCACAGGGCTGGTGAGAAGTATATTTGAGGTGAGAGGCTGTCATTCATCCTCTCTGCATCTTTCTGCTGTCTGGTCAAGAAAGAGAACTGACACTGCTCACCAAAGCAGCAGGAGTCAGCAGGAAAAGCAAAGAAACCCCAACATTACAGAGAAATAATCCTTTTCAAGCTGGCTGCAGGAGCTGAAATGCTTTCTGGCATGTTACCCTCTTCCCCACCTATGGTTTTTAACCCGTTGGAAGCCCCAGCTTTGTACAGAAGTCATCTTTTCTGCACTGATTTACAGATGACATGAGGCAGGAACCTGACACATTTCTTTGCTGCTCTCTGACACACAGCAAAGGCTCCAACAACATCATCTCACTTTTTCTCGTGCATGAACTCTTATCTGCCCTAACTCCTTCCTGCAGGCTCTGCAAATTGGGGGCAAATTAGAAAGATTAACTCCTTAGAAGCACCAGATTTTTTTAATGATTCAAAGCACCAACCTGAAGGTTCAAAGTGCTCTAATTTTAATCATCCCCAAAACCTCTGTGTAGAAGTGGAAAGGTGCATTTTCCCCATTTCTAACATATTTGGAAGATGGGAAGATGGCACCTCTTTGCAGGTGATTGCTGGAGCGTGAAGAATAATACAGAGGACATGGCTTCTATTTTCTGTTAAACTGGGGTTTCAGCAGAACAAAAATGGGAGATGAATATTATGTAACTATATGAAGAAGATATTGGAGGCTGAAAGGGACAGAATGGAGCATCTACTGCCCCATCCCTGGAAGTGTCCAAAGCCAGGTTGGATGGGCTTGGAGAAATCTGGTTTACTGAAAGGTGTCCCTGCTCATGGCAGGGGTTGGAACAAGATGGGCTTGAGAGTCCCTTCCAACCCAAACCATTCCACAATTCTACGACCTGTGAAAATCATCTTTATTTATCTAATAAGATACTTAAAATGCATATTTTGAGGATAAATGTTTGTCAGTTTACAACAGATGTATGACAAATAACCGCCAGAAAAAAGCAAAATATATACACAGAAAAATGTTCCTTTCCCAGTGCCAGAAAACACTTCTTTTTGTTAGAACATCTGAAAATGGCTGCTACCGTTTTCAAAAGATCTCTCACTTCACTCTCCCATCTTTACAGCTCAGTAAGTGAAACATGTTACAAACATTGTGGCAGAGGCAGCTGCAGAATGGCCAGAGCATGCACAGATCATTAATTGAGAAAATTCAACATAACTGCCTTAGATTATAAAGATGCAAAAGCTTAACTTGCACCTTATAATGCTCAAGCCCTATTCTTAATAATTCTTCCACCAAGAGAGAGGTGAGAAAGATCATGGAAATGAATTTATTTCAGTTTAAAACAAGCGAGTTTTGCTGTTTCACTTAGGTCTGTGCAGTGCCTAACCACAAAGCTTTTCAGTGGTGCTGTTATTAACTTCTTTCATTAACTCAGATTCGAGAAATACATTTGTTTTTAGCAACAATAAAGGACCGCAGCCTTTAAAACGTCTCGGTATTTTAGCACTGCACAATTTCTGAATACTAGATGAAAGAAATATAAGGATTTATCTGGTATGTTTACTGCCCTCTCTTCACAGGAAAAGTGCTGCAGTACATTTTAATTTCTGTTTATTTCCCTAAAACCCTCTCCATAATTTCAGCTGGATGCAGTAAAAGCTATGGCCAAGCACGAGCTGAATAGCTGCAGCTTTGTGAAGCATCCATGAAACAACGCATCACTTTCAGCCAAGGCACAGGTCAGAAATCCCACCAACAATGGGTAACACCATGGCAGCACTGGTGCACTTTATACAATAAATTTAGATGATTTTTTAGAGCAAAGTGGTTCAGCCACACTGATTTTATCAAGCTCTCCTCAGAACTCTGCTGGTACTTCAGTTTGCTACAGGGTCACCGTTTATAGAATTACAGAACAGCCTGGGTTGGAAGGGACCTAAAAGCTCATCCCGTTCCACCCCCTGCTATGGGACACCTTCCACTATCCCAGGTCACCCCAAGCCCCATCCAACCTGGCCTTGGACACTTTCAGGGATCCAGGGACAGCCACAGCTTCTCTGGGCACCCTGTGCCAGGGCCTCACTGCCCTAACAGGGAAGAGTTTCTTCCTAATGTCCAATATAAACCTACTCTCTTTCAGTTTGAAGTTGATCCCCCATTTCCTGCCACCACATGGTCTTGTAAAACCAATACATCCTGTAAAAGCAACAAAATAATTAATTTTACAAAAAAAAATCAATACAAAATAAAAATAAAAAATAATCAATATTAAAAAAAGTATACAGAGAAGGACTCCTCAGGGTTACAGTGCTGTAGACAGAAGGACACCTTAAATAATGAGGAGCAGTGCGAGCCACACCTACCATGAAAGAATCTGGTTGTATCCATACTGAAAATCCCTTTCCTGGCATTTCTGGACAGGATATGCCAATTGGTTCTCATGGAAGTAGAGGACCTTTTTCAATTTGCCAAGGTCAGGGCGGAGGGCGGCGAGTTCAGCCAGGTTAAGCACCGAGCTTGCAAAGAGGATCCTGGCAAACAAGGAGAGCAGTGTTTACTGCCGGCGAGCGTGCTCGCAGGGGTCACCCCTTCCCCTGCTCCCCTCTCCCTCCCCCCCAAGAAAAACATAACCCCTATAGGGACACATCAATGGCTAAGCCTTAATACCATGTAGCAGCATTGGAAGTTTTGATCTCCTAAAAAGCAGCTGCTAAGAACCCAACTAGAAAAGCACCGAATCTCATTGGTCTCCCCAGCTCGGTTACAGAGAGATGCAAAAAAAAAAAAAAAAAAAAAAAAAAAAAAGCTAGATGGATTTTATTGAAAAAGGCAAGAAAAGCTGTATCTGAAGGACAAATGGAACAAAGATAAGGCTGACTAGGGAATACTTTGCTTGCCAGTTTCATTACACTTTACTTCTTTATGCAACCAACTACTGAAATTCAATATATGAGCAGGAATGGCACATGTTCATGTTATGACATAAACCCTTTTGATTTATGCAGTGCACTTATCTAGTATGGTCTGCTTTTCTTTTTTTTTTTTTTATTTTTTTATTCCACTCTTTTTCTGTTTTATTTTCACATTTTTATTAGGTATCCTCTATAATGAAATGTTGTTTCTACCCTTGCACCCCAGTCCTGCCGCTGCACTCCTGCTATTCCAGAGTGCACAACACTGCACACATCCTTCAATTAGATAAAGCAGGCACAAGCAACACTAACAAGCTGCTATCTTAGCCTTGTGTAACTTCCCAGGCTATCAGAAAATGAATGTATTTAAATGTGTAATATGAAATCCTGACCCTACTGTAACCAGTGGCAGATTCCCCTGCATTTCACCAAAAGCATGTGAGCATCTCCTGGCCCCTGGCTAGCACTGCTTCCAGGCAAAGTGAATCCTGAACTTGCAGAGAGCTGCAGAGCCTCACATTTGTGTCCTGTATTTCTTATCATAAGAGATTAAAAAAAAAAAAAAGAAAAAATTGAGATCAGGTATCTATTGCACAAAGAACATTAAGTTTAATAAAGTACTTTTCAACATAGTCTGTTACTGAATTGTTGGGTTTTTTTTTTCCTAACCACCATTTTAGTTATTCAGATTCAGAACTGATTTATGAAATGTTTTATTCTTTTAATTATTTATCCTAAGGTTTTTTTTTTCCACTGTTATTCCCATTCTTTCTATTTTTACACGATTTTCTTGTTCAAAAGATTGCTGCCAAACTGACATCACTAACTTGATAAACTTCTGATTCTGGCTGCCAACCTCAAAACTCATGAACTTCCCCAAACCTCCATCTAGATCATACATATTATATCACATCTCTGCTAACTTACAGCCTTCTTAGATAACCTATGTACAGAACAAACACTTCCTAGGGCACAGATCCTGAATCCATCATCATCAGCCTGGGTCAATGCTGATCTGAAAGGCTTACAAAAGTAAGAGATGACTGCTATTGCCTTGTTCATCAAATATTTGATGGTTCTAAAGGGCCTGTCAAACAGAATGCCAATTAAGATATGAGCTCAGGTTTATTACGAGCCATACCAAGAGGAAAAAATAGTTTTAGGTAAGTCATTACTTATTTGTCACTGTGAGTAATGACCTCTGGACCTCATAATGACCTGGGTGCCAGGCTCAAAGCAGAGCAGGAAAAGCTTCCTGGGGGCGATGTGAAATCCCTGCTCAGCACTAGAGTGACAAAGAAAAATGCAAACTAGAGAAAAAAATAACCCAAAACCTGTAAAAAATGAGACAAAATGGTTGCTTGGAAAAATTTTGGCTATTGACAGGACAAGGTGGAATGACTTCATACTAAAAAAGGGTTGACATTAGATAAAGGAAGAAATTTTTCCCTGTGAAGGTGGGGAGGCCCTGGCACAGGGTGCCCAGAGAAGCTGTGGCTGCCCCATCCCTGGAAGTGTCCAAGGCCAGGTGGGACAAGGCTTGGAGCAACCTGGGACAGTGGAAGGTGTCCCTGCCATGGCAGGGGAGTGGAACAAGATGAGCTTTAAGGTCCTTTCCACCCCAAACCATTCAAGGACTCCATTTCTGGATTGCATTATAGTTTACAGATTTTTCAAAAAATTCTTTTCTGCCATGAGTTAGGGAAGAAAATTGAACTGATACAGGATGGTATCGATGAACCTGGCTGAGATGGAAGGAAGAAAGGGGAAAAAGACAGCACATTGGGACTGAAACCAGGGGAAGCAGCACAGAGCCAGGGTGGGAAGTGCACAGTGGAGGTGCCAAGGTTAACGCACTGACTGGGGAGAACAAGGCAATGGAGAGCACAATGAGAAGATATCTAAGAAATAAGCTTGGACAAAACCATGGAGCTCTGATGCATCTCAACTTGCTCAGATCAACAATGGGATAATTAGGAGGAAAAAAAATGATGGTTATAGTCACAGGCAAAAAAACCCCAGTGTCTTCAGTCTTTGGCTTAGGCAAACTGGAGGAATTCAATAGCATCATTGAGCATGCTGGAGCCTGGCTTCTAGCACGGCAAAAAAAGGCTGAAAACCTGGAAAGCTTGTGAGAGGTAGATCTAAATTTTCTCCACTGTAAATAGAAAGTGATAAGACTCAGCTAACAAGGAGATCGCTTATCACTGCCCAGCTCAGCACAATAAACTGGTGTCAAGAGAAAACTGTGGTGATGACTAGCAAATTCAGATGTAGAGCCTGAAATGACATTGCCTATGCTTCTTACAGCAAGGAAAAGAATTAAAATAAAACCACCGATTAGAAAACACCCTCCTCGATTCACTTCCATTACTTCGCAGCACTTCCAGAATTTATCCCGACTCTGAGAGGCTCTCATGGCTGAGAGAAGCTGCAGAGAAGCTGCTAACTACCAGCACTAACCAATTTCCCTGGCTTTACAAGCTTAAATAACACCTGACAGCACAAGTCCCCGTGAACATGCCCACAGAGCAGCCACACTTGTGGCTAATGGACTCACGCAGGGCACTGGAGGATACGCTGGAGTGTATTTCCATTTAACACCTATTACAAGGGGAAGAAAGGAAAGTTTATTATAATGGAACGTGCGACATAAATATATGTCAGTTGTCATTCCGTGTGACATCAACTTTCATTTTACCTCGGGTTATTATTTAAGTAATAAATCCTAACAAGGTGAGCTTTATCATCCCACAGAGCGTATCCGGGAGGTAGAGACACAAGGTGATGGCAAGAACGCTCAAAACATGATAATTCCTGACAGCTGCTGCTTGAGCACAAGTTAAATTGAACAGTTTATCTCAGCATAAAGATGTTATAAGGTTTTATGTTTAATTTAAAAAAATTAACATAAAACCCAGAGAAAGCAGAGTTAGGCAATCTTTCACAAACACGACATACTACAATCACTGTATAAGCTGGATTAGTACTTATTACCATGCTACTAGAGAATTAAGCTGTTTTTAGACCACCAAAGAGCTTTAAATTGCAACTTTTGTCTCTGTAAGAGAAACCTATATTTAAAACGTCTGCTAAATTCAAATTAACAGCTACATCATTAACTTACCATCTCACAAAACCCCCTACAATTCAACCGCTATTATGGTGTCCTTATGGAGACCTATCAACACTGCAGCATTTAATATATACAGTGCTTTCCAGTAAATACAGTCAGTGAATCCTCACTAAACCTGTGCTGAAGGTCACATTCCTAAAGCTCTGCCCCAGCTCTCCTCTCCAAAACACCCCCGAGCATTTTGCTGTGTGACAAGTGACCTTCTTGCACAGAGCAGGACTATCCCACGTGCAGTAGCCCCACTGCCTCAGAGCCTGGCCAGGTTTCAGGCCCACCATCCACACATGCTGTGGTCTAAAGCCATGCTTGTGCTTCATCTGAATCAGTTCACAGCCCTTCTGAGGAGCTGTTCATGCAAAACTAGTTAAGCATGTGCTTAACTAAAATAAATATTCCTGGGAAGGAAGCTGAGTGCAGTTGCAGGTTCAGAGATGTGACATGTCCACAGAATTCTCTGCCCTTTGCTACTGTCTTCCCCATTATTTCACTCCAAAGCACTGAAAAACAGTAAAATACAAAAGCCTCTTTTCTTTTTTTTAATTACCAGCAGACAAAACGACTAATACAGGTTTCCACTTATATCAAGCAAATTATAATAGTGAAGGTGCTAAAGTATTTTTATTTGGCTTTACAAATCTTCTTTGTGTCATGCAGCCATGATTTACTCTTTTATGGCATTGTCCTAAATCTTTCAATTAAATTCCCATGCAACTTAACTAAAAACACATTTTGCCTTCCCCTTGGGAGACCACACAGGGCATATTTATGTATCTATGAACTCCCCAATCCTCCAGGCTTATAGAACAAAGCAAGTTTAAAACAGCACCTGATTTGTAGTGGAATGCTCCTCAGCCTGGCAGAAGCTCTGCATGAAGGACAGATAATCGTGGCCACAATTTGTGTGGCAGTACAGGTAACCCAGCTCTCCCTGGAAAAGGGGGATTGCTGTAGGATACAATCCTGCAGCAGCAGCAGCAGCAGCAGGGACTCTCCTGCTCCGCAAATAAAATCCAAAGCCATAATTCTCTGCTGCAAAACAACCACATTCACAGTAAAATGAGTTTATGATTGAAGATCTGGCAGTCCAGAAAAGAGCTTTGAGCACTCTTCATCCTCCAGGAGCAGTATTACAATAAAACAGACCAAAATTTGGATATGGCTACAAATATAAGCCTTTTAGGGGAAAAGGGTACTAAAATAATACTGTTCAGTAGATGGCACTGATTGAACCAGTGAGGCCCTGGCACAGGGTGCCCAAAGAAGCTGTGGCTGCCCCTGCATCCCTGGAAGTGTCCAAGGCCAGGTTGGATGGGGCTTGGAGCAACCTGGGATAGGAAGGTGCCCCTGCCCATGGCAGAGGTGGAATGGAATGAGTTTAAGATCCCTTCCAAGACAAACCATCCTGTGACTTCATTCCTGGATTGCACTGTAGTTTATCCAAACCATTCTGCTCCATGTTTCCCCCTTAAAGGCCACAGCAAAGCCAAGAGGTTTGAGCACAGACACCTCCACCTGGAGAAACAAGGGCTCCAAAGGTGAGGGAGGCTTCCAGCACCTTGTGGTTATGGTTCAAACCTTGTGGTTATGGTTCCTCCATTACACAGTTCTTCATTTCAACCCAGCAATTAGCCAAGTCCATAGATTTGGCTTTAAGTTACCTTTCAAATGTAAACTGTGTCTCAAATAGCACTGTTAATGCCTGCAGTCTTAACAGACCAGTTCTTTTTGTTTGTTATTACACACATTTTTATATTACCAACTTAACAGAAGTTGCATTTTTATCACTAGCCCAAGAACACACAAATTACAACTGCATATAAAATGCTTTTCCTTTTCCCATTACACAACAGACAACACTGAATTTCTGAACAATAAATACTAATAAGTGGTAATATGCGACAGTAGACAGTATAATAAATAATAAATTAACAATAATTTTTTGACACGGAATGTACAAATGTCAAAAAATGCTTATAGATATTTTAACTCATAAATTAAGGTTTTTGTAGATAAAGATAATTTGCAATGTTTACAGAAATAATTAAGTCTTACTATTTTAATGGTCTTTATTTTTCAGAACAAATCACAAGGGTTGTCATGCCTTTCATCTTAATTAGGCCATGTGTTTGTCTTATTTATTTCTATGTACTTTCATAAACGTTTACAAATATTAATTGTAAAAAAAATATTTTTTCCTCTTGCTGTAATTGCTATATGTACATACAGTACAGTGATAAATATTCATGGCTGCTACCAGTTCAATATTTAGGATTTGGGAGTTGCCTTGTATGCTAAAATACTGCAGGAAGGAAAAGCTTGGTTTCAACTCATACTGCCAGTTCCTTCTTTATATATATTTTTATTTTGAAATAAAAAATTATATATTTATTTTAAAATACACCATTTCAAAAATTCAAAAAGTTACATAAATGCATTTTTTAATTTGCAAGTCATTTAGGTTCTCTCACAATTCCTCCTTACCCTTGTGATTCTTTATTTCAACCAGCTGATCAGAGTATTTGTGTACTGGAATCCAATTTGAGGCCAGATCCTTAGCCCACACAATTAAGAACCAGTCGTAAAACATTTCTCCAGTATTTTTTATGACCTTTAACTCAAAAATATATTGAAAACTATGTGAAAATTGTGAATGAAAATTACTTTCCCATGTAATATCAAGAAGTAAGCTTGAAAGAGACTCACAGAGCAGACTTTTGAGGGGGGTGTATTCTGTTTGGGCTGCTTTGCTTTTTAGGCAACAGCACTGAAGCTTCTTGAATTTTATTAAGTGTGTGTGGTACTATTTTTTTTCCTGATTTGTAATTAAATTTGGCTTCAATTAATTACTGACAGATGCACATTTTTACTTTAGTGGCCAGATTGTTCACCATGGGCTACATCGGCCTCTCTGTTCCCACAAAGGGAGAGGTCAGGACCAAGCAGTCAGAGCTGTGGTGATGGGGGGAAGGAGAAACCATGAATCCACATCATCCTCCTCGCCCAAATTCCATCAGCAACAAACCATGAGGCAAAGGAATTTTATTAGAGCAGAGAATAAGCAAATCAGAATAACCCACTTGTGAAAAGTAGCTATTGCTGGGTGGTTTATATATTAGATGGACAGACTAACTCTGCTCAAATAGGTGCTGTGACAGAGCAAAGAAAAAGTAGGAAGCAAGATAAATAGTGGACATAGTGACTGAAGGCAAAAAATTCACCACAGGTAAATACAGAGGATGCAGTGATGTATTATGAAATGACATTTTAAAAGAAAAATGCTTGCAAAACTGATGTTCTACTCAATTAGGCAACATTTAAAGCAGCATTATTTATTGGTTGTAAGGCTGAAAATTAATTTAATTTGGTATCTTATCTGTCCAACTCTGGAGAGAAGCCAAACATGTCAAATGCCTGGCATGAACAACACAATATGGCCACGGGGTTGCAGCAGGACAGAGAAGTCCTGGGGCTACGCGTAACTGCACTTCTTAATCTGAACAGCAAGCTCTGAGCATCCTCACTTCTCTTCTCCTGGTGCCAGCTTGATCCAGGATGGCACAGAGCAAAAGCCATCATGGATATATGGATCCCACAGAAAGGGAATCAAACCCAGGGCAGCACAGACCCAGTACAATACTGAGGGCTTCCCTAAAAAAAGGTTTGTATCAAGAGATGCTCGCATAAAGTGGAACAATAAATGATTGGAACCCATTTCCCATTACTTTAGTAAGCTTTGGCAAAGTAAAAAACTCAAATCTTCCCCCAATTTTCAGGTTTACACATTTTGTATTTTAAAACCACAGAAGACCTTTGCACAATTGCAGAGAAACTCATGGAATCTCAAAACTGTTTGGGTTGGAAGGGACCTTAAATATCATCAAGTTCCAACCCCCTGCCATGGGGAAGCTTTGCTGACTGTTTAGGGTTACATTTCAAGTGCCCCAAAAATCCTGTCTTCCAAAGTATTCCAGAATGATTTTCATGTTGCTTTATGCACCTTGATGTATAAACACTTTTTTTTTTTTTTAAGGAATTTAAAGACTGTGACTAAAAGGAACTTAGCTTTCTTAGTAAATGGCTTTCACATTTTTCTAATATCCCACAGCTCTGGTTTAATCTCAAACAATCTACAAACAGCAAGTCCTTTAAAAATTATTTTTATAGAACCTCTTAGCTAATGTTCCTAAAAAACTCTCCCTCCAGAGCATCAACCCAAGGCATAACTAGTCCCTAAGAATGGGGACCCTCAGGAAAAACAGGATTCTTCCCAGAAAACTAATACAGTCCTCGAAAAAACTCAGACTGTCATAAAACCTGAGCAGCTGGCAACTCTGTCACCATGAAGTATCCATATGGAAGACCGAGATGTGTCAAACTACCCAAAACGAGTTTGGATAGTGCAGAAGATGGAATAAATAATTCAGTATCTTCAACACTTTCAACAGCAGGTAGTAGATATGCTACCTGCTCCTACAACGTGCCAAAATGTAACATGCGAGTGAGAGCGAGCGAGAGAATGTGAGTGTCTCCAACCTGTTTTCATGAGGATATTTTGCTCGAGGAACTTCTCTTTTTAGAGGCATATGATCCGTATCAGATGTTTGTCAGGAGCAGGCAGCACTACAGAACATTAGGAATAACTTAGTGATTTTTAATATATATTCACAAAGTGAATTCAAAAAGTCCTCCGTATACATGTACTAAAAAAAATAAAAGTATTTTTTTATCAAACACTACAAAAAAATGAAGGGGAAGTATGTATTTCTCCCAAATGCCCTTCACACTTCTAGAATATTTGTTGCTGCAGCATAGTGGCAACTTTCCTGCCATACTATAAACTGAGCAAGCTATTCCATGTGCTCAGCAAAGTGGCAATCAGACCCACAATTTAAATATTTCTGCTCCATGTTCCTGACATAGCTCAACTATAAAACCACATTGTGCTCTGTCAGTCTTCTGCCATCTCTTCCTATGAGAAACAGTCACACATTGGTGCATAAACCTTCATCATTTATACTCAGAGAAGATAAAGTGACACTTCTGTTCTCCAAGAAATTAAAGTAATTTAATGCTTAAGGGTCTCCAGACCTGTCTTTGGAGGGACAAACTCCTTCCTATACAGATTTATGAACCAGCACTTCATCAAAAACCCAGGGACAGTAGGTAGACCAATATTCAAAAGCACATCAATAAGTAAAATGTCAAGTTTTGTGTACTGCACACTATTTTGAGCCTCTCCACTTTCTGATTAGAACATTTCTGTAACTCAGCAAAGCCCACACTCGCTACCAGATTTGAAGGATTGCACCGAAATGGCTGAGCGACCGACTGAAGTGAGATTTCAAAGAAGTGAGACAAACACTCGCCTAAATTCAAAAGCTGCCAAACATATTTCATCAGACTTTCAAAAGATAATTGTTTTGTCTGTTCTGAATTAAGCTTTAAGTGCTTTAAGAAAGGTTTCTCCACAAACATGGCTAAAGATCACAAAGGGGAGCATTTGGAATGAATGGAACCCTTCAGTCATATATTTATTTAATATCACTTGCATCATGCCTGGCATATACCATAAGCTGCTTTATTTCCATTTCCATAACATGATTTTAAGGATAATCTATACTGATGTCCTACCAGTTTATTTCACATGTTATCATAACAGTGTTTTTATTTAAAATGCAACCAGAGAAAGAGAAGGAAATAAAGGGTCTCAGCTCTGCAGCTTGGAGCTCCTGACATGGGATGTAAGGGACCAGTGCTAGACCTGAGACAAACAGGAGAGAATTCAAAGAAAAAGAGAATTTAACAGCCATGGAAACAAAGCCTTTTGCCTATTTTTCTTCTCCAGCTCCTGGCTGAGTTTTGCAGGGTTAACAACAACATTGGACATTTACAGTCACGTTTGGCCAACTTACACAACACAGATCTGATCCTTGAGTGAGCAACCCATATCTCAACACTGCAAGATGTTGGCATTTTCCCACATGCAAAAATACAATAATAAAATAATAATTTAATAAAAATACTTCTAGGCTTCCATATATTTCACAAAACATGCTTTCTCAGTACATCTCATACGCAACTATCACTTCAGAATTCTTTTTATCATTAAACAAAGCATCCAGTGCTAAATTTCCATTATTCCCCAGGAAAATGAAAGAGAAATGTGTGCCTCTGGGGTTGAAATCATATGTTAAAAAGTCAGAACACCACACTAGATGCTTTCTAATCTTTCAGATTAAGAAACTGAGGCCCAGGCTTGTTTATCAAGGGCCACCAAGCAAACCAGGGCAACAGTGAGAAGTCAGGTGCCCAAGCCAGAGCTGAAGATAAGTGAATGTCACGGTCTAGTGATTTAATCAGCTCCTGTAAGATCATGTAAGTGTTTATGTATCTTATGGACCCTGCTCACCACAGTACCTGACAGGTTTCCCAAAATATTATCTTTGTGAGAGCATACAGAGTGATTCAGCGTTTTCAGATCTCACATCTTCACTCCCAGAGATGTACATGCACAGATGTCTGCGTGCGTGCCCATGCAGACACAAGACACACAAACACTACATACACATGTATTTTCTAGCAAAATCCACCATAAAACTATGAAGCATTCTGAATTGAGCTATCTAAACTGTGGCCAGGAAAACTGTTGACAAGAGCTAATTTGTTATTGAAAAAAGATTGCGCATCTCTCCATGACAGAAACCTAAAAATCTGTTCAAGATGGCTGGGCAAGGAGCTTTCATATCTGCAAAAGGCTGAGCAAAGTGAAGTAGTTTTGGTCAAGGTCTCCAAATAACACTATTTTTCCAGCAATGCCTTTGAACTACACTTAAAACCTTTCAGGAGCTCCTGAAAAGGAAACTTGACTCAAGATGTTTGTCAAGATGGGTAGAGATGTTCTTTAGAAAATAGTTCCAAAAAGTTTTGGAGTAATGGTAGCTGTACGGTCATATGGGATTAATTTTCTGTATATGTTCCTTTATATTGCTGGAAGAAACAAATCAACCTGAAAATTCAAAGAGCTTTATATAGCCCTGTACTCTTAGGTACAAATATTTAAGTAATCTTTACTTCCTATCAAACACTGAAATGGATATTAAATTATATTAAATTATAATAGATACAAGTAGTAAAATTTCTTTTTTGCTTTCTCTGTTAGCTCCTGCATCTTGGTATTTCTTACACAGAGTATGAAAGATATTTTAATATTATCTTTGATTTAAATTGCTTCTTCTATTAAAACACAGACTTTGTGCTGGATGTATAAACACCTGCCCAGAAGCCTCACAAATTTTCTCTGTAAAGGATCACAGGTTTATTTATTCCCAATATTCCTTTCCCTGATGGTTTTGGGATGCCATCCCTTTAGTCATCTTTTTTTTTTTCCCCTTTAAAATAAACAAATAAATGAACAAACCACACAGAAGAAAGGAACTTCAACAGTTCAGACCCAGCTGAACCCAAAAATCCCCACTGAGCCCTGTGACCTCCACTTGTATGTGCTCAGCACAGTGGGAGCTGCCCCAGCCTGCAGGTACATGGAAGGGGTGAAACATTCCCCCTGACTTCATGTATAAAATTAAAGAGAAGAATAAAATTAATGTTTAAAAGAATGGGGGGGAAAGAAAAATAAAATGTGGGAAATGTCCCTCTCTCCTGTTCCAGGACCTGTGGATCGACTTGATGAGAAAGAAGCAATCTGATAGATAAAATATAAAAAATTCATTTTTTTCCTTCTCTCTTGTTCCTGTGTATTAGCAGAAAGAACAAAATGAAGGAGCAAGGAACTAGTGAAAAAAAAAATCAAGCCAAAATTACATCCGTCAGGGTGATGGAGTGCAGTGTCCTGCCCAGTCCCACCGCAGACCTCCTCAGGGCTACTGTTTCAAGTAAAAATTAAACAAGATGACACAGAAACAGTCCAAGATTGACATTTTCCAGCTTTGTGTCATGTTACATTATTTGAATCAATCTCAACTTTTAAAAACATCCAAAGGAAAGTAAGTGAGGGCTGTATAAAACAAAAAAAGACATGTAAGAAATAAGACTCTCACCAGAAGAAAGAGAGCCACCCATGTTGATACTATCAAAGGTAAGAATATTTTTAACTACAGTTACCTATCCCAGTCACTCTTTTTGTGGCCAGACTAATATGAAAAATGTTTATTATTCTAACAGTATTTTTCCCCCGTGGCTTTACTCAGGTTGTGCCCATAGGTCCATTACAAAGGTTGCTGACAAAGCCCAGTGTTCCCACCACAGCTGCTTCCCCAACCATCTTCATCTTCTTGTGCACAGCACAAGAGCTCAGCTTTATTGGAAGGGTAGAGCCCTGAAACTACTGAAAAAGCTGTTCAGAAGTATGAAAAATAATATGCAGGGTTTTTTTCCTCAGTTACCAAGAAATTCGAAGCAGCCAGCAATCAACCTCCCTCTTCTCAGCACTCAAAAGCACTTACAGAAAGCCTGTTCTTAACCCTGCTGCACAAAAAAAATTCTCTTTTATCTTCCATTTATTTTCATTTTTACCTGAAAGGCAGCAAAGAGTTGGGCTTTATGTACACCAAACACGAACTGGACTTTTTTTGCAGCGCATTAGACTGCGGTCGCCTTCCCCCCATATGAATGCATACCTGAATTTCCACAAAAAAAAAAAAAAAAAAAAAAAAAAAAAAAAAAAAAAAAAAAAAAAAAACCAGCAACAGAAAAAAACCCACTACCAATATTGCCCTTCTGATTTAAGCATGGCCTGTTACTCAATGTAACGTTCATCTATACATGTTCTCACTGTTTAAGAACTCGGCGCAGGTGTTATTAATAAAATAAATTTATTTTTAAAAAGGATGCTATTCTATAAGCTTTGAAGCTCACACATAGCCTAACTTAAGCCAGCTTGGGCTCATCTGGTCTTTAAATGAGCCCTTTCATGTGGTCAGCCCACGAGCCATACGTACTGCTGCTCAACCACGCCACTGTACATCGTCAGCGCGAGGATGATTTGCATGATTTGCATTTCCTGTGCGCTCCAGCTTCAAGGAGCTCCAAGCACCACGTACAAAAGGAACCACCGCCAAGTAATGCAAAGATTTTTTTTACTTAAACCAGATGAGACTCTTTCAGTCAGCCTTGCCAATAGTTGGGGAAAAAAAAAAACAACAAAAAGAGGGGGAAAAAAAAAAGTCTCAGGGATATCCTGTTAAATAAGGATTTATTTGGAGGGAATCTGAAGCTTAGATTCATACCCTTACTTTTAAAATATAAAAGCTCTATGAGACCCTTAATAAATATTGCCTAGCAGAAAATAATTCAGTTAAGAACTTTTCTTCTCCAATATTTCTTAGCTTTTGGTATATGTTATGTTATTTATTTATTTATATTTATCATTTATTTATTTATATTTATAATCCATAAATGGATTCTGATTACATTCAGTTTCATAAGGTGGAAAAACTAACCAAATTAAACTGAATTCACTGATAGCTGGTTAATATTTGTCTCTATGAAGAAATCTTTCATTTTATCAACAAATTATCAATAAAACCTATTGGGCAAACAGCTAAGACAGAAACAGCATTACAGTGGGCTTCAATGAATAAGAACTAAAATTAAAAAAAATATGTACCAGAGCCTCGTTGTCATGAAAAACAGAGACAGATGGGGAGCCAGACCTATATGATGCTACAAATAGATGAATATCTTGTAAGGATTTCAACAAATGTTATAAGACCTAGTCAAATTCGAAAAAGTACAATGCAGTAGCACAAGCAAATCTGGAGTTCACCTGAAATTCAAGCCATACTATCATAATTATATAGATTACCAATGTTCCAAAAATCACAATAAGGATTAAAGCCTTTACAAAATCTTTTCTAGATAACGGCACAGCTAAAAATGTCATTATTGAGTACAAAGAAAATAAAATTAGGGAAGTTTGCTGTAACAGCTACTTTGGAAATGAGGTGCATTCTGTCCCCAGCTTAAAAACACAGGTGGGCGTGTGCACTGCACATTCCAATATTGGATTGTATGGCAAGCCTCCCTTTAAAGTGGTAGATAAATTGAGATGACTGAGGACTATCAGGCTGACTGAGCGAGCTGGATGTGCCCAGCTACAGAGTGCAGCCTGACACAGACCCAAGCCAGGCTGCTCCAGGAATCTGCATATCATCACGCTCCAGAAAAACCGCAGCGAACTCCCGGCGCTGCCGCTTCCAAAGGACACTCGATTTTAGAAGATTAAGTTGCATCTTCTTTGTTTTTTGTCTTTTTTTTTTTCTTTTTTTCTATGTTGTTCAAATGGAACCAAATATAAGATGTGGGTGAAACCGTAACTGAGGGGTTAAATTCTGTCCTGAACACAAAAATTCCACTTATTTCATTGTTGTCTGCAAATATACAGCCAAGAGCCACGTTTAATCACCACGCATAGTTTCTATATTGTGACTGTAAGATTTAGTAATCAAAATGGCTACCAGAATAAAAATGCACTCTGTCATTTTTCCACTTAGACAGCCCCTGTATAATGCTCTTAAAGGTCAGCTAATTTTATTATGGAAAGTAACTAATAACCTTTATTAATTCTTACGCTCGCAGTTTTCGAACACGTCAACCAAATAAATAATACACTGCAGGAAGACACCACACAAACCAAGCTGTTGAATACAATCTCTCTGTGTTTGCAACAGACAAAAGAGGTCATTAGAAATGTAATACATGGGGTTTTTTTTTTGCTCTGGATATTAGGAAAACTTGGATAGACAGAGGTTTTTAAAAGCCAGGCTGCTGGTCCTCCCCCATGTTCCAAGATGCTGAGACCACTGAATGAGGTGCTAAATTCACTAATACCCAAGGACAACCATGATTCCAAAAGTGAAGTAGTACCTTTACATTTTTTCCAATTTACTAAATTTGCAGGATGAGCTCAGTATTGGAGACCATAGGAGTTTTGCTTAGAAACTCTTCTGCTATCTTTCATTTAATAAAATGACAGAAAAACATGGAAATATCAAAGTAAAAAATATAGGTGTTTATATTTTATTCTCGCAATATCTCTTGCATGGAAAACATCATTATGCTGCACACTATACAAAATGATGCAAGAATATTCACATTTATTACAGATTTTTGCTTTCCTTAAGTGGCTCAGAATGCAGAACTCTTCATGGTCAGCCTCTCCTATCAAACTGCCTTGACTGAGTTTGTTCCTAAGAAACATTACAGCGCCTGAAACTAAAAATAGATGGCTATTTTTAGCCATTTAATCACATGAGGAAAAAGACACAGTTTGTATCATTCTTCTTTAATTTACAAAATAATTCCGTAACGTGCCCTCTGTGTGTGTGTGTATATCATGAAAATCCCTGGCACTCAACCTCCGGGCTCACACACCGGCTGCAAGTGGAAGCAAAATGGGGTTTAAAAGATTCCAGCAACAATAGTCTTGTGACTAAATCAGAAACAGAAGCACAAGTCATGAGCCAAACAGATACCTATCGGTTTCCTTGAGCTTAATCTGATTAAAACATGGCTCTCAAAAATGTTAAATAGAATGCCACGTCAGAGAGCTGGCAGATGATAAAAATAGTTCATGACAGGAAATCATTATTAAAGCAGCATTACTTGTGTATCTGTTATGGAAATTTCCCTGTAATTTTTCTAGGTTTCCCCTTATGCTTTTTGTTGAGTTGCTATTACACTTTTTTTTTCTCTTCCCTCAATGGCATGTAAGTTTGAGATGTAAAAAGAAAATTATCACTGCAATTTTCCAACTATACTCTGCTCATACCATCTCAAGTGTGTCATACATCATCTTGTCATTCACTTGAACAAGAAATCACATAATATGCAGAGGTAGAAAATAATCTGAAATGGGAAGTGCCACTAGGGCAAAGCCACATTCACATGCCAACACAGGAGAAAATTAAAAAAAAAAAAAATTAAAATTCATCTTAACTTCAAGGGGTCTCATAATGAAAGCATCTTAATAATACTTAATTGGGGGAAAAGTTTCTATGAAAAGCTGCTGGGAATGACAGTAGAGCTATTCTTGAGTTTGCCAAACCATATTAGAAAAACAAACCATTGAGAACACACCATTAGAAATCAACCTGAATGTTTTAAAAAGCTTACACAGTTAAAACAAGATTCAGAACCCTAAGAAAAATTTTAAAAAAGAAAGTCAGTATCCTCCTACTGTTACCATTCCCCTCACAAACATCCTCCAGATTATCCTTCAGAGCACCCCATAAAATACAAACTAGAGTTTGTAGTATCTTGTCCTGACTTCAGTTACATAATCCAGAAAAAGCTTTTATAACCAAAAAACCCCAACCAAACAAAAAAATAATCCCTAAAAATACTTTTACAAGATCTTATCTTACTCTAAGGTTAACTCTAATTCCTAAGTCCCTCTTTTTCCATCCTGAAGAGACTTCAACAAACTTGAACAGCTAGCCCCAAAACCCTCTGGATTTTTTTTAAAATGTCACTGATGGGAAAAAGCCTTCACCCATCAAATTTGTTTTTCATTCAGATCAGACATTTCATCTCTAATGATGATTCAGGCTGCTCCCAAGAAAAGTCAGGATTAGTTGGTAACTGATGCAGTGCTCCCGTTTCCATCAGGACACTCAATGTCCCTCCTGCACTCCACTCCTCCTCCCTCCGTTGTCTGCACCCAGCAGCCTCTGCCACTGACATGGACACTTCAAACAGGAAGGTTTTTCTAAATTTTAGGTCAAACTCATAACTATTTGTCAACTATTTGACACTGGCACATCATAAGACAAACACATGATGTGGGGGAACAAGGTACTTCAGAGATGGAAGTAGGGCTGGTCTTTAAATAAACTCCTACTACTGCCCACCTAAAATCCAGAGGTGACGACGCAATCACAGCAATAGTGACAATTTTTAAAGACAGCAGAGTCACCACATGTTTTGCAAGTGTGTCTAAGACCTCCTTGATTTTTTCCCTGGATATACAGCCAAGCTCTGCCTGACTCAGCATGAAAGGGAATGTGCATCCCATTAACAGCAGCGCTTAAACCTTATTCCATAAAGAGTTTTCCAAGAGCACTCACATCTATTCTTCTTAATATCCCTCCCACATTAAGAAATGATTATCTAATACAGGGAGTAATCAGCTCATGGTCTTACTACAGTCATCCTCCTTGACAAAGCAGGGAAAAAAACACCCAACTGTGAAGCATTAGAAAGTCAAGGTTCAAAACATCCCCATTTATTGAGATCAGTGCAAATTTATTTAGATCTCCATGCAACAAGACCAAGTGCTGCCTCTTGATACAGACTGGTAAATTCAAAGTTGCTATTTCTGCAATGGGCCCTCACCAGGACACATGGAAGGTCACAGGGAAGGACACACGGAAGGTCACAGGGAAGGACACACAGCCTTAACTGAAGGAAGAAAAGCTGATGACAGCTAATCCAGAACTAGTTTAAATGTTAATTTTAACACTTCACCATGTCAGAACACTGTTAAGCACTGAATTTCATGTTGTCCTGACTGCTTTCTAATCTGAAATACCAATATATAAGAAAGGACTAATAGATAATTAATTTATTACAGTATTGCACACCCTTCCAGGCGAGAACTGAATGGCAGAGTTCTCGGTGTGCACCAAGAGCAAATTTATTCTCAACACACCCTTTCTCATTCCATAGCCCCTCTCAGATCCATTTCCTCTGCATTACTCCAGGGAATGAGACATCCAAGAGGAAAAGAGACATTTTGTGGTGCTTAGGAGCAAAAACATGTATGTGTAGAATTATATAGAGAGCCAGAACACCTCCCATCACTGCAGGCTAAATGAGTCATCCACTTCAGAATAATGACCAGTAATTAAACAAGAACCTGTAGAGCTGTTAAGTGCCTTTAACAATTCCAACCTATGACACTGAAGAGGGACAAGCTCCCAATGTACTGAAACCATCCATGTGATCTATCATACAGTGGAGCCTCTTACAAAACAACCTCTCACCTATGGAGATTCTTCTCCCCAAGAAGCCAAACAAAAACAATTTAAAATATTTATGGCCATAAATTTCAGCCCTCTTCCATGGACTGATGAAGAGACATGACATCATGCTAACTATCTAGACCTGTCTGGTTGATAACAGTCCCAGGTTTCAGGTTGAAGACTGAACTGCAGGAGCGTGGAAGGGTGTGAACCTACAGGTCAGCACAGCTGCTGAACACAAATCTGACTGGCCAAAGCCAGAGCTGACACTCCAGCAAATATAGGAGGTCTGGCTGTGCAGGGCTGACACTACAAAAACAAGTCTTGCAATATTTTTGCCTTCTTTTCAGCCTCCTTGGACGGGAAGTAGAAAGGTTTCCCTTAAAGGGACCTAATTGCTCCGTCCTCCAGTCCCTGTACCCACAGTTCTGTTTTCATGTTGTACAGACTCATATATTTCCTGAAGCATTAGCAAAATAATAGCAAGCCCCATGCTCCAATGAGACATTCCTATCTGTTTTTTTATCAGCATAGCAAGCTGCATATCCCTTTGCTCCGTGGTTTCTCCTACTTTTCCAGAGCTGGGCTACACATCTTAAGTCTCTAGTGCTTTACTGAAGTCCTTTCATACAGCTCATCTCTAAATCTTGTCTAAAAGTATTTGTTTTTCCCTTTCTAACCCCTCACTTCTGTAAGTGCCAAGCACTTGGCTGGCCAATATTCCCAAATCAGGCTTCAAAGAGGCAATTCTGAATTGTCTTGACTCAGGTTGTGACAGGAAGGGGCAGGGGCCCCCAAAAGCTCTGCTGCTGCAGGAGGGAGCAGATGGCCACCTTCCAGATGGCCGCCAACCTCGTCTCACCAACTGCAACATCTGTACCTTGAGTTACATCTCAGAGGATGGTCCTGACACAGACTGCAGGTCACTGCCCACGGCTCCTGGCCACACGGCTGCTCCACAAGCCAGGGCATTTTGCAAAATGCAGAATGACAAGCTTGAAAAAAGGTTATGGCTAATTAAAGTTTGTAGCAGGGCACAGTTGAAAGAGTTCAAAAGTAGATGTTACGGAGAAATCCATCTTAAATATATATATATTTTAAATGTTTCTCCAATCCAGCATTCTGTCCCCAGCCACAAACATGCCTTGCTTTCCACATGGCACCTTGCAAACCTGGAATTAAGATGTGAACCATGCAAACCCAACCAACGGCAATGGCTCTGCTTCCAGGTCACTCCACGGCTGAGAACGAACTCATTCTTCATCTTCCAGACCAAAAGTCTCTAAAAGCACTACAAGAGCACTCAAAAATGGACTGCATCCAGCTTTGAACATGATAAACTTCCCAAGGCTCAGTGAAACAGTGGTCAATGAATTTTAGCTTGAAGTAGCAAAGAGTAATCTGTGAGTTCTGTGCCATTTAAATCTAATTTTAACACAGCCACGAATTATATTGTTTCTTCACATGAACTTAATTCAACTCCTCATTGGGGCAGTTAAACTTGAAACCTCCAACAGGAAGGTAACCAAACAATTTTTTCTGCCACAATAAGGGGCTGGTATGAATTAATAGTTTCACCAATTTTACAGTACATATTCTTCTATAGATTATTTAATAAATTCAAAAATTAAAAAGTCACTGAGTTCTGAATGCATAACCTCCTCAAAAAGACTGTTTCCAGACATTTAAAAGGAAAAAAAGTGTGTTTTACAATAGAAAAAGAGAGTACACTGCATTTCAAAAATCCATTAAAATATAAAATTCTGGTTACAGGCTCAACAATCTGCCTAATTAGTTTTTTCTAATTAGCAGGATGCTGTAACCTCTTTAATAAGACTTCTGTGGACAGAATGTTCCATACTGGTTATCCATCTGAGGAAAAAGCTAAACAAATACTTCTGAAGTGCAGCTAATAGAACAAACGTGGCTGGGTTTCATGGTCAGAAGGCTGCTCTGGCATGTAATACTAGCAAGCTACAAAAAAATAAAATATTCTACCTTGGATACACTACTGCTCACACTAAACACCCCTCTGGATTTCAAAGACAAAATGGAAGATATTATATTCAAGAGTCAATGAAGTTACAGTTTTAAACATGCTGGAAGGCAAAAAAATTAAAATAATATTTAAAAAAATAAAATTAAAAATAAAATAAAATATGCATGGACCAGACACCATGCAAAAGTGAACTGAAGAGATAATGGGAAGGCAAATACCACAGTGATGCTGTAACAACCCAGAGTGTGGTTGCAAAGCTGTCTGGCTGCACAGCAAAGCATTTGCTCGGTGCACACAGCTTTTGTATCTTCCCCTTCATCATTCAGAGCCTTAGTCTGTAACTAGCAATTAATAGGCAACAGTATTGTCTCCAAATCCCATTTTATCCAACAAAAAACATTTTCAATTTTCCTCTATATCAACCATGCCATTTTAAAACTATGGGTTAAGAGCAATGGGGAGCCCCAGCAGTATCCGTGAGCAGAGGAAAACTCTGGAGATAAAGAAAACCCAGTCCCCTGCTCCATGAGGAGTTTGCAGAGCAGCTGCTGAGCTTCATCTCAACAGCTGAAACATCCTTTATACTCCTTAAAAATGCAGGAAGCACACAAGCATCTCAAACTCCCTCCCTGCCACCAATTCACTCACCCCGATTCCACCCGTGGCCCCAACATGCTGGTCTCATCACCCATCAGCAACAGGAAAACTATTACACCCTTCACTTTTTTCCAATCAGTATCTAGCAAAACAAGAGCCATGTGCAAAATATAATCTAAGAACAGTCCCTTGAAAATCTCCTGCTAATGACAGGAGGTACAGAGGCACCATAAATATTGACTTCAAACACACTGAGCCCCAGAGACCCCACGCACTTCACAATGTCAATGACCTTCCATGCAGCTGTTAGCATTGGAAATTAGGATTTTTCAAGTACAGATGCTTACTTTAATGCTGAATTTATATTCCACTCATCATAGCATAGCATGGTTAACAGTTGGACTTGATGCTCTTAGAGGTTTTTGCTAACCTTAACGATTCTATGATCAAAATCTTTTTCTTCTGTACTGAAATGTAAAAACTATCTAAAAGTATTTTCCAGTGTGTTTACAGCAGAATGAGTACAAATTCAAGGCAAGACCATGCTCCATGTGGTTCTCTGCTCCATGTTAGAAAAGAAATGGAAGAAAATGTAGGTTTTACTATTTCTAACTCATGATGCAATTTTCAATAATTACATTAGACTCTGGTTTTCCAGATTCTTTTGTGGTAATTACTCTCTTCTGACACTCCTCCCTATGGAGCTTTTGGGGACAGGACCTGAGGTCTGTGTTTTCAGACCCAAAAGCTTCAATAGCCACAGAAACCACTGAAAACCAATTCCAGACTAGGCTGGGACCACAGGAGCCTCTGCAGGGCTGGTACAGAACCTCAGAAGAGCAAGTTCTGCTGCAAACCAGATTCCACCTTGAGTAGATGGTAACGCAGCAGCCTGGAGGAGGCAAAGATGAGGGCTCTGTAATCAAATCTCTTCTAAAAAAAAAAAAAGTTTTTTGACTGGAAAACATCATTTGAGTCATCAGTAACCACAGCTGACCCCACACAAGTGAACTTCTCCCAGTCAGGACCTTGAAGATTTGTGAAAATCATGGAGAAACACGAGGACACCAAATATTTTTTTCCCTGAAATAACTTAGAGTCACGAATACCCAACACCTGAAGATAACCCCAGCTCCTCCCAAAGCACCTACCCACCTTTTTTCCTCTCACTTTGACTCCTCACAGCTAAGACTTGAGGATGTAACAATAAATTGGAACCAACTTTAGTCTAGGATGATGGCAACAAAGAAGGAATTCAAGTGGTAAAGTAAAAAAAAAAGAAAAGAACTACAAGAAAATGGTCACTCAACTACCAAAGAAAAAAAAAAAACTTCAAAAACCTGCCAAAATCTCCTCCAAAATTCAACTTTTGTTGCATAGTTTTAGAGTCTTTAGCAATATTTCTAAAAATTCATTTGGCAGATAAAATTTTTAACTGTTAGGTTTTTAATAAAATTGACCAGGAAATTTCTGCATTAAAAATAATTTAAGATAATTCAGTTCCTCAGGGTTTAAGCATAGAGATGCTGCTGTGCATGATAACTGCTCCATGTTTAGTGAGTTACAACTCCTCTGTCACGAGTAGGAAATGCATTTTATTCACAAAAGCCAAAGGCACTGTCAAACCTGCAGCAATCTGCAGAACATTAGGAAAAAAATGCCTGCAAACTAACTGTTACTAGATAATGGTCCCATTTATCATTCTTAAATTCCATCTTTAATTAAAAATGGGATATTCTCTTACATAAATAAAAAATTGCAGATGTTCTCAAATTACTCCCCTTCAATTTTTTTAGTTTTCCCATATATAATATACATAGAGTTACATGTTCAGAATTGTTTCATGTTACTACATAATACCTAAATACATGAAGATTTTTCCATATTCTAATTAAATACATACAATTTTTCATAGAGTATGCTATTTTAAAAAATATTAGCACTCAAAGAAAGCATGTTAACAGAAATCAGTAGGAATACCATTTAACTGCAAGAAAAAATAGAATTTGAAATTAATTTCCTATTGCTCTATCCATAATCATTTCCACCTTTTCTTTTTCAAACATTTGGCAAATCACTAATTTAAAGGACTGATGTAGTTACATCAGGTAAGGTGGTGTGAGAAAAACATTAGCTCCACTCTAAAAACATTTTTCCCCATATAATTATTTGAAACACTGTTAAAAGGAATGAATTCTTCCAGTAATTCTGCCACAAGAAAATCACATATTTGCTTTTGATGTTGTGTCCACTGCTGTTTCCTTCATTCTTTCTTCAAGCTGCAACTAGACAGAAATATAAGTTCAAGCGTGCAACAAGTAAAATGGAAATTAAGAGAGCTAAAACAAAAAATGATGAACAAGAAGGCAAGGTTATAAACATAAACAATAAAAACAGTCAGTGCTCTGAAATGGAAAGCATTCTTTAAAATGATTGTGTCCACTGGACCATCAGAGTAAATGTGCAGGAGGATGGGAGGAAAAGACAGGGACAAAGGACACAGGCAAGAAAGGAAAAATACTGTCCAAGAGAATAAGGAGATTGTGGAAATCTTCAATACAGAACGATGAACAAAAAAAAAAAAAGCCTTTCAGTTGCTTTGTATTCATCAAAGATATTCCAATTAATAAATACATTTTATGTATTCCTAATTGTTTTTTGAAGGGAAGTTAAATTCATCATCATAATGACTCAAAGCCTACCAATACTTAGGCTGAGACGTATAAAAGAGAAGTGGAGGAGGAAATAAATTGATCAAATTGTGGTTTGGAGGAGTCAGAAGTTGATCCTAAATTAAATGTTTTCCATTGTGGCACAATTTGGCACACAGATTGCAACCAAAGTCCTGCCGAGGTACGTGTTGTGTCTTTAGGAAAGAAATTATATCAAAATCCACAAAATTAAGTGGTTTATGTGTCAGTTTAGACTAGAATTTCTGTTTGATTCAGAATGGCATTTATGAAGCAACCATCCATCCACAACCACCCTCACCCACCATGTCTCAGCTCACAGCAGAATGGGCTCCAAGATTATGGCATGAGTCCCTTGGATGGCACAACACCAGGAGGTGATGCCCTTGGAGAGCATCCCATGGACTCCAACCTTGTCTTAGGGACATTCACTCTCGTAATCCCAGAGGAACCGAGAAGATAAAACCAGAAAACACCTTTCGGCACATTTTCCAGAGTGACCATGGACCTGGTCAGTGCCTTCAAAATCTACACAAACTCATGGACACCCACAGCAGGTGTTAACAGCCCTCAGCTGGCACAACAAGGAGATGTAGAAAAAGAATCCTGAATGGTTTGGGTTGGAAGGGACCTTAAAGATCAGCCAGGTCCAAATCCCTGCCATGGGAGCTTTGGGTGCTCCAAGCCCCATCCAAGCTGGCTCTCAGGCAGAGGCACATGGGCTGATAAACAGGTAAGGAAAGGCCTCTGGATTCAGCCTGCTGAAGACTGGAAACTGAGATGTCACAACTACTTGAACCAAGACTTTCAAACTTCAATGTGTTTGGGGCAAGTTAAAGCTTACGAAAAACCTTCCCAAAAGTATGTATATTTCTGTTAGTGCTGAGGTGGGTCTTCTCCCAAAACTGTGTTGCTAAAACTGGTTTGTACAATGTAAAATTTGTTTTCATCACACATTGATTCACAAAACCCAGTCTAGTTGTGGGTACTCATTAAGAAAATTAGTTATTTATGACACCAGAACACAAAGCTATAAATCTAAATCATGTGCAAAGCAAGTATCTGACAAAATTCGTAATATTTACTTCTTAGCCAAAAAAAAAAAAACAACAAAAAAACCCCAAAAAAACCACCCACATGGAGATTAGGGAAAAAAAAAGCAGCATCAAAAAAGGAAAAAAAAAAAATCAATATTTTTCTCTTTGGTAGATGCAAACTAAAGGTTTTTTTACTTTCCCATTGGAAGATCAAATTAGTGTTATGGGCTGGAATGACAATGAACTGTGGGAAGTATCATATTCTTTATAATATAGTAGTGTATATGTTTGTTATTTGGAAATAGAAATGTAATCCATAACTAATCTAGAAATAAAATATATACACAGCAACCATTTAAAAGGACAGATAAAATCCTCATTAAAATCCTAAGTGCAGAAATACTGAATCATAATGCACAATTTCATTACATTTTACTGCCAGCAATGTAAATATCAATTCTCCAGGTGATTCATAAAATTCATTTTAGAAAGAAAAATAAGGATTTCACCCGGCATTTGAGAACATAAAGGAAAACACATGCTAGGGTTTGAAAACCCAGACTGTTCTTTCCTCCTCTCATCAGAATATTTCTCTGGAATTTCAGCAAATCTTTTACACATCAAACAGACAACTGCCATTTCACATTAGCACTTTGTAGAGATCACCCAGCAGTCCCAGCCCGCGTCCTCCCCGGCCCCGCACCTCTCCCCGCATCGTCTCCACCATTCCCAGCTCACTTCTGCCAAAACTCAGCTCCATATATACACTTCCCCGACTTCAAAGGAAGGAGCCTGCATTTAAACTCATCCAAACCCTCTTTTGACTATCCAAATTGTGAAATTGCCTAATAATGGGAGTGTATTTAAAGGGGGGGGGAAAGCATGTTGGACAAATTAACCAAGTAAAGTTTTTGGAGGGAAGAGTGCATGTGGGGGTTTCCACACAAAAACGTAAAGAAAACCTGTCACTTTTAAAATGAATAGCTACCATCTGCCAGCATTTTATCTGAGGCAAAGTTGATTAATGCAAAGTGAATGTTTAAGATCACATTGCTGTCTGCCTGAATAAATTTCAGGTAGTTTACTTGGGAGGTTTTTTTGTCTTTTTCTTAGAAGATTTTTTTTGCTGTTCTTATTGGATCGCCCCCTCCAAGTTTTCAGCAGCTAAAGCTAAGAATAAAAACATTCGTTCTTAAATCTCGGTGCTGTACAAGGATTTTTGAGCACCATAGCATTGTTTCTGGCCCCTCAGAGCAAGGGAATTCACCTCCCTCAAAAGGACATCCCACCTCCTTCATCGGCTTCACAAAAACTTTTCAAGCAGCCTCTCTCCATCACATTGAAAAGGAAATTTTCACAGTCTGGTTGTGAGGAGAGAAACAACAGCAGTGCTGTTATCCTCAATAGGAAATGATCTTGCCTCTAGACCTTCCCTAATTTTTTACTCGGGTAAGTCTTTTTACCGGAATAATTTTTTTTACCAATTATTTAATCATTTGCCTATATTTACACTGTCTTCTCCATTAAAAAAAAAAGGCAAATTAATTACAGATTCTAAACCCTTTTTTTTTGTTAATTTTCACACCTTGACTTATATTAGCATTCTTTTAAAAATCATTCTCAAATTCACTTGCTAATTTGCTCCCCTTCACAAGTTCTCTCTGACCGAAAACATTTTTCAGAAGTTTCCAGAGCAGGTCTGGGGTGATAGTAACCTACATCACACAAAACCCAGTCTTACACACGCATTCCCATGTTACATTTTCCCAGCATCAGATGGCCTCCAAGTTCTCCCTCAGCAGAGAGAATTTCACACCCCTTACCCAGGCTGGGACACCCTCTATTATCCAGGGCTACAGCAGTGGAGGGCATCATCTGTGCTGAGCGGAGGAGCTTCGTGCCATCCCATATGGACATATATTCTCTGCGCTTACACTCGAAGCTGGCTGGACAGCAGCCAGCTCTGGTCAGAAGTCACCAAGTTGTTTTAGCTCAGTACATGGTGCCTGTGTCTCGTATCTCAGTAGGGTTTATTGGTTTAGGCTCAACGTGGTGCTAGGACGGCCATCTGGCCCCCGGAGCGGAGCGAACTCCCAGCCAGCTCCTCGGAGCGTGGGCAGGACAAACGTGTGTGCGTTTGCACCAGCCCGTGTGAACTAACCTGGGAGAGCTCAAAACGATTTGTTCAGGGGGGAAAAAACCACGAGCGTGTTTAGCGCTAATGAAATTAAAGAAGTAATGACCCTTTGTTCAGAGAGGGAGCGGGAAAGCAGAGCACAGGGTGAAGCTCAGGTTTCCACACCCTCCTTCGGGCACCTCCACAACAAGGGGAGAATGGGGAGATTTGTGCCCATCAGTGAGTTACATCCATGTGGTATTTTTAATCAAAAAAGTGGTTAAGGCCAGCTTGGATAGGGCTTGGAGATACCAGGTCTAGTGAAAGGTGCCCCTGCCCATGGCAAAGGAATGACAAATCAACCCAGATTGTGATTATGTGTTTCTAGGAGACCTGAACCCTGTCCTCATGGGATGCTAGATATTACATTTAGTCATCTCATGTATTCATGCCTTTACATCAGCTCATCAAAGCACAAGGGACCTCTAGGAGTACACTCCCTTCCTCTCCAGGAGCACGCTGCACTGTGCTCCACACAAAACTGCAGTCCAAACACACAGAGCAACAAAGACATAGGGTGAAACCAAGACAATCTCTGGGCAGAAAATTATTCAGTAATTCCAAAGAGATAAGACATGTCCTGTCTTCAAATGCAGTGAATTTGAGCAGTAACATCAAAATAAACCCTCTTAGTAGTTAATGCTATAAATGAGGTTTATGTTTATTTACCTATATATAGAAGCAAATACCATAAAAATATGCCCAAAAAATCCCAAATAGTATCAGATAAACATTTTTTTTTTCACTTGTAGGTAATTGGTTATCTTCTTTTAACTAATGTACTACTCATACATAAAATTTATTCATTCCTTACCTGAGCATTACGAGGGCCAAATTCTAGGAAGGCCTCTAACACCGGACAAATTATTGCAGTTCCCACAAAGATTATATAAACATTTCCAGTATTTCACAGAAAGATGTAAACAGGCAGGAATATTTCCACCACAAATGAGTATCTAGGTATTTAGATTTAATGAAATTTTCCCTGCCCTGATTTGAGTCACATCCTCAAACACCTTCTCCAGGGCATGCAGGAATGTTTCTGAAAACAAAATATCTAGAAAACAGTTAAATCCTCAAGCTTGCAAATGGTCACACATCCACACAGTGTCATGTTTTCAGTAGGACTGAACTACTCACAGGAAAAAAAATTTAAAGCCTTGCTTTTTTTAAGATATTTAGGAGACACAGCCCACTAGTTAATAAAGAATTCACTCTATAATAATGCATTTTCTTCTTATAGAATAGAACAAAAGCATCAGATCTGAAACAGCCTTAAATCTAGTATATTTTAATACAATATTACCAAAAAAAAAACCCCAAAATCAAGAAACAACCACATCTACATTATATACAGTTGAAATATACTCTCCTTTGCTGAACACCACCCCCAGGTTGGGTTTTTTTTTTTCAGAGCTCTATTAATTGAAAACAATAATTTGTTTTCTCTTTTGTAAAACGTAAAAAGCACAGAATTTGTCTTTAAAATATAGTTGTCAGATATCAAGGGGTATATATATGCTAACATTTACCCTAGGGGTATTTCAGGGCTAGAATCTGTTACAAATAAAATCTTTATTCATATGAACAGCTACCTGGGGGGCAATACTGAATGTTATACATAATATTTATATATATATATATTTAAAATAATCTAGCAGTGCTATTAAAGCACATGGGAAGCTACATTGAATGTAGTCGCTCTGTTTTACAGCTTTATTCTACTAACTTTTTGGAGACTGAATTATTTTCAGTAGAGGATAGCTCCTAAAATATAAACTCCTTTTATCTAATGTGTCATACCAGTGTTTTACTACCTGTAATTTAATAGATTGCTCACTGTAATGAAGAAAATAATTACAGGAAAAAGAAAAGCATTTTTGTTTTTCATTAAATTGTGAAACAGTATCTTCAAATTTAAGACCTTTCCTTGAATTAAGAATTTTAAAAAGGCTAAAAAAACCTTATTTTTTTACATGCTTTCTAGAATTACAGAATAGTCGCTGTGTGTTATGGAAAACAACTCTAGGCTAAAGACCAGACACCCACATTTATCAAGGAGCTGAAGCTGTCTGAAGGAAGTTGGGAGACAAAGCAGTGAGCGCAGCAGCTCTGCAGAGTGCCAGCAGCCTGAGGAGGCTCTGCTGGACCTTCCAAACCCATGGAATGAAGAAGATAATATCCCACCAACTGCTAACAAAACTCTCAGATGGTTGAAAACCTTGTCTGTAGAAAGCAGACAGTAATTCCTCCCTTTTTCGGTGCATTTCAAATGCTGTGACTTGGAAACTGCCACCACAAGAATGAAACTCTCGCACCAACGCAACGTCCAAACACCTTCCTTCCAATTAAGGAAAAATCATCTGTGACTCCACAGCAATCAAAACTCAGTCTGCAGCTGCTGCACATCTATCTGTGTGATCATTTCAAGATCTCTAGGCAAGTGATCCACCTTTAAATTCTCCTTCTGGCCTTCTAAGTTGAAGGGACTCTGCATGCTTAGGCTTCCCATTCCTCAGGGCTCCTGCGCTCCTCTCAGGAGATGAAGGAAAACATGAGCTGGTTTAACACATTGCTCAACAAAGCCAAGAAAACAGAAAAGCAGAACTTTTCTGGAGAAATGCAGCAGAGACTTTGCATTGGGGAATTAACATAAATCCATGCAGTGCTGCAGATCAAACAGAGTGTCTGATATCTTCTGCACCAGCCCTGTGTGCTCCCAGTGGAGGGTGAGGACACCTCCCTGTGACAATCCCCGGGGAGATCTCCATGTTCCTGGGAACACAATGTTCACCTTCTTGGGAACACAATGTTACTGCACACCAAGAGAGCTGCCCTTCAGTTCACAAAAGTAACATTAAATGCCCTGCTCCTTACCAACTCAGCTTTAGTTTGTGCTCAAGGGAGGACACGTCTGTTCTCTGATTAGCAAGTTCATCACAGAAACTCTCTGCTCACTGCAGAGGATCTGAATTTAACATCTACGGCTCTGCACTGCATCCTTTGTTTCAAAAGCACTTTTTAAAACTATTCCTTAACTCGCTGAATGTCACATTTAAACCAAGAAACCTTGCTGCTCCCAAAAATCAGCTTACATGGATAGAAGTCTAAGTCCTTTAAAACATATATACACTACTTCTCTAAAACATATCTAACAATAGACTTAACAGCATCAGTATTACTCCTCTCACACACCAGGATCTTGAAATAAAATACAGTTTGAACATAAAGATCTAGTAAGGCAGCTCCTTTATCACAAGTGTTTGCACTTGAAATATCTGTGACCTTTCTGCACTACTAAATATACAAATAAAAACAAGGCACATAGGAAATGTCACATTTATGGAAAGCACATATGAAAGAAAGGGGGTTTTCTGTAAATAATGTCAATATTATTATAAGTAATGCAAATTCAGTATTTTCCACCACCTCACAAGAAGGTTGAAATATTTAAATGTGCAATTCCAAACACGCAGTATTGCCAGTTTGCAATGGAATTTTGTCTTTACAAACTGCTACCTGGGAAGCTGATCTTCAGTGGCTATTAGAAAGCTTAGAAATAACAGAATTAAAATTCATTTTAATCAATGTTTTTTCTAATAGGAGAGTAGTCATCCTTACTAGGTTGAATCTGATGCACTTACACTTTCAATTTAATAAAATAATCGAAACATTCAATTACAAAACAAACATTAAAAATGTGCAAGTAAAGTAGAAGGTACCTCTAAATCAGTTTTCCTCTCACCAGCCATATCAGCCCTTGATCCTAAAATTTTATTCTGCCTGCGAGGACAAGGTACAAATTCTGTTTTAACCATCGCATCTTTGTCAACTTTGACTGTTTGATTCCCTCTGCTCCAACCCGAACAGCACCAGCAAAGAAAACGTTTTCCTCTACTTAAGATGCTCCATTGGTTAGATCAGATTTATCTGCTGTCAGTAAAGGTTGTATTTGCACATAAGTCTATGACAGATTGCAAGTTTATTAACTTCAAGTGAGTTTTCAGGCTGCTGGGTTGAGGTTTTTTTGTTGAGTTGTTGGGTTTTTTTGAGGGATTTTGCCTTTTTTTTGTTTTTTGGGGTTTTTTTTTTGTCAGCGCTCCCTCCCCCTTTCCCCAAGATGTGGGTTACTTGACAAATTGGAGTTAAGTTATCTTAGGTCAATGTAACTGTAAGTTAAACTAATGAAGTGTATGTCTATGAGTGATGTCTGATTAGTTTAATGCAGTTAGTGCTGGACAGCTTGGGCTGCTGACCTTGAAGGAACACAGATAACATTGTGATGCGTTGGAGGATGTGGTTGTGATACAAGACAAATTTACATAACAGTTTGTCATGTACACTCCTCCAAAACAAAACTGTTGCAAAAAGAAAGCAAGAGGAAACCAACGCTAAATGCCTCGCAGAAGACAAAATGGGGAAAATTAATTATAACGTTTGGCTTGGGGTGGGAGATTATTTTAAATGGGAGCCAAAAGCAGGCACAGGAAAGGTGTACATTTACACAATATCTGTTCCAAGATGGCTAAGACATTGTGCTGGGTAACACTGAGCAAATGCAGCCTTCTACAGCACAGATCTACTCTTGAAAAATGATATTCCTTCCTCAGGAAGCACCTACTCACTCACAGTAAAAAATACCAGACCCAGTTCTGAACTGTGCCTCGTTGGCACATCATTCAGGTGTGTTCAGAGTCCTCCTAAAGTTCATTCTGCAGCTGCTTGTGCTAAAAGAACCCTGTGCAGGAATAGTCCCTCCCCATGAAGGTGCACAGTCCCCACACAGCGTTCTGCCTGCTGTGAGCAAAGCTCTATCTCACTGCTCCAGACAATCACCTTGCCACATCTCATCTGATCAGGTAGGCCAAGCAAAACTGCTGGGTTTAGAGGCAGCCTGGCTCTGGGGGGGCTGATTCTCACCACGTGATAGCTATCTTGTTGACCTAAATCGCCTGGTTTTATCAGCCCAGGTTCTAGCTGAGGGAAATTTGCCACTTACATAAATGTATAATTGACACCAACAGTTGCTGGCATGTTACCGAACTGGACTATCATTAAGATAAAACTGCTCCCTTAATCCTCCAGGTCAGCCTGAGCAGGACACTGATAAATCAAACTTGCTAAAAGATACAAGGGAGGGCACGTGAGGAAGCTTGCAGTGTTCACATCTGTGCCATCTCTCAGCCTAATCTGTGAAGCACAGTTTAAACCTTTCAGAATGACTGAGCTCACATGATAAATTTCAAATTGGAGATACACATACATGTATAGACATGAGGTACCCAGATACTGAGACACTCTCACGGACTGGCAATGCAAGAACAGCGTAGGAAATTCTAAATAAAACATGTAATTTCTCAGTTATACCCCAAGAAGAAAAACCTGTACTGCCCACTGCAAGTCCCTAACAGCTCCCACATACACCCTTGCATACACACAAAGAGTAAGTTAAGAGACCTGGTTGAAGGCATCTAATTTGAGTAATTTAAGTTTAGAAATTGTTCAATCCCTTGGTTACCTGTAATTAGAACTTATTGGCACTGTTTGCATGAAATAAAGAGCAGAAGTCCGTGCCTTCCAATGCCACTTCTTGGCTGGGAGTGTGCAGAGGACACAGTCTTCTTGTAGCTCTTCCTGGAGAAGATCCATCAGTTGTTTGTGGGAACCACCATAAAAGGGTTCAATGAGAAGGACACTCATTTTCCAAGTACTTCAGAACTGTCTGAAATCCGAAAATGAAAATAGAGAAGTACTTTATTTTAGAAACATATCTTTATTATTATTATTATTATTGCTGTTGTTGCTATTACTTAAGAAAATCATATTGGAAGAAGAAGAAATATACTGCAAGGCCTGTAATATAATCTTTAATATCATATTAATGAGTTTACTTCAGAAAAGGCTACTTAGCAATTAGGATGACTAGATTATTTTGACCTTTAAGAGACACTGTCTGTAAATTTTAAATTAATGAAAATGTGCAAGACTTAGGAACACATTGCATTTTGAATTTATGGGTTTGTTTTCAATCAGATATTTAAAAACAGCTTTGCTTTACACACTAACTCAAAAATACAGTCACTTATTCCATTACTTAGGATGTAGCCCATTCATTACTATACAGGTTTCCCTCCTTCTCCTGGTGGCAGAGAAAATTAAAGAGCAATTCAAACACACTTCAGCCACAACAGTTGCCAGTAACAGTGATTTGGGTAAGAGACTTAAAGGCAGAGAGCAGCTAGGGGAGATGCAGCTGGGGCATCCCCCAGGACACCCTCCTGCATTGCTGGGAGCTGGGATCACAACCCCAGCAACAACAGGAGATGTAAACCATCTTATTTCTTCTGACTACTCCAAAGTGGGTGGAAGAGAACACTAGAGGAAGCTCGAGGAAGCTCTGAGACAAAAAGCCCCAGAGCTGCTTGCAAACAGGATGCAGAACTGCTGCCCAAAGCGAGGGGACAGATGAAAACCCGGTGACTATTGCTCATCGCCCTCATGAGTCACACCCCTGGGGTACTCAAAAGCTGCTTTTCACATGCTTCGAGCAAAGCCACCACACACAAAAGCTGAAAGCAAAACCCTGAAAGGTGGTTGACCATCCACAAAGAACTCTCTGATGGTTTCCCTCTCAACACTCCCTAAGAATGATGGACTCCCTGTCAAACTCAGTTACTGGGGACTCCTGTTTGACACTGTACACTGCAAGACTCATTTCCTGACCTGCAATTTCTAGTGGTTTCAGACTGTAATCCTTATCTTACCAAAACCTCTGCTGACAAGAAGCGAGAATTCAACAGAGAACTACATGCTCTCCTGAAAAATCTCAACCATCATCTCAACCATAGTTGAGAAATTTAGTTCAATTCAGGATCAGGTTAAAAATATTATGTATTCTGTACTCAGAGGGCAGAAAACAAACAAAAAACTTTTTAAGTGCACTGTAGCTATCAAAAGATCAGTTAACCAGCAACAAAAATCCAAACACTGAATCAATTTAATTGGGAGATAAAACATAAGAAACCTTTAGGTAGCTTGCTGTTGTTGGCCCACCATGGTGCCAGATGTAGGTGATGTAGAGCTTCTGGGTCATTACAGAACAATCAGCAAGAGAAAAAAAACACTCCATGCTCCAACTTTCTAGCCCTAATTCAGCCTGGATTCAGGTTATCATTTGCTCTATTATTCACTCCTCCATAATATTTCAAATAAATTACTTGTTTTAACAAGTACGTTCTTTGCAAAATCAAAAGGAAAGCCATCTGGAAGCAGATACTTCACTCCATTTTGGAGCTTGCTTCTTTTCAGGTAGCAAAGCAGTTTCTGATCTCTTTTCCACTGACCTAATTTCAAAAAAATCACACTTTTGAGATCACTGACGTTTTCTGAATTTACAATGATGTAACCAAAATCATACTCTCTCCTCCAAAGCCCTTTTGGAGCCTGCAGGGTAATAACTGCTATAAAAACACAAGCTGTGGTTTAGAATCTGCACTATTCACCTAAAGAACAATTTGTAATTAATCATGCTATGCTTGTCATCAAATGCCACCGAAAATTTAATTCAAGGGACTAAAGGGAAGCATTTTATAAATTCAGCCCCTAAAAATGGGGGTATGTGAAAAGTTGGTAAATGCCACTGAGTCAGTCACTCGAGGAGGCTTGCAACTAATTTACAAATCATTAGCAGTATCAGTAATAAAGCAATTTGTTGATGAAGCATCGGATCAAATCACACTTCACCAGACTAGTTCTGAAACTGGTTTTATCACCAGGTTTAGCTGAACCCACACTGTGCTCTTTGGTTTTATTTTGCACCATTTTTCACTGTACATCCCTCACGGGAACAGAGAATGACTGTACGCGCTGACGGTAAGAGATTGCTCAGTCCTCGTGTTTCCTCCTGCTTAGAGACCCTGACATTTAGTTAATTATTCTGCATTTACCTACCTTTAGATCTATTAGTGAAACCGAACAATACACAAGTATTGCCATACAGTAAACCCCCTTTGGCTATTTACATTGGGAAACTGGGTTGAAATCGTGGAAGTGTCGTGGAGTGGGTGTTAAGATAGCTCTTGGTATGTAATTCTTCACAATAACACTCATAGACCCCGTGGCAGCAGCCCGTGAGGGTGACAATCAGCAATGACACATTTTTTTCAGAGACGACCTAAAGCTCAAAGGTTTTCTTACAAAACTCACTCACCCCAGAAAAGGTAGGTACTGCTTATTAAAATCCCCACTTGTAGGATTCTGTTGTCGTGTGATCTCTCGTGTATGTTATACGATATACACCAAATTCAATTTAGAAAATATGTTAGAATGTTATTATGTTAAAATGTTATTAAAATGTTATTAAAATGTTAGAATGTTATTCAAGGAGCAGTATGCGGTTTGTTTTATTCTTTTTTGTTGTTTGTTTTTTTAAATAAGATGCTACCTACATAAGATACCACTAAAGGATAATGGCAGTACAATACATGTCACATTCACTTCAGGGCTTGACTAAGATGAAGCAACCAAAAAGTCAATAAATCTTCTGTTTTTAAAAGATACACTGATAATGCTAAGGAAATTATATTACATATAACTAATAATTTCTTGTACTTAGAAAGACACAGAGGAGGTAGGACACAGTTGTTTGGCTCATATTTCACCCACATGACTTCCAGTTTTGTTCACATACAAAAATAACAGCTATTATTTTTGCTTTATTTCCCTTGACCCAGCCAAGTTAAGGTAAATATGTACCATAAACTCCTCAGAGGTCTCCAAAAGACACAGCTGATAAATGGCCTGAGAACATTCACCGTATCTGATGGAATGCAATCCTCAATTAAATATAAATCACTCCAGGTATTCTTTTCCCCATTTCAAAGAAAACAACAAATATTAGAAAAACAGAACTGCTTCCCCTTTCTCATTACAGTATTTCCTCTCTGGAGCCAGCAATCCTGGGTGTTCCTCAAACAGCTCAACCCCATCCACACGGCTGCAGGATGCTTTCCTTTGAAAATTTCCTACTCTGTCTTTACCATACCAGGCAGCACATTCCTCAGGATACACATTACACATTGAAAAAAAAAAAAATCCTTCAAAGTGGTAACAGTGTCAAAATGACATGACTAATACAGAGGTATACTGAAGTACTGAGAAGTGTAGGTGGGTAATTAGGTGCTGTCTCAAAGCCAGCAGCTCACAGTGACATTCAGCCAGGACTTTTGTCACTTGCTGCAGCTCTACCCCACACTGAAACATGGCAAGTGATGGAGTCCCTGAAAGGGCCACTGCTGTTTGAACCAATAATTTCCTTTCAAAAGGAAGTCTGAGTACGGTACAGAGTAACAAATAAAAATTTACTTTAAAGGCACAGAAGAATTAAGTGCTCAACCAGACACAAAACCATGGCTTCTTTTCAAACTCTAGGTGAATGTCAACTCAGGTATTTTTGTTAACCAACCTAGGCAGAGAAAACCCACCATTTTCCACAATTTATTAAAGAGCACATGTTCACTCTGTCATACATGCAGAAGTGTGGTTTCACAAACATCAGGACAGCTCACATCAGGAAGCCATAATTAGCTCTGTTCACTGACATACTCAGACAACTTAAATTACAGACCACGTCTAAATACCTGTCCAACAAAACAGCTGAGAAACCATCCAAACCCAGAGGAATAATTGTTAATATATTCCACAGGTAGAGATCTGCTATTAGTTACAGGAAATAAGGTATATGGTTTCAGTAATGATTGTTTTAACCGTCACAGTCCCACACGTATGAGAAATTTATTCCACTGCCATATCCGAGCACACATGGTTCAGTATCTCGCAACTCAACCCACAGCAAAACCCACCAGGTATGACCTGTGGACACGTAAACCTTTGATGGTTTCACATAAACACAATGTGACAGGCTGACACAGGCAAAAAAGTTTCCATATTCTACACTGCAATAAAGTGAGATCCTCCACAAAGGACTATTCAGAGTCCTCACCTTTCCTCCTCTGCCCCTTCTCCCTCTCATCCCTACCTGAGGTGGGGATGTGCTGTAAATACACACAACAGAGTTTGAAAGAGCCTGCACTGCCCTCCCACTCATGGCAGTGACTCACCAAAACCCCAAAGCTGTACCTTAAACACAATCACATCTTAAGGTTTGAGCAAAATTTAACTTGTATTTAGATCACACAAAGTACCAGTTCTGAGGTTTGTCATTACTAAACTGCATAAGCGAGAATGACAATTTATCTTTTATATAAATCAGGTGGAAAAAGCAAGAAATCCTCCCCTCCTTTTGAGAATGTGGTAAACCAAAATCATTCACCTGTATGTGGATAGCTGAGCAGCAGTAACATTAATTTACTGATGACACCTATAAACCACAGTCTGGTCCATGCACACAACCTGAGAGCTGCAACCACCTACAGAATGCCAAAATCTACCATTACCTGGAGGCAGCAAGGAATGAAACCTGCATGGACTGCCCAGCCTGCCTAAAATACCACATCTCAATTTTACTGTGCTTATGATCTACACATACAAGGGCACAGAGTGACAGAATGAGGGGAATGGCTTTAAACTGAAGGAAGGGAGGGGTTTAGATTAGGAATTAGGAGGAAATTCTTCCCTGTGATGGTGGAGAGGCCCTGGCACAGGGTGCCCAGAGAAGCTGTGGCTGCTCCTAGATGCCTGGATGGGTCCAAGGCCAGGCTGGATGGGGCTTGGAACAACCTGGGACAGTGGGAGGTGTCCCTGCCCATGGCAGGAGGTGGCACTGGATGAGGTTTAAGGTTCCTTCCAACCCAAACCATCCTATGATTCTATGATGCAATCAGAATTGCAAACAATGTAATTTTTAAAGGATTGGTTTGATCTTGAGCAAAGTGAGAGGATCTGCCAGGTTCAGTTCTTACTTGTGTGTTTTCAATCCTGACATGGAGCAGTAGGAATTGGAAGTTAGAGTTTTAGGATGTCCCATTGTTATCAATCCAGAGACACCCTCACCCAAGAGACAGTAAAGGCTCCTTTTGGAGTTTATCTGCTTAGAAAGTAACGTGCTGTAAAATCTGCACATTACCCTATGAAAGTTAAGAATATTGCTATAAATAATTAGGAAAAAGTTGTTAATGCATATGTGGTGTATGCATTTTAAAACTAAAAATTTAAATTGTTTTACTATTTTATCTAGGCAAAGGCACTAATGACCTTCATAATTTTCTGCTGTAAAATAAATTTGGATTTTTTCAGCTATAGAAAAGAAAAAAAATTTAATCCCTAGAATTTTCTCCTCGCCTTCTTCCCTGGCACAGTCTGAGACTGTCATAAATACTTTGCATCTGTACTTCTAGCCATCCTCAATCAACATCTTTGAAGATCTTAATCTATACTGAATA
This sequence comes from Phainopepla nitens, assembly GCA_013400175.1. Taxonomy (NCBI): domain Eukaryota; kingdom Metazoa; phylum Chordata; class Aves; order Passeriformes; family Bombycillidae; genus Phainopepla; species Phainopepla nitens. The sequence continues at coordinate 1,317,742 of VXBQ01006036.1, read as the reverse complement.
AATTATTGCAATTTATACTTTTCTTCCAGTGGAGAAAGACATCTGTGCATCACATTTATGGTTAACTGTAAACCACAACAGTCAATGCTACCTCGGTGGGGAAGCCTCCATGTCCCCTTGGAGCACAGCACTACAAAGATACATTTTCAGGGAAATTCCCCTGATTGATGTGCTGATCCTCAGTACTTTGGGAATGGCAATTACAATAGGCAACTTGGTTTCTTTGTGCCCAATTGACCTCCTAAATTGTACACACGGGACTAAATTCTACTCAGGACAGAGTATGAGGGATACTTAGTACTCAGCAAATTATTTTCACAAATTCAGATTAACAAAGGCAAATTAGGCATTGTTAGTATTTAATTAGGATAAAATTTTCTTCCAAATTTAGAAGGGAAAAAGACACAGAAAAGGTGTGATGCAGAACCAGAGCCACATTCTGCCAGGGAAACTACAGCCATGATCACCCATCAACAGCAAACCCAATTAACTCTTCCACAGGGTTTGTTCCTCTGTCTCCTCCCTTTAATGGTCCAAATAGATTTACAGAAGTTGACATGAGTATGCTGCAGAGCAGAAGATATTAAATAATTATCTTTACAAAAAGTTGTACATTATTTTGAGGAGCTCATCCACCACTAACAGGATTTTTTTTAAACAAAGTAAAATAAAATTAAAAAATAATACAGCTCTAATATGAGAGTATAACCTCATATGAGAGTATGCCAGGTTTGCAGTTGGATCTGAGAGAAAATTAGTTATTCTGATTTAACAGTTAATTATAAGCTCCCATTTGCCATGTAATTCAGAAGCCTGGAAAAATGAAAACGGATTTTAACAGAGACTGTTAAAGTTGTTAAATGATATGGTGGCTTTATCAAACTTATTTGCAGTATGTTTACAGCACTTAAAGGATCAACACAGTTTACAGAACTCAACACTTCCAGTGCTGCACCTATGACCATAAATTTGATAGCATTGATGATGCTGAAGGCTTACATTAGGTTTAAATAGATGAAGGATCCTTGATTTAGAGTATCTCTGAGAGGAGAGGGAACTAATAGGTGTAGTAATGGGAGATGTAGCACTATTTTTAAACTTGACAGGAGACATATTAGTTGCTAGTTCCCTATTACAGAAAAAGTCCCAGTCTGGTAATAATGGGCTGGCATTTTGAAATTCCTCCAATTTATTAGGAATATGATGAGAAATGTGCTCCACACACTCTGAGCTTCAGACCAGCTTCTGTACAGAAAGTAAGAATTACAATGTGCATTCATGGCCAGTTTAAAGAACATGTGTATTCATTTTTTAAAAAGTCACAAATATTTTAACAAATTTTATTTGAAAGTCACAGTCTACAGTTCATATCAGCTGACCGATTAAAAGACAAAGCACTTGCTAGAAGTCATCATTAGTCACTCTGTGAGGTAATAAAAATCACCCTACATCAAAAAGTTGGTTTGCTTTCCCCAGCAAATTTCAAGTAGCAAAATGCTAAATGAAGACCAAATCACTCTTGCGTCAACAGAATTAGGGATAGAGGAATTAAACTGCTCTTGTACAAAAGCTGGAACTGCAAGAGTTAATTTAAACATTAGGCTTGGTAGCCTGAGATGTTTGGCAGCAACACTTGAGTGGGCACAAGCCAGATTTCTTTTGCAGTCAGAAGGTATCCCTTTGAATATGTGATGAAAGGATCTGCATCTTCAGTCACACCTTGAGTCCCCGAAAAGGATGGAATGAGATCTACTGTCAAACCGAGTTCCACTGTGAAATCAGGGAGGGGTCCCACACACAGGAGCCATTCTGAGGGCAGGTGGCCAGAAAGCCAACTCTGTCCTGGGCTGCATCCAAAGCCATGGGGCAGCAGGTCAAGGGAAGGGATTTTGTCCCTCTGCTCCCAGGAGATCCCAATTGCAGAGCTGCTTCCAGCTCTGGGGTCCTCAGCAGAGAGAGATGTGGACTTGGTAAAGCCAAGCTGGGAGAGCTGGGGGTGCTCACCTGGAGGAGAGAAGGGTCAGGACAGAGCTCAGAGCAATTCCAGGGCCTAAAGGAGCTCCAGGAGACTTGGAGAGGGACTGGGGACAAAGAATGGAGGGACAGGACACAGAATGAATTCACACTGAGAGGGTTAGATGAGATATGAGGACGAAATTCTTCCCTGTGAGGGTGAGGAGGCCCTGGCACAGGGTGCCCAGAGAAGCTGTGGCTGCCCCTGGATCCCTGGAAGTGTCCAAGGCCAGGCTGGAGGGGGCTTGGAGCAACCTGGGATGGTGGAAGGTGTCCCTGCCCACAGCAGGGGGTGGGAACAGGGTGAGCTGCAAGGTCTCCTTGCATCACCAAATGGTCTCGGTTGAAAGTTCACAAGACATGCCAGATAAGAGTACTTCAAAATTTATTTCAACCATGATGGGAAATGGACTTCAAAAGGGGAGCCAAATGCACCTGCCATGTTCTTCACCTTAAGACTTGAAACTAAAGCAATATAAAAAGGGCAATAATGAAATTCTTCACCAAGAGATGAAAATAAATGATCAAGTTATTGCTTGACAATAACTATAAGACAACATTTAAGTACTGGATCCCTACAGCAGTGTGGGTTGGATGCTTTTGGGATTCACTAAGTATCTTCAAGGCTAAAATGTTACCTGTACAAAAAGGTTCTCAATATTAAATATTAAGTACTAAAATTCAACAGATGAAATACTTTTTTGGCCTTTCACTTGCCCAGCTTGTTTCACCTCAGGAGACAGCTGAACCAGGGCTTCATGCTATGAATCCATGAGAACAGAAATACCTCTCATTACCTTCTGTGCAGTCAGCACCACATTATGGCTTTTAGAAACCCCTCAAAAGCTCTCAGAGTCAATAGCAAACATCACACAATACTGAATGAGGGCTTCATACAGCACTAAACATTTTTCCATGTTAACAATATTTATATGCTATTTCCAACTTGACGTGCAGATGACATGTTACCCACATCAATTTATAAATCCAGCACAATAGGAGTTGCCAATTTGATTTAGTGGTGCAGCACCCTGTTTCCTGTAAATAATTTCCCTACCAGGCTTTGACTAAGCCCTCTGAAAGGGCTCTAGAAATATTAGAGGCTCCAGATTCTGGCCAAAATTCTTTCTGACAGCTCAGTGCAAGTGTTCCCCAGCATCTCTGCTGACCCAAGAATAGCAAATTTAATGACTTAAGTCACTTGTTTCCAACCTCTTGTCTGCAGAGCTCTCAAAATACTTCAAGGATTGGCTTAAAGCAATGAGGAAAAGTGTATTCATACATTTTATTTTACTTCACAAATATCACAAAGTTAAGGGGTCTGCCTCCTCCACTGGGAAGTATCTATGGATACACACATTGCAGAAAGCTGAAAAACACTGACACGAGTTAAATAAACATGTCTGGTATCATCTGCCAATTGAAATGGTGAGCATTGCAGGAAATATTTGTTTTCCATGAATAAAAGCGATACACAAGCATCTCAAAACAATCTGTTTTGGAAGGTTATTTTGGTTGTTTTGTAAACAAGTTTAGGTTCTGAGCTGATGTTTTCAAAACAGATACTGCAAAGCGAATAAATATTCATGTCTGGGGGAGACCTTAACAGACACAAAACAAGTGTGGCCCTTTTTAACAGTGCCACAGATAAAGCAAGGCAAGGACACTCACAGAGGACATCAAGATGTAAATTTTTTCCTTGAAGTTTCTCAGATGGTTGAAAACTGCCATTAAAATCATCATGCTCAAAAAAGCCTGGGCCTTAAAAACTTGGCTTTTATTGCACGTAAGAAAATCTGGCTATAACCCATGATCAGCACTGTTAGTCTTTAACAAAAAGAATGAAAAACAGGGATTTTTTTTTTTTTTACTTGACTACATTATAAATCATTAACATATCAGCACAATTCACTTAAGATTTCAGCTTTAGGATCACTTAGGTATAGAAATGGTTCCCAATCTAAAAAGAGTCTGAAAACCATTTACTGTGCTTGAGCAACTGGCCACAGTCATAAAACTCTTCTTCAAAACCTGAAAATCCTTATCAAAATAAAACATCCTGCTCAACAAAACCGAAATTATGCTGTCACTTATCAGCTCCTTCCACTTGTACCACCACAGAACCTGCAGAACTTGGTACACTCCTCCCACACACTGGTACAATACTAAGAATCACTGAATAGTTTGGGTTTGAAGAGACCTTAAAGGTTATCTTGTTCCAGCCCTGCAGGCAAGGACACCTTACACTAGAGCAGACTGCTCCACACCCCACCCAGGCTGGCCTTGAACACTTCCAGGATTGGGAGTTCAGGAACACTGAGTATGGTTTGTAACAGCCATGATTACAGAGGTGCAGAGAACAAAACATATCCACTCAGAACTAAAGGAACTATTTTAAGGTCATTGCTGGAAGATCCAAACTATTTAAAGTTCAGCTGGCTATTAGGTGCTCTTGCTGACACTGCTGATAAAAATCCCAGAAATACCATTACAAGGCAACGCAAGAAACCGCTCACACCTCACACACGCAAGGCCTGTGCTTAATATTCCCACTTCTTCATTTCAAAGCCACAAATATCACAGGCTTTGCCAGCAAGTTAAAGATCTGTTCTAACTCCTACTAAAGACATCAGGGTTGTGTAGCTACTCTGGACACTGGGAAATTTTTGGCAATACTGCCAGTTAAGCATTCACAGCAGCCATAAGCAGCTCTTGGAGGCCTGGAGAACAGCAGCAGATGGACAGTTTGGAAATACCTCTCTAATCAAGGCAGTGTTACCTCTCAACAGTGTTCCACGTGCAGTCAGACTCACAGCAATGCTACAGTTGAAACTTCTGGCTGTTTTCCATGTACAAAGGACATGGACCTGCTGGAGTGGATCCAAAGGAGGTCATGAGGATGCTCGGAGGGCTGGAGCCCCTCAGCTCTGGATCCAGGCTGGGAGAGCTGGGGGTGTTCACCTGGAAAGGAAAAGGCTCCAGGGAGAGCTCAGAGCACCTCCTGGTGCCTACAGGGCCTTCAGGAGAGCTGGAGAGGTTCTTGGGACATGGGTCTGGAGGAACAGGACAAAAGTGAATGGCTTCAGACTGACAAGAGAGTAAGGTTAGACGAGAGATTTGGAGGTGCTTTTGTTATGGAAATAACATTAAACCTATATTCAATAATCTATTTACGCTGTGATTTTCAAAAATCACTTTCATTAAGTGGGTCTGAAGCCAAGAGAGGTGCTACATGGGCCTTACCACAGAGTGAATGATGCAGATCTTTCTGGACATTTTCAGATCCCACCTTCTCATAAGTGCTTAAGCAGAGACTAATTCCACAAAGCTTTGTCAGCAGTAGATACTTGGAGGTGCTTATGAAACTGATTTAGCCCCACATTTAAGTCAGAAATAAATCTGGAAGACACTCTCCACCTTTGACCACTGAAGATAAAATATAATTATGAGGGAGGGGAAAGGATAAGAAGGAATAGAATAAGTTCCCTTCAGAAAATATACATGGTGGAAAGAAACACAGAGAGAGTACCCAAATTAAGCAATATCAAGCAAATGCTTTGAGAAAAGGGAATTATTTCCACCTATCTGCATTGATCACACACACACTTGCTTCCACTGACAAGAACCTAATCCAAACTCTGCCTGTTCATCTCAAAGTGGTTATGAAGCCATGTGTGAGGTGCATTCAGCATCCTCTAAGACGAACAGAATCTGTTTTGCATGCCAATATCCCTGGAGAGAGCAATATTCATGCAAGATGATTCAAGCTACTCTTCAGAGCTGCAGCACTCTGCCTCCCCATTGAAGCTCTGAATGAGCATGGGCAAGAGAGATCCATAAACCATTTTTCCTAGAGTCTATAGACAGTTGGTTTCTTAACACTCACGGAAACATCTTCTTGGGCATTATCAGAATGACTTAGAAAAAAGTCTGCTTTTTCTCTTTAGAGCTGAGTTTCTTTTCAAGCTGTGTAACACCACTTGATATTTAGTTTAGCTACTCAGCCAAGCATCAGCCTTCAATGTATCCAAGGTGCAGAATGGTTGACTAACACAGACCATTTCACTTGTTTGGGCTTATTTACAAATACCACTTACATACTGCTGGCATTTATAATGACACCTGGGATGTTGCTGACACACCACTACATTTGTAAAGTTGGCGTCTACAGGCACAGTGGATTCTAAGAAACGTGCTGGGGAATACACACAGCGTTTCCTTTGACTGTAACTAGAATGGTTACTTTGACTATATCCTATTTGAATACAGGAAAAAAAGCTTCAGAAACAAGCTTTAGCAAGGTTAATCCCCCACTGATTTTCTTATCACTCAACACTATTTCACTCAATTACTTTTGTCAACGATTTTCTCAAAAATTTCCTCCTGACCATATTACAGGGTTGCTTAAATTATACTGCAGAGACACATTCATGCATACACAGAACTTCATGTGTTTCTTAATACTGTTACCCACTGACTTGTTATTCCAAAGCCCACAACCCCTAAATACTACACTTCAGTCCTAGAAACCTTGACACAGCGTTTGATAACAGAGAAATACTTGGTTTGGTTTTGTATGTATATAGGCAGACTATAAGGAATTTATCTTACATTGGAAGCAAAAACGGAATATAAATGATTTATTCAACTTTGCAAAGCCAAAGGAGTCCTAACCTGTATTAACAGGCCCCAAGCCTAGAAGTGTCCACAGCCAGGCTGGATTGGGCTTGGAGCAACCTGGGATAATGGAAGGTGTCCCTGTCCATGGCAGGGGGTTGAAATTACATCACTTATAAGGTCCCTCATAACCCAAACCATTCTATGATTTTAAAATAAAACAAAACACTAGATCTGTGTACAAGCTCAACTTACTAGCAATTTGTAAGAAAAAGCTTGGATTCTTACATAGAACTAATAATATAACTTCTAACCAAACACTGTCAATTGTTCTGTCTAAATATGCTTTAAACAACAAAGTGCAATTATTCTATCTCCTCCCTCCAACCCCAAAAATCATACTACACCTTCGGCCTGGGGTTTTCCCACTATTAACAACAAGAGGTTTCATTTATCTGCTTTTATCCAAAAATGCTGAAGTGCTTAACAAACATTAATTAAACCTCGCAATGCTCCTGTGAGGTAGGTAGGTATTGTTATCTCTGCTTTACAGACGAGAAAACCTGAATTAAAAATTGTGATTTGCACCATTTCCCAACAGTAGTTTTACAGTAAAACCAAGAGCAGAAGGAGCAGTGAATCCTGTCCCCACTCCCAGCCACTACAACATACAGTCTCTTTCAAACCAGCAGGACTTTAACTCGACACTTTGCCACATGTGTGAAAAATATTCTGCAAAACAGCGTTAATTTATCATTAGCATCATCTCTTCTAAGAAAATACAGACAAATACATCTTTTACCCAGATTGTACTTCCATTATTTCATTATGAAAATGAGACAAAATTGTATCCTCTTCATCTGGATAGCTGATGAATTCCATCTTCAAAAGGAAAATCCACACTCCTTGAAACCATATGAATTGTTTCTCATGTAACTGACTTCCTCTTTTCACTTATGTTTCCTAATTTCTATTTTTTCCCTATTCTCTTAGCTTTTTTTCTCATTACTTCATGTTGCACTTTCCTTTGCTCAGTTCTACACCACCTCTTTTTCTTCTTTAATTTTTTTAATGATACAACAAAATCTACACAGGACTGACTTACAAACGGCACATCAACTACTACCTTGATGGGTCTCGTATCAATTTTTCCTCTCTCAAACTACTCCCTTTCAACCTGTTTATGAACACATCCTCCATCTGACAGTCTACAACCTCAAACACTCTTCTTTTGCCCATTCTGCCACATTCCTCCTTAGAAACCCTCCAGTTTGAATACAGTCATTTCTTCAGTGTTTCAGAACCAAAAGTTTCACAGTTCTCTTGCCTTATTTTCCTTGTCTAATCTCCCGTTTCACTTTCATATTTTCACAAATTTAACAGATCTGTCCTCTTTAAAACTGACCATCTTTGCTGTTTTGTACACTAAGGTGGCACAATAAATGTTTCTGAATGGACATGGAGACAACTGAAGTTATAGAAGCTTGCATTAAAATACAAGTTGATAAAAGATTTTTTTGACAAAATAACTGTTAAATCTTTCTGAAGTCATATGATTTTTCTGTTACTTGATTTCTCTTATTTTAGAATCAGTATGAAAAGTTAAATTAGACCTTTTTTTAAAACCACACAAGTTAGCACATCTTGTTTGTACTGCTTGCTCTAATGAAGTGAGCCTACACTTGCCAGTGCACAGTAAAAATAGGTATTGAATATAAGTTATTCATATACTCTGCAAGCAGCATCTTGCAAGCTCTGAGAACTTGCTCTCATCATATGGAGGCTGCAATAAATGTTCAGCCACTGTTTTCTCTTCTCCTTCAGCTCTCAAAATTACAGCTGGATTCTTTAAGCATTACATGTGATTTCTTGCACTTTAAAGCTTCTGAACTACTTGAATTGCAAGACGCAGAAGCTCTGCCCACAGACACTTTTCTGCTCCCACTGATTTCATGCTACAGCCAGAAAAGTACCAAATGCTACTTGTTCCACGGAATTTGCTAGTCAGTGGATACAGCATCTCCCCAGACACACTGCAGCTGAGCAGGATCTGCATCTGCAGCTGAGCAGGATCTGCATCTGCAGCACACAAACCCCATCTACTCCTTCGTCATCACCTCACAAAGGTGACTTTCAGAAGAACCTGCTGTATGAAGTATTTCATGATGACAGGCTGAGAGAGCTGGAGGTGTTCAGACTTGGGAGGAAAAGACTCAGGAGAGAGCTCAGAGCCCCTTCCAGTGCTGAAAGGGGCTCCAGGAGAGCTGGAGAGGGACTGGGGACAAGGGACAGGACACAGGGAATGGCTTCACATGGACAGAAGGCAGGGTTAGATGGGGTCTTGGGAAGGAATCCTGCCCTGTGAGGGTGGGGAGGCCCTGGCACAGGGTACCCAGAGCAGCTGTGGCTGCCCCTGGATGTCTCCAAGGCCAGGCTGGATGGGCTTGGAGCACCCTGGGACAGTGGAAGGTGTCCCTGCCCATGGCAGGTGGTTGGAACAGAATGTCCCTTCCAAAAAACCAAACCATTCTGTGATTCTCTAGGTCTACGAGCATGAAAAGCCAGTTTAATGAAAATCAGAATTTTACAACAGCTGTTTGCTGTTTATTTACCAGCATATTATTTAAATTAACCTTTTTTACATTATTTTGGAACAAGTATAATAACTACTGAAAAGAAATAAATGCAGTATTGGTTACTATTTGTTTCCATTTTGAGATTACTTGCTAAAATTTTCTCCATTTCTACATGCACAAGTCAGGAGTTATTTAACCTCTGTAGGCACAAAAAGTTCCATTTTTTACTTTTTAATATTCACTAAGCTTACCAATTCCTCTGCATTCAGCCATTGACCGAACTATTTGAAATCCTGAGAAAACTTCAGATATGCAGCAGAGATCAGTAAGACTCATTATGAGAGGCCTCTCAGCACATTCACCTCACTCTCCACTACACTGTCATTTACTTCTTGCTTGACTCCTAATGTTCTGGCTTTTCTCTTTTTTTTTTCTTTAAATTTCGGTGGATTCTTATCTCCAAAGCCACACAGAAACTGCCATTCTCCAGTGCTTAAAACCAGGTTGGAACCCACAGAAAATTAATTTCAGTGAGACTCCTACTTTTCTGTGGTTTCTCCTTTAGATATATCAACCCTATCTGCATTCTAAACAGTCACTTTACCTAAACAGTTTATGGTGAAAGAATAGAAGATAAAATTGCTTCTTGAAACTCTCTAACAATTAATTTTTTAATTCTTTATTACATTAAAAACCCATTTGCCTCCGTAATAAATGCTTTGGGAGGAGTATAATAAATTACCCCTCTCTGTGGCGCATGAAGATCTTGAGTGAAGCTTGGTTCTGCTCTTCTGAAGCCCCTCACTGGGCAACATCAGACCAAAGCAGGAGCACGAGGTTCCTGGGCATCAGAGCAACACTGGGCACATCAGACGCCGAAGCGTGTGTAGGTGTATTAGCAGTCCTACCATCCATCTGTCAGAAATCTTCGATGTTCCTGCACATCACCCACTGGCAGAGCTGTCTGCCAAGCAAAAATATTATGAAATGTTCATTATATCCTCAAATCTCCCCCCCCCTTCCCGAGGAGGAAATGGAAAAACCTGTCTCTCCACACACACACACACACACAGGCTTCACATTCGTTACCAAGGAACGGTGAAAGACTTTCAAATTCACCCAGAAAGAAAAATCTACCGAGAGACAAGGACTGTGAATTTGGATTTATTCGAGCAAACTTTACTTACCAGAGGATATGCTGACTTTTAGTTCACATATATCTCATTTTTAAGGTACGTTAAAGACAGAGTTTACAATTAACTGAACAGACAGCGTACAAAAGGCTTTTAGAACTACACCATATGGTCGAGGGAAAGGAACAATCTGGACTATCCACATTTCAATCTGCAGGCTTGTCCACCTCTATAACACGTTGTATTGCTGTAATAAAATATTAAGATAGAATTTTAAAAGTGAAAATATCTATCTTTTGCACTACCAGGGAGCAAGGCATCTTACAGTCTAGTGCATTTAATAAATATTTTAACTTTTATGATTTTGGCTTGCTGAATCAGATAGAGTCAATAAAATTCCCAATTCATTTAAAACTCTAGTTCCAGAAGGATATGGGGGGGTGTTCATCTTATGCTTCAGGGAAATAAAAAATACCAGTTTATACAGGGTATACTGGCAGCAGTTAACGTAACAGATGACACATTCTTGGAAATTAAATAAAAGCAGAAAGAAAATACCCATTGTTGCTCAGTGAAGGACTAATCACATGGTCACAGCTGGAACTGGTGTAAATCATTCATTAATAAAATTCTGTTGTAGTAGTCACTTTTTTTCTGCTTTTCAAATGCCAATAGGAAAAAAAAAGACCTCATTCAATTCTTTGCAGAATGGAGACACAAGTATTTCACAGTAACTATTAAACTTACTAAATCGTTACAGAAAAAAAATGTCTGCAAGGAAGGCATTGTTGGAGCCAAGCAAAAATATAAATACTTCTCTATTTTACATATAATCCCAGAACATAGTCCAAGGAGATGCTTGCTTCACTCTGTACTGCCTGAATTTTCATCACACAGAATCCAAATCTTGAGGGAAAAAAAAAAATCACCTGAAGCCTTTGTAAGGCACAATTTAAAATGTAAAGAATATAAATGCAGCCTTGTGCATCACATCCCTCAATGTGAACTAGAAAGTTGCACTAGATGAAAAGCAGACACTCTAGAGAGATCCTGCAATACTCAAGTATTCCATGATTACATACTCTGGGATATGGGTACCACAGGCTCATGGCCAACTCTGCCCTGAGCAGGAACTTGGACTAGTTGGCCTCCAAAGAACAGTTCCAATCTGAATTACCCGAAGATCCCATGTTCTTTCACACTATAAAGCTCTCTCTTGAGCTGTGACATCCATTTTCTCTTAAATATATATATTTATATAGCAACTATTTCAATTTTTGTTTTTCCTTGCCTTCAACAGCAGGAAAAATCCTCACACAACCTGTATGACTTTGCAGGTAGCAAGTTATTAAATTACAACAATCAGATCATCCTCTGCAATTTTTCTGCAAGCAGAAAAACTTGTATCTAAATTCTGGTATATTCAGTGTCCTACTCACAACAGCACAGGATAAGAGGCCTATTTTTCTAATCCTTTTGGAGAAACTCCCAAGAACAGGAAATACAGAGTATGCCATTTGATGCTTTAAACTGCCACAATATAAATTAAACAGGATACGTTTTCCTCCACTCCAAAAGAAAAAAAAAAAAAATCAAAACCACCCCATTCCTCATCATCTGGTACAAACACGGCAAGAACAGAGCATTTTAAATTGTCAAGAATTCCTTTAATTGAAAGGTTTCTTTGAATTTGAAAGCTAAAAATATATTATCTCCCTCCTTCTGTGCCTACTAAGCAGTCTGAGCAAAGACTTAAAGCACTCTGGCTTGAGAGGATATTTGGGTTTTGCTGCTGAGCCTGCCAAGGACTTCCCAAATCTCCCCCAAGCCAGGGACCCCGGGAACACGGCGGCGCAAACTCCAACACACGCTCACATTTCCACATGATCAAAGGCTCCACTGCTCTGCCCTTCACTTTTCTGCAGTTATTCCTACCTCACAGTGACATCCTCAGCAGAGGGAGATGCTTGAGAGGAAACTGGTTTAAAAAAAAAAAATAGAAAACCCCCCTAGTTTTCGAGTAATTAACTTCAAGTGGGATGAAGTGACAGTTCAAAGCACTGTCGCTGCTAAGAGCATTACTTACACTCAGGAGGAAATCACTACCAAAGAAAACCTGAATATGTAAATATGTAGCAATTTTGTCGAATTTGGAGAGAAAAAACACCCCTAAATATCATGCTAATTTATCTTTTAACAATTATCTGTGTACTCTTTGTCAGAACAGGTAAAATCAGAAGGCGGGAAAGCAAATTGAGCATGCAAATGCTACAGAAAAATCTGTACCTAAAGCAACAGCAGAAAACTTCAGCTCTCACACATGTACAGGCCATGATGCAGACAGGCAGCTTTTCTATAAAATACCATTTTCTGCTCTTCCTCTCTACAAATAATAAACATACTGCCTTTCTGGGAACAGAAAAATGCAGTAACACAGATGCTGACTGGTCAGGGTTAAGTTTACTTCATGATGTTTGCTGATGTGTTTCCATGTCAATTTTTTTTTTTTTTTAGTAAAACCTGATGAAAAGTGTGTCCAACCAACTTATGATTTTTTTGCCCAGGCTGAGACCCCAGCCCCCTCAGCTGCTCCTCATCAGACTTGTGTTCCAGACTCTTCCCCAGCTCCATTCCTTTCCTCTGGACACACTCCAGCCCCTCAGTGTCCTTGTCATGAGGGGCCCAAAACTGAACATAGTTTGAGGTCATTTGAAATGTGGCCTCATCAGTGCCATGTACATTATTTTAATTGCTTCCAATTGCCTAATTGGCACTATCTGGAAGTTCCCAGCAGCCAGATGAGGTCACCATTCAGGCCATTGGGTTGGCAGCTGTATCTCCACCAAGCAACACCAGACACAGGGGCCCACAGCTCCACACTGTTCCCCTGGCCACTGACAATCAGGAAAGGTTAGCAGCATAAAAAATATATCAAACTTCTGAAAATATTCAACTATTAATCATTTTTTCCTCATTAAAAATCCAGTACCCAGCTCTAGGTAGAGCGGTTCTTTTAAATTAAGTGTGACAGGATAGGGAAAAAAAAAAAGCAGTATTTAGTTTAGCTAGGAAACGTGTGACAGATACAAGCTCAAGTTAATGCCAGGAAAGCTAAAATTTATCTTTACTAATCCCTCTCAATGGAAACAATGGGACAGAATTAAAAATGACAAAGTTAAGATGAGGGAGTACATTTGGGGGAGGTAGGAAAGGGAGACACAATGAGGCACACAAGGAAGAGTTGCTGCCACCTCATCTAGAGAACAGCAATTTATTTCCATCAACTCTTTAAATCTCTGTAATAACTTTTTCACGTAGTCAAGCATAAGAATTATTAATTTCAGTGGCTATTACCTGAGTGTGTACACAATAAACAAGTTCAGGCACTTACATTTCTTGGCTGATTTACACTTTAAGTCAGAAGTAGCAGTCATCTATATCAAAAGGTAACGAGCAAGTTAATTTCTTTAGTTTAGGCCATTAAGGCATAAAAGTCCTCACTACAGTTATATAAATGAAGATAAAGTTATTCACAGAAAAGAAATAAATATTTCCCAAACATGCTGTTCCTCTGCAGCAGAAAAGAAACTGCTGCAGAAGGAATGGGGCTGGGTGAGAGAAAGGATAGTAAGACTGCACCAAGAGTGAATTTCACACTGTAGGGAGGAGTCGATGAATATTTTTGACAGTAACAGAATAAAAAGGGGTTGGGTTTAATCAAATAGCTGGTTTACAACCTAATTTTTATTAAATTTGTATTATAACTTTGTCATTGTGTATAAAATGTGGTTCATATTAGGCAGCAAATATCTTTTAAGTAAATGCTTTGCTTTCTTTAGCAAGACAAATCTTCAACACCAACTGTAAATACCAAAGCTGTCTCTCAAATGCTTTCAGGTTTGTTTTTCTTTCCTCCTGTTTTACTGAAAATATGCAGACTTGGATGCCTACAACTAGCACACAAACCTGAAATATGGCATTTAAATGCCTTCATTAAAAGCTGAGCACTCAAATGGGCTGAAGACAGAAGCTGGAGCAAAGGTAACTACTTCCCCAACCAGGACCAGAGAGGATTTAATCCAAGGATCAAACCCCCAGAGCTGGGGTGTCTCAAATTCAAGCCCTAATTCTTGCATTTGTAAGGTGACACATTGCTGCTCTGTGATTTTCCATGAGGTTGGTGAGGTTTCTTTGTAAAACCAAAACCAAGTGGCAAGCTCATGTGCTGGGTACAGGGGGGTGCTCTTAAAACGCTCACAGCGTCACTTTTCATCTTCTAAGACATAAATTCATGTGATCTTTGAACAACTATTTATTTCACACCAAACCAGATATCTCCCTAAAGCCTACCAATACAGCCTGCAGGCATATTTCTTAAATAAAAGTACTGAATCCTTGTATACTTAAAATTTGCATAGCAAAGGGATGAATCAACTATCACAGAAGTAGTAACACTGCAGCAACTGCTTACCTCTTGCAGAAGAAAAAAATTCCCTGTTTACAGGGTACAGGTGGGACTTCATGTTTCACAACTCTGAGGAATCATTTTCTTACAGAATTCTGACAGCTGCTGTTCGGGCTCTTCAATGCATCAGTTATGTCCACAGAGTTTATATATTTTGCATGTATAAACCTCTTTACTTGTAGATTTTATTTATTTCTGCCTAAAAGTTACTGGGATTGTACATACCATTTCAATTAAATTACATCAGCAAGGCAATTATTTTGCTGCAATGTTCCAAGTAACTTTTTGTACTAATTTTTGCTGCAAGAAGATGTATTTTTTTGTTGCAGAGATCCTTCAGTTTTCACCAACCTAGCAAACTATTCCAGCAGCACCTACATTAAATGATCAGTAAATATAAGGTGTTAGATAGGGCTGCATTTGACAGAATTAAATCACTTTGCTGCCCTATGTTTAAGTGTTCCAAAAATAAGTAGCTAAATTTGAAAACAGGGAATTTAAAAAAAAAAGGTGTTTTTTTAATTGAAAAATTAAAAACTGAATTCCGTAGAGTTGTTGGAGCAGAAAAATAAAATTTTATTTTACCTGAAGAACCAGAAACAGCTAAGTGGTAGAAGACAGTTCAGCAGGAGAGATTCTGCTCATATGATCATTTCAGAAATACTTAGTTAAATTAACTCATTTCACATTAATGGATCATAATTAAAACTTTGCAAAACCTCCTAGAGGAGATTTACTGAGAAACTGTGATAGAGGCTACCAACACATGATACACTATCTCCTGCAATCTAAAAAAAATCTTATCTGCTACAGAACTGAAGTTAAAATGCCAGTTGGCTTAAAATTTTCTAAGAAAAGGCTGTTTTCCAAAAAAGCACGTGGCTGAAACAGGGCTGCTGTTAACCAAAGGCTTCTAAAAAATACACCAGGTCTGCTTCTGCCAGCCTCCCTCAAGCTGCACCTACTCACATGAGAGCTCCTAGGACTGGGCTTACATGGAATAATCTATATTTTATATTATATATTTTGATATATTATACAACAGCCATTGCATAATAACCGTCTTTGTTACCTAGTTGAGGTTTATAAACAAGTATTATATATACAGATGTATATTTTCTATAAAATTATGAACATACATCTTCTAAATATGTCCCAGCTTTATAGTCACACTCCACATGAAGCCACCAGCACTGTCCCACACTGGCACAATGGGATCTCCCAAACAGAGCCATGACAACTCATGGAATTATACCAAAATACTGAATTTTACCAAAATTTATACTGGGGATAGCCTTACCACAGTTTTAGAGACCTACTCTGCAGCTCAGGAATTAGCTCTATCTCCTCAGCCCAGCTACTGTAATTTGTCATTTTAATATTTTGCCTTGCCTGGTGAAAAACTCCTCCCACTCTTATCCTTCAGTGGAGATAGCTCAGATTTAAATTGGCTTAAATTTGGTTCAGGTACTATATATATACTCTTTTTCCTAATGTTTTATTTAAATTCACCAAAACCAACTAGGTCTTTAAGATTCCTTCCAACTCAAATCATTTTGTAATTCTGTGATGGGAAAATAATTATTAGTATTAATAACACTTATGTTATTTCCTTCCATCCCTAAGTGGAAATATATGGTTCTTTTGCTAAGCAGACGTTGCACCTGGTAACTCAAGGAGCTTTCATATTAAGACTTCATGTTAACATCTTCCAGCTCAAAAGAATAAAACTTTACTTCTTTCCCCTGAAATTTAGCTAACACAAGGTCACCCACCAGCTCACCATATCTCCATCAAACATGGAATACTTGGCACAAAGAAGCTCAGACCTATTTTTCATCTTATTTTTCACTGTTTTTGCTGTATTTACAGGAATATGCACTGAAACATTGAGACTTCTGACATGACAAAATGGTAAAACTTAAAGGAGCCTGCATACACGTGCTTTAAAATACACATGGTAAAAATTATACACTTAATTACATATATGTATGCACACTGTATATTTTTAAATGTATTGTATTTAAATTATACATACAAAAAAGTACTCCTATCCTGTGTAAACTTGCTATTATCATTTACATTTTATTTTTATTTAAATCAAAGTCCTTACACCTGTGGTTTAAGGGAAGACAGCAGCAGCACCCACTGTACTAGAATACTGAAGAAAGTCCATTCTAGTCAAATATTTCATTTTGACTGAAGTGCAAATCGCCTGAGCTGAATGTGTATGAACTAATTAGCAAAGCAGGTATCCCCAGGCTGTGAGCAACTTCTCACTCCTCAGGCTACCCAACAGCAGATACTTCACCACTTTTAATGACCATCATCCCACAAGCAACCAAATCCTGTTTGGCCAACAAAATATCAAGATTTTTTCAGAGGTGTTCTTAATGTTCATTATTAATACTGAAGTGGAAGTTAGCATTCACAAGATTTTGAAGAAGTACCCTCACTTTTGTGCTGGAATCACCAGAGGTATGATTATGGCATGCAAATCCCTTTGGATTAAATGCCCTCATCAAAACATCTTATAGGTACATTAAAAATTGAAAGGGCATAAACAACTCTGGCAGCTCAGAGCTCGAGTTGGTGATCTTTGCAATTCATAAACATCGACACTCGGGCAGGTTTGCAGGGGAATACAACCAACTAATTATTATCTTTTGCTTAAGGGCACGTACAGTGAGCTCTGCAGGTACTGCCACTGCTTTTAGCCTAATGTATTGCCTCTTCAAGTCTTTCAATATAACAGCTCGCTGCTGTTCTCTAAAGCATTTCCAGTGTTACCAAACTGCTTTATATTCAAGAACACACTGAAACGCCTGAAAGATGTTGCTCAGGAAGAAGCAGAACTTACAAAACGTTATGTGACTTGCAAATAGTCATTTTATATTGTGCACTAAGAAACAAAATCATGGAATGGTTTGGGTTGGAAGGGACCTTGTATCTCATCCAGTGCCACTACCTGCCATGGAGAGGGACACCTTCCACCATCCCAAGGTGCTCCAAGCCCTGTCCAACCTGGCCTTGGACACTTCCAGGGGCAGCCACAGCTTCTCTGGACACCCTGTGCCAGGGCCTCCCCACCCTCACAGCCAGGAATTCCTTCCCAATATCCCATCTCACCCTGTTCTCTGGCAGTGTGAACCCATTCCCCCACTCCATGACTACATAAATAGTCTCTCTCAATTTTGTAGGTTCCCTTCAGGTACTGGAAATTTGTAATTATAACACCCTGAAGTTTCTCTTTTCCAGGCTGAACAATTCTAATTCTGTCAGCCTTTCCTTGTAGGAGAGGTGCTTCATTCCCCTAAATCATGTTCACCTGTTACTTAGCACACAATTTTTTGACAAAAAAATTGATGCCTTATAGAACAAGATAAAAGTGCAAGTCAGCAACTTTTTACATGTGTTACTTAACTTCACAAAATTATTAAAACATCTACCTCAATGACTGATTAAAAACAAAACCACCTTACAATTTATCCACTATGAGTTTATGCATCGATGGCACTAAAAAAGCAGGTATTTTGGGGCTGGAAAAAGTAGGTAAAGCATAATTATTCAAACTAGAAGTTTCTTGAGTTCAATCATCCATGATAAAGAGAACTTTAGTGACTACCAAAATCTCAAAATATTGAAATAACAGAGCAACAATTACCCCATAACACAACTGGGGAGAGAACACCATCCACCAGCACCACCAGGGCAGCTGCTGGAGCAGCTCTGAATACTTACCTCCAGGTTCTTTCACTCCAATTTTGGACCAGCTGACATCAAGTTTTGAGGTGCATTTAGTCATAAACTTTGGAGAATCTTAGCCATTCCAAAAAGATACTAAGAATCCTGTTTGCAATCCTGTGGAAATGATCATTCCAGGCAATAGTCTGGGTTCTTACATTTCACTTCAATGCAGAATATGGCCCAATAAACCTAACTCAGTATTTTTCACCCAGAACTGTAAACAGCACTTTCATTTCTTCATGTAAGGGATTGGTATGATTGGTAAGGAGCACTTTCACTATTACAAATAATGGGGCAGCAAATTATAGAAAATGAAGACTTCCTGAGCAAACTAACAGCCTCTTTAGACACTATTTGTAATGTTCTGTTATTAACTATTTCCTCACTAAATGGCTTTTAGTTTTTAATTTAGATTCACAGATATGCCAGGCTTCTAAATAAAACATCAGTTCAAAGACTGAAGACATTTTACACGTGGTTTACAGCTAATGAATTTCCAAAGTTGAAAGAAAACATTGCAAAGAAGTTAGTTAAAAACAGTAGCGAGATTCTGTAAATAGATTCAAGTCTTCAAAAGAAAATCAGTCACTGCATGCAGCTTTAAAGCAGGTCTTTCAAGTTAGGATTAAACTAAACCATTATTTAGTGAAATGACACTAAATAAAAACTGTAAAAAGAGGTGCAAGTGTAAAAACAATAATAATCATTCCCAAATACCCTGGGTTTGGTATGAGAATCTCTACAGGTTCCAACAGCTGTGCTTGCTGTTGGAAGACTTTGTTGGGGGCTCTGCTCATTTAAGTTGTGTTTCCATGACTTGACTCGATGTGCTTATTGAAAAATAAGTAAAACAATCACTTCTTTGTGATGGAGAGTAGCATCAGGCAGATGGGTGGCTCACACCTTAATTACTGGCAGTCACATGTATGAAGTTATACAAGGTACAAGGTTAAGCCAAAACTTCTCAGAATGTATTGCAATAACACTTGATACGTTATCTTTGATGCCAAAATTAATTTTTTTCTATTTATTCCTTGATCAGAGAATGGTTTGGGTGGGAATGGACTTCAGAGATCATCTTGTTCCAAATCTCCTGCCATGGGCAGGGGACACCTTCCACTAGACCAGGGTGCTCCAAGCCCCATCCAACCTGGCCTTGGACACTTCCAGGGATCCAGGGGCAGCCACAGCTGCTCTGGGCAACCTGACCCAGGGCCTCACCACCCTCAGAGGGAAGAATTTCCTTCTTACATCCCATCTAACCTTGCCCTCTGTCATGTGAAGCCACTCCCTCTTGTTCTGTCACTCCAGGCCCTTGTCCAAAGCCCCTCTCCAGCTCTCTGGACGCCCTGTTAGGCACTGGAAGGTGGTTTTTAGGTTCTCTCAAAGTCTACACCAAAATACCCCCTCATTTCACAGGCTGATAGTAACTGCTACACTGCTTACATGGAGATGCACAGCTGGTCACAATCACTACAGAAACTGTTGAGACATTCTCCCATTCTGAGAATGCTTAGGTCTTCTTCCAAGGTATCGAAGACCTAATCATAGAAAGATTTGGGTTGGAAGGAACCATAAAGGTCATCTCATTCCAACCCCTTGCCATGGGACACCTTCCACTATCCCAGGCTGCTCAGAGCTCCATCCAACCTGGCCCTGAACATTCCCAGCACTAGGGCAGCCACAGCTTCTCTGGGCAACAGTTTCAATTATTTTTTGCAAATCACTTCAGATGGAGACATCATTTTGGGTGAGGCAGAGCTGAGCACAGATCAGTAAGAGCAGGTTGTATCATTAACACTCAGTGGCACTAACGAGCCAGATCCTCCAAACAGCAAGACAAAGCTGTAAGTGCAGGGAGCAGCAGCATCTGAGCGAGTTTTAGCTGGCAGAGATTTCAAAAACTCAGAAAAAAGCTTTAGCAACTAAGATAAAGATTTTCAGGAATGAAACAATGCTGCTGCCATCTGCAAATCCCTGTCAGTGCATCCACAGTACCTGAGTGTGTTTGCATATCTTTGAAACAACACACCTTCCCTTCCGTGTCTGCAGACCCACCCTTTGATCTGCTGCAACGTGAATATAAAACAGCAGCGATCCTTACAAAGGAATGATAATAGCTCCCTGCTTTGATACCTATGGCAACATGACTAAAAACAAGCAATTAAAAGAAACAACTAATTAAGTTTAAAGTTATGAGCTTTTTTTTTCTTCCTGTGGTCTTTAACTTATCTGCAAAGCTCTTTCATCTAATTTTGTAAAGAAGTGTAAGTAGCCATTCTGAATTGATTATTACAACTTCAGGATGAGTGACACTTGACTGAAAGAGTAAAAGGATGTCAATCTCTTTTAGTTGCATTTTCAAAGAAGGAACAGGAAAATATTCTTTTACCTGCATGCTCTTCTATTCAAAAAAGAAAGTTACAGACTGTGGTTCTGGCCCACGGTCTTGGACCCCATTCTCCTTCCACAATGACTAATACATAGAAATACTTAATCTGGTAAAATTCTTCAGTAATCTGGACAATATAAGGTGAACAAGAAGTGCTATTTCACTAAAATAAAGTCATTCCTTAGTCTGCAGGTCCAATTCACCTGTAATCCATAATTTCCCAATGCCCAGAAGTTACAGAAATACCAAATGGCTCTTCTTTACTGCAGCAATTCAATACATTCACGGATGCAGGCATTCACTCTCTTTTCTGACCCCTTCTAAAATTTATGCTTGAATCCCAGCAACTCATCTTGTGCCATAAAATGTTTATGGTTTCAACTTACATGGAGAATCCAGCAGCCTTCAGAGATCGAAGGGCCATTCTCACTGTCAAAACTGGAAGCTTCACAATGATAACTTCATTTTCATTACAGCTTCACATAGGATATAGAAATACACAACTCTTTCAGCTGCCAATAACCTCACAGACTAAAAACATGCAATCCCAACCAGTAAGTTTTTGCTGACCACAGAACACACAATTAGGTTTTGTCAAATGCTTTTAGGACTGTATAGCCACTTATACATTTTTAAGGCTGTAATTAAATTGCCAAAAAACTACATGACAAAATGCAGCTTGTCTGCATAAAAAGTTAAAAAAACCAAACCAACCCACCTTTATCTTCTTTCAGTACAGCAGATGAAAGCATATTTTAAGTCATTATTTCCTCTTTAGGCTTCCCCCTCTACATGCAGGGAGGGGTTTTAGTTTCCATCCTAACCTGAGGTGAACCAGTCGGCCTAGAAAGCTCATTCAGTGCTTCAAAACTACCATACTGTAAAATCCAGGGTTTATTCCACAACTTTGATGCTACAGGTGAGCCAGGACCAAGAGTTCTGCACAGATTACCTTAGTGAGAATATTGCTTCATGCAGACCCACACCCCTATTCTGCTACAAAGTCTCTAAGTCAGTAAAAGTTAAATATCCCTAAAGATAAGGGATGTATATAAATAAAAACACATATTTCTATATAAAGTCCATACTTAGAAGACTTTGAGCCCATGCTAAGCAATATTTTTAAATTGTTTCTAAGTGTGACCATAAGACATGCTTAGAATTGCTCTGCTTTAAGAATATATTTATGAAAAAATAAAAGAACAAACAAAACAATAAAAGATACAAGAAAGAAAACTGGCATTTTAAGATTTATTCTGACCACACCAGGGTCCTACCAAGCACATTGTCCCAGCTGAACTGGCAGGTTCCAGCCAGCACCCATCCAGCTCGTTTCCCAGTAAATATCTGAGTAACTACACCAGCACTGTCTCATTAACAAAAAAAAAAAAAAAATGAAGACAGTATCACCAAGTATGCTGAAATAGTGAGTTAATGATTTTCACACTGGAAATCACCTAAAAATAATTATTAACTGTTTACCAGAATCCTGTGAAATTTCCAGTAGTTAATACTCAAATTTAAGTCATCAGGAATAAAAACCTATCAGCCTCTGTATAAACAGATATGAGTACAGACCATGTACCAACTCAAGGTCTGCACCTGCCTTTTCTTCTGCATGAGGAAAGTGTGAGAAGGGGTTCCAGTTTTAGTCTTTGAAGTGCATTCACAGCAGTAACCACACGATTCAAGGGTCTGTGCTCCTCCCTCACTGCTGCTGTTTGAACTCAGGATATTGTTGTGCTTTGCACTAAGACATACTCCTCAAATTTTATACTGCTGTGTTTTCATAATTCAGAAAAAATAAAGCTTCTAGCAGTAGAAAACTGCTGATTATCAGAATGATTTGAATTGGAAGGGACCTTCAAGAACAGCTTGTTCCAATCCCCTGCCACAAGCAGCGGATCTTCCACTGTCCCAGAGTGCTCCAAGCCCCATCCAACCTGGCCTTGGGCACTTCCAGGGATCCAGGGGCAGCCACAGCTTCTCTGGGCACCCTGTGCCAGGGCCTCCCCACCCTCACAGGGAAAAATTTCTTCTTTTCCTGGTGTTAAATTAAGCTTTATCATTTGTAAGACTCCAATAATGTTAAAAAATTAGGTAGGCTGACACTATCCCTCTTTTTTTTTTTACACTTAACCATAACACTTGGGTGCCATAGCCTGCATGTGGAAATCAGAACATTTATGGAGCCACTTTACTGCTCTCTGAAGTGTAAAATGAGTCACAGATGGACAGGTTGTGTTTACCCACCCAGGATACACCTGGAATAATGAGACACTGGAAATTGGTCATCTCTAAGGGCAGCACTGGTGGTGTCCATCTGATCTCCACTCACCCCAATAAACACCCATTTGCCCTCAGGCTTGTGATTGCTTGACATGTCCTCAGGGAATCTCAGTGCCTGTGCCTCCCTTGTGCTCCACCCAGATGAAACTGTGCATAATTAAAATATTCTAGAAAAAATACCCAAGTAACTTCCAGCTCTCTTTTCAAAGAAGATGAGAATTTCACGGAGTTGCACTGAGACTTGGGCACCTGAATGTTTGAATAATTTCTGACAATGGCAGTTCAAAGACTCAAAGTTTTGAAAACTTTATTCTATATAATGCAAACCATAGATGGCTGCACATTAGGAGGAATTCAAAACATACAATTTTTACAGTTTACAGAAAAAATAATTACACTATATGTAATATTTATGTCAATTGCATTTCTTTTTTTCTCTCATCATATCAAGCTCTCTCACCTGGGAGACAGAGTCACTGTTCTTCCCACAGGAGGCTGTTTGTCCCCAGCTCAGGACAGGGATGTCTTACCTGTCCCCCTTCCACCTGCTTACACACACCAGAACACAACACTCCTTATGGTTATGTGACTTTCATCTCTGCCCAATTCTGTGCAAGAAGCAGCCTCAGAGGCATCACAGCTCTAGCAAAACCCCTCAGTGAGAAAGCATTGTGGTGGTTGTAAGCAATTTGAGAAAGAAGGAAGGGCCTGGAAATTGTTGCTTACTCCTGCATCTCAAACTTAATTAAATTTGAAACATGGCAGAAATTAGGACACAAACAAATAATTAAAACATTAATCATAAATGAATTCACAGCTTAAAAATATAGAGTCCTTGGCATGGATTTCATGTGAGTAGCTGCAAGTCTTATTTCCTGTAGCACTTACTCTTCTGGTAAATTCAGTATATGCTGCCTGATGAATTCAGAAGTTACTGGAAAAGAAAGGGGAAAGGAGAAAGAATAGCACTGACACTCTATGTCACACCAGCTTGTTTCCTTAAACAGTCCAGGCTTAGAGAGCACAGAAGTTATGCTGAAGTGTCATTTTAATTCAAAGATGAAACCAAATTTATTAATACTCAGTGTGAGGGAAACTAATTTTCCCCACCAAAATGATAAAATACAATCTCATTTCACTGCTGACTGCCATTAGTTCGAACATATGTTGATTTTTTGGAGGGGAGGCAATAGGGTGGTAAATAAGTATCTGACTGGCCAGATATTTTTGGTCACTTCTTCCTATTTTGCTGTAGGTCCCAGCTGTCACTTAGGCTTAGGTCTGTCACTCAGGTCTGTCCACTCTTTCACAGCCACATGAAGCCAGTCTACTTGAAGTACAGGTGCAGCCTAATTGTTAGCAGACATACTTCATTCATGATCTTAATATCTCCCCTCTCTGCTGCAACCACATGAATCCAGGCTTTGATTGGAAAGGAGAAAAAGAGAAATCAAACATGTTGCTAACTGTCTTGAAAGAAAGATTCCTTTGATTCCCAAAAACCTGTAAACCTGTCAGACTTACCATGTACTGGAAGTACAATGTGAACCACGCCAGCATTTCAGGGTAAGCAGAGTAAAGAAATCATCAGTAGACATCTAATAACACCAAGAATTCCAAACCCATCAAGCCTCTCAAACAGAATTCTCTCCCCTTTTCATCTAACATCATATTTATCAGAAGCATTATTACCTGCACTCAAAACTGGGAGCAGTAAAATTCCAGGTGGTGCTGCTTCAGGAGTCTTCACCAAAGCAGTTTGGGAATCTTGGCGATGGATCTCAGTGGTGAGCAGTACTTCTTCCAATCCATCCCATCTGCTTCAGTCCAATGGCCAGATTTCAAAGTGCAATTTTCCTGACTGCAGTAGCACTCTTCAATCTAAACAGAGTAGGGGGAGAAAGGAAAGAATTTGAGTTCATCTGGTCTAACTTTACAACTGTTTTAGGCTAAGAGAAGGCCAAACACATCCCAGAGAGGTTGTGGTCTCCCCATTCCTTGAAGTGCTCAAGGCCAGCCCTGGATGGGGCTTAGAGCAACCTGGTCCAGTGAAAGGTGTGGACCTTTGGCAAGGGGTTGGAATTGGATTATCTTTAAGGTCCCTTCCAACCCAAACCATTCTGTGATTTTGTGAAAAAGTTCCATCCAAATACTGCCCAATACTACACCACACAATTATTTATCCCAAATACCTTCTTGGGTCTAAAAACATCTGTGAAGACAGACCACACATGAGATAAAGGCAAAGGACAGGAGATCCCACAGTCATGGACCTCCAGTGAGTGACCAGTCCAAACCCTCTGCCCAAACCAGGAGGGTCCCCAGGACCACCTCCAGCTCTGAATATCTGCACAGATGGAGCCTCTGAGGGCAACTTGTTCCAGCATTTAGCCACTCACAGCAAAAAACTCCTCATTTTAACAGAATTTCCTCTATTTCAGTCTGTGCCCCTGAGCCCACTCATCTCAAAGCTGAACTGTCCCAGCTCTCTCTGGCTCCCCTCGTGTCACCCCTGTATTCTCACACTGGGCTTTTCCAACTTGTTTTCTGTTCCAACTACAGTTTTCCTGTATTCTGATGACTGAACTATGTGACTAGCTGCAGACGTGTTTCTCCAGCATTCTTTGCATCATCTGAAAAATAAAGCAGCAAAAAATAAATCACCAATTAAATTGCTGATTAAGTGGGCCATAAACACATGGGAGAACCACAAGGTGAAGGCCTTTCTCATCTCAAAAGAAGGCACAGTTTAGGCAACAGGACATTTTTCATCTTTTCTGTCTCAGCTACATACAACCTAAGTTTTTATATCAAAATAGTGCATTGCAAAAATTTAATGTTTAAAAAACACCAGTTCAATATAGCAATAAAGGCCAGACACACAATCCTTAAAAAAAAAAAAAAAATCAGCTTTGTCTCACAAATCCTTCTATCACAAAACCAGAGTGACCAGAATTTATTTTTAGCTTTTAAGCTTTCACTGATGGAAGTCCAAGTTAACCTTTACTTTATTTTGTCCTGGGCTAAATCCACTGTGACATCCCTTTTGCCCTTTTAAATACAGAAATTTCTTGGAAGGTTTCCAGTACTTTGAAATAAACACATTTACAAGATATGCAACAATTAACATGAGTGGCTCTAGAGGCTCCTGAGACAGCTCTGAAGTCCCTATCATGTGATGTCCAGATATGTTTATATAACTTTTTTTATTTAATAGTTAATTTCAGAAATCACTCCTTTACCATCTTTAGCAAAGTGGGTGTGAACTTTCTACTCCAAACAAAAAAATGATATGGGTAAGGAGAAAAAAATATGAAAAAAGCAAAATGGCATTTGTAAGGCAAAAAAATTGCATTAAAACAGTACAACTTTATGCTTAATGATGTCTAAAGAGCAAGCTGACTTGGAGGCACACTGGAAATGACCATTTCAGCCTGTAGCAGGTTGTGTTGGAGCCAGGGGACAACTGCACACAAAGATCAGAAGACTGTGATTTTTATGCACCTAAAAGCTGACATCTGTCCACTTCTCAATCACAAGTCTCACTATATGCTTCTACTTATTCCTCCAAATTACAATGCCTATTACAATTTTACTTGGATTTTCACAGAAGAACTTGTGATTCTCAACAGCAGCAAATTTGTGAGAGTTTCCAATCCAAGCTCCCAAAGAGATAAAGCAGATACAGGATGAGAGGATATTTTTCAAAACAAATACAAACTGGCAAAGTCTAAAGTCTTTTACAGTTGGACACTATGAGCACAAGTTAAAATAGCTCCTCAATCACCTGCAATTATCTTCAAAAGTTTGTGGAAGTCAGAAAAGCTCAAAAACAATGAAGTGCCAGCAGAGAGCTTGAACCCAAGGAGGAAGTTTAGTAATTAAGTTATAAATTAGATTATTATTATTATTATCTTGTTTAATGTATAATTAAGTCAGGAACGATTCAAGAAAGTTCCATTGTATCTGAAAACAAGGGATGAACGATTCTAAGGATCCCTTCCAGATAAAATTATAGATTCATATTATTATTGCAACCACAGTAAGATCATCACAGTATGGAATGGAAACAAGTAGATGTAAAGATGCTTCCACAGCGGTGAAGCAGCACAGAGGTCCCAGAATGTTTGCTCCATGCTGAACCTCAACAGGAATAAAAATATTCAGAAGTAACTCGGACTGAAGTCCAAATAACAGTCCCAGTTCTCTACACAGGCTCTTGTGCAAAGAGACGTTGCTCAGCCCAGTGTTTTAAAACACATGGATTTTAAAAAATTATCTGGGAAGTAGTCAAATTCTAATTCTCTTTAATAGCTACATACACACTGTGGCTCTTCAGCCAACTGGCAGAAACATTAAACCCCCAAACTTTTATCATTTTTACAACATGTAGAAGTTTTTTTTTTATATTTTATGACTTTAAGAAGTACAACTAAGCAGAGCACTACTGTAATTTTCTAATTATATTTTCGCAAGTTTTTAATGTCATAATTTAAATTATGAACTCTTTATTTCAAGATGATTAATTAGAATATGTTCCATTCGGGGAACAAGAGTTCAATATCCCACTACCAATTAAACAAAATGCACTCCTTTAGCTTGAGATTAAAAACCAAAATGCAGCCAAAAAGTTTCTTCCTTGTATCTGTCAGATCACAAAAGCATCTCATACAGCAGGATAAGGTTGCCAGAAAACCCGAACACTTTCACAACTACACTATTTAGTGCAGTGGCTCAGCTCTGAAGCTGCACCAGAAATGACATCTGAGCTTTGGACAGTAAGCCTTTTTGCCAATGAATTTCTTGTAAAGTCAACAATTATAATTTATTCTGATCCTTTGTGTCATCATATTAGTAGTTATTTTTCTTCAATCCCAGAGCAGCAACAAATAATGCCATAGAAGAGGACTGATATAATTACAGGCTGAAAAAGATAGGCCAGCACCCTTACACTCCAAACTACCCTCTGTGGCTCCTTCATACCCCATATGTTGCTAATAAAACTGTTTGAATCATACCTAGGAGACAGTTTTACTGATATTGTATCAGGTCCCTGGGTTCTTTGTGTGAGATACGATGTCACCAGCACTATAACTATGCAAATTCCATGATACAGGATCCCACTGGACACAATATTACACACGTAATTCGCAGTATGAAACTGGGCATTAACAATAATTCTAGTGCTATATAAATATAACCACTATGTTTATTGAAAAGCTCGCCACGCAACAACGAAAACAAATTTAAAAAGCAATAAAAAGCAACTGACATGTTCATAGTAAAGATGGCAACATTGGTATTTTTCCCCAAACAATGTAATTTTGCTTTATGTCCACGTGACAGTGCTTTACAGAAACTTTTGGCAGTGACACCAAGCAAATGCAACCCCATCAACAATATTAATAAATGACTCTAAATAGGAACCCACAGAGTCCTGCTTTTAGAAAAAAACATGTGATATTCAGCAAGAATCACTGTATTCACACACAAGTGGGATTCTCGGCTTCTGCTACTAATCATGGAGTAAATGATAAATGATAGAGACTAAGAATAGCAGCAGTAAGAAACCAACAGCTTGGAGATATCAACAGACCGTGCTGAAGCAGCTCAGAAGAATCATCTTGTGGTCAGAAAACACCTGTGCTCCAATCCTGCATCAGATCTGTGTGTGACCTCAGGCAAACAAGGCTTCATCCTGGCTGGCATCACATGAAACAGGGTCCCTCATCTTCTCCTGCTGAACTCTGTGGCCACTGCTTTATGCACACCACATACATGCAGAAAGGCAGGTCAGAGATCTTAAGATCAGCACTGGTGCAATGACAAACCTGACAGCACAGGCAGCTTAGTGCACATTCCTGTTATCCATGTTTCCAGTGATCTCTCACCTCCACTGTTGATTTATAGGTTTGCTGCAGGTGAGAAGTGCTCGAGCTTGTAAGGAGTCTATTTTTGAAAGAAATCAGAAAAAAGGTAACAGGCTGGCATGATACAGTGAGCCTGGTAAAGAGCCAGACTGAGGAGATAAAAGGATGCTATTTTGCCAAGGTATCAGGAGAATTAATAAATCACATCATTTTAGAAGGTAAATTGTACAGTGAATTTGTATTGTAAATTGTCTAATACATATGGGAAAAGCCACAGCTCAGTATTCCCTGGTAATATTTCTAATGGCTTCAAACACAGCCAGAAAACAAATGACACACAGCACAAGTAGCTAAGGAGTCTCACTCTGAGAAGCTCCAACTTTAAGTAACTGATGGAAGAAGAACAGAGTTGTAACCAGGCACTCAGAAAGGAAGATAAAGAACTGACTGATTCCTGTAACTTGTGTGCTCCCACTACAGTGGCAGCTTAAGCAGTAACTGCTCAAGTTTCCCACCAGTCTCTGTGCAATACAAAAGCCATAACAGTTTTATTCTGCTTAGAAATCAATAAATAGCAGCTTAGGTGACATCTGACAAGGCAGAAAGCTCACACTTCTTCCCATCAATTCTCTGCCCTCTGGTACTGCTGCTACATTTTATCATCATGCAGTTCAGAGAGAAATATATACCTATTTCCAAAGTTTGAAAAAAACAACCCCCTCCTTCCCAAATATGGCCTAAAGCTGTTATGAAGCAACTTATTTTTAGCAAAAGCACTTATGCAGATACTTAATTTTAATTAATAGTCTCACTGACTTCAACATTTGCACAGCAAGACAACTCCACGCTTCAATTAAAGCCTGCACAGAAATGCTGTGCTGATTCATGGCCAAAAGCATGACAGGAACATCATTATATAAAATGCTCATAAAATTTAAAGGAAAAAATATAACAGGATCCTCACCTTTAAACAGAACATTAGACAGCCTCTGAAACTCACAGCTTGAGCAGAACTTGCAGGTTGCTGAATATGTGAATGCCAGGAATAAGATATTTTCAGTGAAATTATTTCAGAGTGTGTAAAAGCATTTTTGGGGTAGTATCTTAAGTGGAGACTACAGCACATCCAGGTCTCCAACCCTGGTATCTGCCATGGCTGGGTTTTCAAGACTGGAAGATTCTTTACCAGGGAAGTGGAGGCAGCTGCACCTTTAATTCTGATCTTTATCCACTGTTCACACAGCACATAAATTGATTCCTATCAATAACCAATTAATTATATCCAGGCCAGTTCAATCCGAGATTATACTGGGCATCTTCAGCAGACATTAACTTGCAGGGAACAGTCACTCTACAATTCTGCCTATCATAATATACCTATAATAAATCTAAGTTTGAAATAATATGATACCTAAGAAACGCAAGCTTTATTTTCACTGTCTATGTAATACCATAAACTCAGCTTTACTTTCTAGGCAGAACTCTTAAAGAGAGTTGGCAACATTTTTTTGTTCAAATATTCTGGTCCTGTTTATAAGCAAAACTGTGGCACCTGATGGCCTGTGACTCTCAACTACCAACCAAGAATTTTAGAAGTGAAAAAAAAAAACACCACAGAAGAGCAGAACAAAACAGCCCAGGTGACAGAACTCAAGTAATAAACAGATAAAAAAGAACAGGTAGAAAATGATCACCTGAGCATTCTTCTGCAGGAGCAATTTCTTCCCAGGACATCCACTTCTCTCCAGCTCAGCACTAGCCTTGCCAGCCTGCCCACACACGAGCTAAAATAAAGCCCAGCCAGACCTGCCTTGGCTCGGCAGAGCAGCAGCTTGTGCATTTCCCCAACCGTTTCACACCTAATTTACAGAGTACATTTATCCATCCCGGTATCGCTGAGATCTAACCTGGGGAGTGACTAGAATCAGAATCACTTAATTGATTAACACTTAAGTGAGATGCAGAAAACAAACAGAACACACCGGAATACTTCCTGAAAATGCATTATTTTTATTCCAACTCCATTAAGCAGTCCAGCACTTTTGAAGGATTAATGAAAGAACTATCAAGAAATAATACAGAGGAGGAATGCTGAGTCTCAGGGAACATGCCAACAAATGATGAAGTGCAGACACCTTTCTGGTAGTAATGAGTCAAGCCAGGTTGTTCAGAGAACTACAGGGACATGTGAACTTGCCCACTTGATCAGTCACAGAGTTTATTGGATCTTTATAAAATAGCATTTTGATAATTCCTCCCTGGATCACAGACTGTAGTACTCATCAACTTACAAGTCATTCTCACAAAACTCTCAACACATTTTCTCACACAGAAAAGTCTACTAAACATCCAGAACTGAAAACATTCTCCCTCAAATTAATACCAAAAAGCAGTCAATGAGTGCATGTATACACGTAAGGATTATTTCCACAAACCTTGTGAAGCTGGACACAATGTTTCATTTACAGCTGCTATTTTTTTAAGCAGGAACTGAAGACAAGCCCCGGAAGAGTAGGAGAAAAGTTTCTAAACAAACAACTTAAAGAGATGCTTTTTAACAGGACCAGACAAAACATCGGTTGAAGTTGCATTTACAAGCCAAAGCTGACCTCAGGCACCACATCGAGTACGGATGAGAACCTACACGGATACTGTCCTTAATAATACTACAGGGGCAAATTGTGCATAGGAGAGACTTGCTCCTGAACAAATGTTTTCCAATGTATTAGGCATAGAGAAGCTTTTTTTCTGCATCAAGAACTACACGTCACATTCCTTAAACTGTTTCTTTTCCTGACCAAATACACTGTGGACAACCTACAGAGGATGCCCCTCGGTGCTCCTCTTTGAGGTTCCCATCTGTAGCTTCCACTAACAATGAAAATACATGGATTTTTTTTTCCCCCTCAAAAATCAGTCACATGCAAAAAAAAATATTCTAAGTGATTAGAGACAGTCAACACTAAGAAGTTCTGACGGAGTTTTTTACTGATGCTAAATCAAGTGCCACAGAGCCCACACTAATGCAAAAGCAGGGAGAGCTGAGGATGACAAGCAGCAGGAATGGCTGTGTAAGATGCATGAGAATCCAGGAACAAATCTGGTGACAGGGCTAATTTAACACAAAAGGAAATAAACACTCATTCCACACTTACCAGGCCTTCCTAGATCTAGCTATGCATAAAGAATACAAAAAGGAAATGAAATATAGTTGACTGTCTATCCCAACATCAGCCTCAGGTGAGAAGCTTCACTTGTGACCCTGAAACATCTGCAGCTCTTCTCACAACAGGGACAACTTTAAGGTCATAATTCCAGGCAAAATCACTGTCCAGCCAGGCACAGAATGGTGCAGGAGTGGTCACTTATCATATCACAGTCCAGACATTTTCTCCACATACTCCTGGACCTTTTCACCCACTCAGGACTGAATAGGCAAAGGGAAGAGAGCTGGTCTACAAAAATAATAACA
This sequence comes from Phainopepla nitens, assembly GCA_013400175.1. NCBI lineage: Eukaryota > Metazoa > Chordata > Aves > Passeriformes > Bombycillidae > Phainopepla > Phainopepla nitens. Next base: position 1,285,168 of record VXBQ01006036.1, on the reverse strand, counting down.
GTCCACATCTCAAAACCCTAACTATAAATCACCTCCCTGATCGCAATGAAATGAACCAGAAGTTTAACAAGACTGGACACATTTAATTCTTTGTACTCCACAGATTAAAGAACAATTAAGAGGCTGGAAGCTGAAAAGTGGCTTAAGCTAAAGTTACACAATTGCGTGGACAAAATTAATTTGGCCACAGGAAAGCATTTACATATTTAACATAGGATATTTTAAATAGGTTTACATTGGCCTAAAAATAGCATCTTGAATAGGTTATTATTGCAGTAAAACACTCACTTTATACCTGAGTCATGAAATCTCCAAATGTAAAAGACCCACATGCAAAACATTCAGGCTCTTGACCATTTCTCTCTCTGCCTCAAACTCCAAGTTGCAGAGCTTTAGACCACCATATTCAATTAAATCAAATTCAGACTATAACTTTCTAATACTTTCTTTACAACACCAGCCAATGCTTTCCAGGTTACAACGCTAAGCAATTCAAATGATAACCACAATGACAAACGTCTAACCTAATGCCCATTTGCCTTGATTTATAAGAACTATCACATACAAGCCTCATGCATCCATTTTAAGTCACTGGGAAGGATCATATTTTTCTTGATCTGAATCAGTGCTTGGTCTGAACTCAGGCACTCCATTTATATTTGTTTGCATTAACTAGAATCAGTCTTCACACATAGTGGAAGATGCCTGGGGCTGCACAGTCCTCTGCAATCTCAGCAACTGGCCCTCTCATTCCCTGTGATAGTTATGCTGAAAAACATAAGATCAACCAAATTTCCAACTGTGGGAGAAACAGATCAGCCTGTTCTTTACTTCTGAAGAAAAGGTCCCAAAAAGGTCAGCCTTTCATGGGAAATACAGATCATTAACACTGGATACACAACTATTTTGATGCTCACTTTCTGTTTGTACAACTGGGATTTGATTGTACCTATTTCAGGATGTTCTATACTTTATATAGGGTCTTTAAGGTCCCTTCCAAACCATCTAAAAATGCCCCAATCCTTTCATGCACTACTCCTTGGCTGGAAATAAAGCTCAATAATGTAGAGGAAATTATGATTTTTATTGACAACACAATAGTTTTGTGTACTAGAGAGGCTGAAAGAAATCACATTTGCTTTCATGCAAACTCTCACATTATGTGAGTTAGATGCAAACATAACACGTAACAGAACAACTGACTGCTCATTCCTAAACGTGTCCAAATTCCAACTGGAACAAAATCATAGAATTCTCAAGTATCTGAAAAGACAACTACATTAAATGATGAGAATTCCAAGGTCAAACACCCACTTTGAGAAGCATTTTAGCCTGATCTGCACTCACATTTTCCCAGAGACTAACTGTAGAAACAGCACCCAAGCAACTGTAATTTGTGACCTTGTAACATAAATGATAATTTCTTAGGCTCATTCTTTTATATTCCATCCCACATTCTTCCAAAATAAAAGCTGCCCAAAAATACTTTGCATGAAAAACTAAATGTCCCCAGTGACAACTCTGATCAAATCATTCTTTGCACATGAACACTGAAAGATGCAACAACAGCAAGAACCACTAGTTATGCTTATAACTTCAAGACTAAACCCTAAAAATAGTACATTTTCAAATTCTCTTTCCTAAAATTCAGTAATATGTTCATCGCTTTAACAGAAAGCTTGCAAAGTACAACTTGTATTGTGCTGCAGGCCACAGAGGAAATGTTCTTTATTTGAGTCATGGTTGGATGAGGATGAAAAGTGGTTTTGGAAAATTTACAACAGTTTTGACACTACTGTGTGTTTATCGTTACAAGTTATCCCTCTCTATTTATCAGACTGACTCTAGACCTTTCACTACCTTCAAAAAGACAATTTTTATCAATTCCTCATGTCCTTATAGCTAACCATAGGAAACTGCACAGAATACATGGAAAATCCCAGCTCAGAATATGGAGAAGAAAAGGACCCCAGTGTCTGCTTCACTGAGGCAAGAGAGGCTATGGTTTAAAAGTAACATTTTGTAATTAATATGCCTTTAGCACAGCACGCAAGTGACATTTTGCTACAATTTACCTATCCTGTGTCATCATTCTGCTACATAAATAATGTTCCCAAGGAAAAGGAACTTAGAATTATTGGAAGCCCTTTCTTCTCTTCTCCACCCTGAACTGACACATCACCAGCACTGCTTCCAGTACTTCACAGCACAGAGTTGTGAATCCCATGGAAATCTTTATTTCTCTACCTCAAGCAAAGCTTTCTTCAAAATTAAACTGTTCTTAGACTAATTTCTGGAGAGTATTTGGGAGGCTTGGTTTCACATGAAACAGGTTCTGCTTACCTGCCTGTGGCAGTCTTTGTTAGTTTTGTACATTGAGATCCTGGGTTTACAGTTGGAAAAAGTTATGGAGCAATTTTAATACCTCATTTTATAAATTTGACTTTCTGAAAGATGAATTACCAGTCTTCATGTCAGTCTTTACTGAACGCACCCAGATCAGGTCTACAAAATGAACATCTATTGCAGGGTAAACACCAGCCTGCAGGAAACACCCCTGACATCAGACCCTGCAGGTGCCTCAAGGAGCCGCCACCACCACTACCAGGAATTTTATTAACAGAACCTGAAGGGGCAAAGAGAGCCTACAACTGATTCTAGAGCTTCCCAAATGATCCCAGGATGCTAAAGCAGAGGTAGAAATGGAGATAGTCTGCCACCACATGCAATAAAGCCTTGTAGCAGCAAACAGAACCCTCACCTTTCTGCAAGGTGCCACAGTTCCAAGTTACAGGTAAGGCAGCATCAGAGACAAGTTTTGCTGCTGTTTTCAAAGACTTGAGACCTAAAGACATGGCTAGCAAAAGATTTTCTCCTTTTTCATCAGATACCATTTTCTGTGGGATAACACAAAAAGATTCCAACTTAGGTGACTCTTCAAAGGACTTCAGGGAACACCTGGAGACCTTGCAAGATGCTAGACAGCAACATCAGGGCATGAAACACCTACACTGCAATAAGATCACCTCAAACAAGATCTGCATATCCCAGCTTGGATATACAATTAAGTGTCCCATTAATTTTTTTGCATATGTGTACAAAAACTCCATGTGCTTACATGAAAACTCAACAAATTAAAGCTAAGTTGACATGAGCCACAACACAGCATTTTTCTACCTATGAGGAAGAGTCAAACTGATGTTTCTGTAACTTCCCACAATTTAAAAGGGTTTCTGTACACATTCTTTGTGAAATAAGCTGAGTAATAATTACCTCATCACAACATTTTCTAAACACTTGTCATTATGCACTGCTGACAAAGAAGAACCACTAAAACTTTTCCTCTTAGAGCAAGACAGAAGCAAAGGCTTAGTCACTTCTTCACATAACAGAAGTTTTCGGAGCAGTTTACCAAAAAATCAAGATATATTATTTCCCAAAGCAAAATAACACATTGCACTTGGAAGATGTGTGCTCTCCATACTGAACAACACCTGTTACATACCTGAAGGGGTTTCTTGAGCAAGCCAAGTCTCCCCAGGTGGTAATTACACTGATCAAATCATCCTCACACATGTTGAAAAAATGGAAGGCAACAAATAAAGGTAGTCTTAACAGATCAACAGCTTCTTCTGATTTCATGCAGCACATGAAAAGAATAAACATGGAAAGTTCTGGCAATACATTAAGGCAATTCTTACACCCAAACAATTTGATAATGTAACATTGTGTACCAAGCCAGTTTTTTTCATGAATAATGATCTAAACAGAATACTAGTCAATTCACCAAAAGATATCAAAGATATCCCTTTATTCCAAATGATCCAAGTATCCCCCTTGAGGCTATGGCTATCAGAAAGCATTTAGTTGGCTCTCCAGCCAATAATTTTCAGATCTGTTTTATTATGAAACCATAACACATTTTCAATAACTTTTAGCTTTGCTATACAGAGCCACAAATAATTTCCCAGAACCCTTTGGAAAATCTGACACACAAAATGATTCTCCAGTCAACTTGTGTATTATTAAGCTGAAAAAAACCCTCCATATATCGGATCATTTGATCACTGGAGAGAATGGCAAAGTACTGGGAGCTTCAGGACAGATGGACGAACTTCAGGTCACATAAAACACTACCAAGGCTGTATTAGAAGAAAAATGTGAAAGTTTGTGAAAGCGCCCCGGGTGAAAATACTTTGTGTTGCTAAGAAACATCATCCCTGATGATGGATGAATTAAATTGTCTCAGTTAGCAGAGCCAACTCCAGGCATCCCTCGTTTATTAGGAGAATGTTTTCTTGTACTGGTAATTTATTTCAACAGCTACGTACAAATAAGAAGCCCTACCTTGAAATGAAACTGAGAATTTCAAACCTGCATAATTAATGCTACAAAACAACATAGAGTTTACATCTTCAACAGAACTTAATAACTAGCATTTAACAATGCAAAGTCTAAAAATGAATATTAATACATCCAGACTATTAAGAACTTATTTGAGGATTGTCTGCAGTGAAATATACTGTTCAACTCCCAAAATTACTTTATGTACAATCCAGTGAAGTACAAAACTATTCAAATATTTCTAAGCACCGAGCATTATCAATATTCAGGTAATGAAATTTTAAACATCACTGAGAGAAAAGCATATTCATTTGTCATGTATTGTTATGGTGACAACAACATAAAAAAACTACGCATGAAAGAAATTATGCAAACCATCTGCTTTGGTCATGTGGACATTGTCTTAATGTTTCATCTAGTTACTTCTTTAATGTCTTACTTACTGTTTGTCCTGCAGGACAGATTTGTGAATGTAGGGCAGTGAATCTTTGCTTTTCTGAAGTGTTTGCTATTGAACTCCCACAGATCATACCTGCTTTGCCTGCCATGCACTGTGTTCAGTGAAGTCCTTTCAAAGGTACAGATGGAACTGAGGAAGGCCACCAGCTTCTCTCTTCCCTCCAGGTGCACATCAGGCCTGAAAGGAGAGAACAGCAAGCACATCCCACCTGGCACAGCCTTCAGAGCAGGACACAACAGCAGAGGAGAAGCACAGCGAGTGGGGAGCCCCAATCCAAGAACAGTCCCAAGGTCAGAAAGCAGCCCCGTGACTGCTGCTCAGAGCTGAGGGAAAGGGCAGGGCTTCCTTCATAACCCAGAGAGGAATATGCACAATTTTATGCCACCCAGAAACCAACAGTTGTTGCACTGAAAACAAACCAAGTGCAAAGACCCATTTTCCAAGAACACAGTTGGCAAAGGGGAGAGTCATTAAAGAAAATGAATTTTCGTTTGCCTGATGCCAAGGCTCTGGAGTTTTTCTTCCTAGTTACTAGATTGTGCTCTAATGGAGATTTCAAGTTAGAAGTCCCAAATTTTAAGCCTACAGAGTCCAATTGAAGGAAAAAGGTAGGAGACCCTCTATAAACGGTCTTTGGATTGCATCACAGCTTCCAAGTCAGAAATTACCACACACAGTTACATGCCAGTAATATACTCAGCTAGTCAATACACAGAGGCAGCCACAGAGGCTCTTCATCCCAAATAACCCCACCACGGAGCAGAGCTACCACTGGAGAGCCCGAGGAGAAGTATTTAACAATGATACCAATTTGGCTGTGCTAGAGGAGATGTTTCCTATGGGCCTAATAAGGAAGAGCTTTAAAATCTGAGCAGAAGCCTTTCAAAGCCTCAGAGGACATGCCTTATCTGCACCACTTCTGCTTCTGGAATCCCAGAAATCCTGAAGATAGAAGGCAGATCAGACTGCAGGTTTCCTAGGCACAGATGTTGCAATCACATCTGCCTTAACTGTAAGCCACAGTCCCTGTGTCTTCCCAACTCTGTCAGCATCTCTTAGTTGCTTTGGTCTTGGAAATGGCAGGGCAGAGGATAAAGTGTTTCTGATCACATCAGGTGTAGTGAAACACCAACATAAAACAAAAACTTCTGTAGATTATATTCCAAGCAAGCAGCAAGAAAGAAAAGGTTTTGAAGCAGAGAGCGTTTCTTCCCCTTCTCCCTTGTCTACATATTTCACAAAATAGCATTTCAAATCTTGAGATCTGACTCATCAAAATTGTTGTTGGTTTTTTTTTCAGTTGTTGCTCTAGGAACCATGAAGAATGACCATTTGTGGGTCAGACAAAGAAGTATAATTAAAGATGATTTTTACACACCACTCAGAGAAACTGAGTCACCCATGGGTGCAGAGCCATGTAAACATTCTCCAAGCTTTTCTCAACTCATTAAAAATCCCCTCTCTAAACACCTATAGCTACAAATGTCGTTTGATTTGTCCCATTTCAGGCTTCTTAATGCAAGACAGACACAGGAAGAACCAAGAGCAGCAATGGCTCTAAAGACAATGAGGGAATCAAAGCACAACCCAACAATTCCATGACTCCAGCTCCAAAGGTTGGGTCTGAAACAAGGTACAGCTTGCAGGACTCCCAATATAATAAACTTCCTCTCGGCATTTTCAGTGCAGGATTATTTAATGTTTTCACTTATTACTTGGATGATGAACAACACAGTTGCAAAATTGGGTAGTGACCTGGGAAATGCTGCAAGCATTCTGGGAAACAGAGTTAGAATTGAGAAAAATGGGACTAAGGGATTAACAGCAAAACTGAAACTGGGGTTTTAATACGCAACTGAATGCTAAAATTGAAAAATAATTCCAATTAATATTAATGATAGGAGTATTATATGAAAAAGGTGGTAAGATTTATTCTGTTCATCACTGATCCTAAGGTTGTACATTACACTCAGGTCTCAAAACCTGAAGCAAACCAAAGAAATCTGGGAGAGTTAAACAGTGAGTACAAAAAAAAAGCAAAGATGAGACAAGCTTCAAAATTGGTTAACAGCAGTTACAAAAATCATGCCCCACTACTGCAATACCCACTGCAGTAAAAAACAAAACCCAACCAACCAAAAACCAAGAAGCTTAACTGGTTAGGAAAAAAACTTAGAATAGTATTAGAGGAAATATGCTACCTGCAGGGATAGTTAAACAAGGGATTAGGTTATGGAGGGGTTACACAAATCTCCACTGATTGCCTTTAAGACCTGGTAAGAAGAACATAGCAGGAATGGCCCATTCATCTCTCTCTGGCTTGACGCTGAACTAGACCCTCACACATCCAGCACAGAGCCATGACCTCCCGAGATCCCCGTTTTCTTTCCTAAACTTCAAGGCTGCACGACTTTAGGCTCCTGCCGGGCGACTCAGCAGGTGACCTGACTGCTCCTTAGAGCTCCAAGCAGCCTTTTGATATCACTCTTTTCTAAATAGCCCAGGCAGGCTGTGATTGACAATTTTCTCCCACATGAAGCATGCTACCTTAAATGTGGAGTACTCGGAATGATCCGCCAGGGAAATAAAGTCAAAGTACAGAGAAGGCAACGGCAACTGACCCCAGGAACCCAGTCCTGGGAAGGAAATCACAACTGCCAAACTGGACAAGGATGCACATCCCATCGGTACCTAGAAGTACAGGCAGCCAGATTTTCTTTTCTAGCACCTCCAATAAATAAGCCTGAATAAAAAGAAGTATTTAACAAAGTACTTAAGAGAAATAAGGAGGGAAGGTTTGACGTTCCTAAGCTTATTTTCACAGGGGTATGAAAGGAAATGAGGTAGAGTCAGAGCTAATTCTCCTTATATAATTTCAGATGGAATGATTAGTTCTGCCCCAACAGTAACAGCTTTCCAGAGGGTCCTTCTTGTCGCCAAGATTGCATACAGATGCTCTAAGTGTAGCTTCCCTATTCTCCACTGACAACCAACTTAAAAGGCCAACATAATATTCATTTTACTATGGAATGAAACTCACAGCGTGAACGGTAAAATAATGTCAGAGCTACCATGAAACTGCAGTTGCGACTTTTAAAAGTTTCATGGTGAAATGGATTCGTGGAGAGGAGCGTGCAGAGCAGCTTTGTGCTTCAGCAGATCCCGTGGCCACTGAGGATGTCCAAGAGCTGTGGCTGGACAAGGAGAGGGTGAAGGCACACAGGAGCATTTGTGTCACATGCCCTGCTGAATATTTCCTTTAGAAGGCAGGTTTCAATCATTGCTGGGTTAATGCCCCCCTCTCCTAAGCCTGATTAGGACAGACATTCCACATGCTGAAGGTGCTGGAATTCCTAAGCCACCTGGGTCGCTTCTGGGTGAAATACCAATTACTGGGAATTCATCTCAACAAGGCCCACAAAAAGAAAGCCCTAAGAGACACCCCTCAGCCCAATGGTGAACGTATCACATGGATAATCCTAAAAGTCTTCACATAAAAAACTTGTAATAGGTATTAGTACTCTTATAAAGCTCTGCAGTGCTTTGTGTTTAATCCTTGAATAGACACTGGTAGAAAAGCCATACTCAATTCCAAAATTGCTACTGCAAATTCCAGCTCAGTTACTATTATTCCTGTTTTTTAAGGAAAAAAACCTAATGTATATTTCAGATATACATAATAATAAATTGGACTATCAATGAAAAATTTAAATCACATACCAAAACAGCATGCAAAATAATAGCACACGAACTTTAAATGTGTGTATTTTGCAGTTTTTAGCACAATCATTTGTTTTACAAAAGACCTACAGATTAAATACAAAATACACTATTAGTTTTAGGCGCAAGAACAACCAATTTTTTATGTCTTGCCAGAAATAATGACTAATTAGGCCAGCACCACCCTGCAGTCATTTCCATAAATCTTGCCTTTACATTTAAATCACAACAAGAAGAAAACTGACTTAACAACAACAAGAGCATATTTCTCATTAAAGTTTTCTTAAAGCAAGATCAGGACAAGAAATTATTCTGTAAAGTCTGATGTTATTGTTTATTTGGAGAACTTTAACTCAGACCAAACACAAAGTTGTACTCAGAAATCATAAAACACAGAATGTCACAGGATCTTGATGGATTTCTTATTTAGCAACGTTATCTCACAGCATATTGCTTAAGTAAACCTCAAAAATAATCAGAATACAAAAGATACAATATGTTCAACTATTTGTTGAATTTTTAGGTTTGGGCATATTTGTATGTAAAGTAAATATTAAAGCAGAAAGATACATAGAAAATAAAACTCAGATGAAATGAGGAGCTGTACTTCAATTAAGATTTTTGTTTTAAAATTATGAGAATTCACTTGTTTAATTATATATACCAGGCAAGATACTTATAAAAACACTTCATTGGCATAATGCAACATGGACTTTACTCCTGTTTTATTTACTAAGGTGTCACCTGGTAAAGAAACACCAATAAAACAGATTTATATCATCAAATAATCTTCAATAAGGTTTTTAACATACAACTCTGAGGCTAGCTTTTTCCCCCTCCACCAAAACTGATTGGAAAGGACAGGAAAAAGTGGGATATTTTTCCAAGAGGTGGTCTAGAAATGGAGCTAAGCCACACCACCACTGCTCTGGCTAATCATCCACTCTACTCTGAGTTTTTAGCATTCCCAACCATTTCCTTTTGCACGTACACACGGAGGTTTGTGATATTCTGGAAGTTCTTCCATACAATGGCTTTACAACAGGTGTGTTCCCAATATGTATATTTTCTTAAGCTTTAGGAGCATTAACCAAGATTCTTAGCTCTTGAGGAAAATTCTCAGTGAGGCCTTCAGCCTTATTCCAACACTCTTGACCGCTGAATCCTGCCAGGGTGAGCCATGCCCAACATGGGACATGGATTCCACCCCAAGAAGGAATAAAACTCTGCATCCAATTACCTAGGTGTGAACTCAAAGGGTGTGTTTTTATCTCAATGACAGCTTCTAAAAACGACTGTGAAAGAAATCTTGCACTCTGGGTGGTGTTTTATCCATCAAGACCATGACCACCACACATTTCTGTTGCCAGAAGCATGGCCAAAGTGAACGTCTTAAAAATCACTGTTGCATCTCCAAGAAGAAAACATTCCCATGGTATTTCAGAGGAAATATGAAATATTTCCATAGGTATTTCATATTTCCCAAGGCAATTTCATACTTGTACCACTGAGCATCAGGAACACAGACATCCTGCTGCACAAACAGGCACTGACTGCTCAAAAATAATCTTGGAAACAAAACTGGAAAACAGCATGTGAAGCCACACTGGTCACACTCTTGTAGAGCCACAATACAGATGTTTTCAGATGGAAAACTAATTAAATTCCCCTTTTTTGGGTCACCCTAACTTTTTTTTTCACGACAATTCAGCAAAACAACAATTCAGCAAACTACATATGTAATAAATTTTGCATGTTTGATTATATGCAAACCTATACATACACAAATGTATAAATCAAAGTTGCTTATCCAAGATCTACTTACTTCAGGATTTATGTATCACAACTGTTTGTGCTCTTTGTTTTGACCCTAAAAAAATAATTATTCAGCAGAAAAAATGCAGAGCACCCTTAGTGCCCGGCTTTGCTTGTTTTCCTCCAACTTCTGCATTTCATCAGTAGTGTTATATACCTCACTGTTAATTTCAGACATTTGTCCAGTTCTCATTTGGACATCAAAGAGCTACTCATACCCAAAATACCAGCAATCTGAATTACTGGTTTCCCTACTTATTGTCATTTATAACTTGAAAAGATCTTTGATTTCTTGCCCGCAGGAAATACTGCCGATCAAAAATAAAACATCTATATGCTCCCATGAATTCCTATAGATGGTTCCAGGATTTAGGATAACAGACTGGAGACATGGTTCTCAGATCTACATCTCCTACTCTGCCTGGTGCTTCACAGGTTTATTTTTACTTTCACATCTGACATGCAGCAATATGGCCAGCTAAGGTGGACGTTTAAGACATCCTTTGATACAAATCCATGGAGAAGTGAAATTCACACCGGGTTCTGTGTCCTTGCAGCGCTCAGGCCCCGCTTCCCCACCGATAACTGCTCCTCTTACACATGGCTGGGGGCAGCCCAAGGCTGGCTCTCCCCTCGTTAACAATTCTGCCACCAAAGATTACAGTGATTCTCCTGCTCTACAAACTTGGTAGAGAACATTTCTCACATACAAACGGCAAAAAAAACCCCACAGCTTTTTTTCTTTTCTGAAATGCCTGCTGCATGAGGTCCTAACAGCCTTGAGTTTATATTTAGAGTCTGCTCTTCACTTTAACAATTTTTTTTTTAATTAAAAATAATAGTACATTACACAGCTAATTCCAAACAATAAGAGACTCGCTCTGTTCAAGTCAGCAAACCATTTGCTTTGGTTTTGTTCCTACTCCCACTACACAACAGCTCACGTCTCAAGCAGTGGAACAGCCAACGTCAAGATGCTGTTCTTTATACCACTATCATAAAACAGAATCATTAAACAGCTCAGGTTGGAAGGAAACTCAAAAATCATTTTATTCCAACTCCCTGCCATGGGCAGGGGCTTCTTCTGCTAGACCAGGTTGCTCCAAGCTCTATCCAGCCTAGCCTTGAACACTTACCACTACTGTAACCAAGAATAACTCTCACACCACTAGAAATTGTCAGTGTATTTCCCTACAACAGAACACAATTCTGTTCACACTAGATTGTATTATTACATTTGTGAACCCAATCTTTATAGAAACAGCAGTTCACCACCTCTATTTAACCAGGTAACATCTCAAGTCTATGGACAAGACTTGCTCGTTGCAATTGGAACAGCTAATCCAAGACAGTATTCCACATTAAATATTTGCTCAACAACTGCAGGAAAAATGCCTTACCCCCACAGCTCTCCCAAGATGGACTAAGTGGGATTGTTTAGGATAAACATATTCTGACCTTGTGAAGCCAAACAAGAAGATGTATAGATATTTAATTTCTTTTCTTTAAGTTATATTCCAGCTTACAGGCAGTAAGGAATTTAAATATAGCAAATGGTGCCAAAACTACTGGCCTTCTCTATGTCAGGAAGTGCTTGGTGTTATCACAGCTTCCAACAGTCATTCAGGTTTTGCACAAGGAGCTGATTCCAGGAGCCCTGAGTGAAGGAAAGTACACTACAAATGTGCTGCTTTGATGATAAAATCGTCTACTTAGATACTTTCACCAGTGCAGGACATTGGTCAGAGACCACAAAACTTGCTGCTCTGATCAAAACAGAAAGCAACAAATTAAATGCTGTGAGGCCTAAAATGCTCAAGGCATGTGGCTCTGAGCTAAGGGCTCAAAGCACTCTGCAGTCACAGGGTGTAGAAAACATTTGTAAAAAGCTAAACCAGGAACTTTTTGTTTTCATATTCTCAAATTTTATTGAGCAGAAATGTTTGAGGATAGTTTATTGCTTTTACCGGCCACTCTAAAATGGGCCTCCAGCCAGCTAGGTCTTTAAAATATGTCTATATCTCTGGTTTTAAAACAACATTAAGGAAGTTGTATAATTTTTACACTGGAGTCTGAGTGACTTAGCAGCAAAAGCGACAGGTTTCAGCTGTAACACAGGCACTTTGCAAGCTACAGGCTCCACTTTTGCAACAGTACCTGTTGCACCTGGTATCGACCCTAATGCAGGCAAGGGATCCACAAAGGTTAATTAACAGGTGTTTAACTCATGGCATATCCCAGGACACTCAAACTCGAGTGTACCAGAAATCAAACTGTGTATTTCATCAGCTGAGGGAGCAATTTGGTGCTCTGTTTGTAAAGCACCAACACCCTGAGCTGAGTTTTCTTGCCAAGTTCCACCATCACTATCATTCATTGAAAATTGACCAGAAAGTTTGTAAACAAGTCAATTACAAAACATACTTGTATACTGCTACAGTTGTAAACACCAAGGTGTTTACATACAATGAAAATAGCCTTTACTTTTTTATATATACACAAACAACAAAAAAACAGGATTGATTTAAAATCCTACCTCCCCTTAACTGATTTGTGCAACCTGGACTCACAATATTTAAACTGACTTTAGTACACCTGGACTTTCAAGAAAGGGGAAAATAGATGAGGCAAAAATACACTCTACATGAGGCCTTGAAAGCCTCAATTAAAATTCAATATTCTACTTCGTAGAGAGACTCTTTACATAAAAACTCTGTCATGGTTAAGATTTAAGGTTAACCCAGCTAATAGAGTCCAATAAAATATTGAATTATGCCCAGCCCTTGGTGTAAACCACACTAAAATCTGCTATTTCACTTTACCTGACTATTGGGCTAAACTCTGAACTATAAATTGAGCTTCAAACCCTCTCCTACACTACTTAAAAAATCAAAGTGCATGCTTTTGCACCTTAAAAATCTTCTCTCCTCAAGTCTGCTACTCCAGTCACTGCAGTCATGTGTTAAAAGATTTGTGCAGACCTGCCAAGTCCCATTCATCCCAGACACACTTCCTTGAAGTTGGGATGTATTTACAAAGTATATTTAAGCAGCTACTCTGCTGCAAAGTGTTCTGTTCCAGGGCATACTCAGCTTATAATAATAAAACCGATTTCCTACAATCCACACATGTTGTACAATTAGTGGTTTTTAATGCTTTTGCTTTCCTTCTTCTAATAAAGCTTCTATAAAGGAATGCCAAAGCTCAGGGTGCAATTTTCCCAGACAGCTTCACCAGCAGAACACGCATAAACATTTTAATTCCGACACTGGGAATCAAACCGGGCTCAGGTTTTGCCGCTTCCTTTAACTGCTCCCGAAAAGCAGCCCCTGCCCTGCACACCTCGCACGTCAAAACAAAAGGGCAGAAGAAGCGTGTCGGTAGGAAACGGCCTCCCCAAGGGCGCCGAGCCCGCCCGGGCGCCGGCTGCGGCGCGGGGCCCGGGGCCCAGGCCCGGCCAGGCCGCGCTCCCG